>WEKY01021701.1:0-24756 GCA_013390045.1 Picathartes gymnocephalus
AAAGTTAAAACAATTTTTAAAAACTCAATTTCCACGCTGTCAAATTTCATAAGCTACCCAACCACCCATCAAATACTTTCTCTCCAATTTTTTCTTGTTAGAGGAACTAAAATTTTGATGGTTGATTTGAATATTTTGATATTGATAGCTCAATGACTTTGACTTGGGCAAACTTAAAGGCAGTAGGATGTTAAAAGAAAGTGTTATGTCCCAAGCCCAAAAAAGGGGCACAAACTGAACTTTTAATCACACAGTCTTTAAAAGTAAAACAAGTGCTCCAGCTGAGTTGGGGCCAGACACTAATGCTAAAGGGAGAAAGTAAAACAAGATTCTGTGAAATTCAGCAGAGGAAGTCACAGATCTGAAATTTACTTTTAGTATAACTGTAAAGGAAAGGAGAGAAAAACAAACCATGTAGAGCCAAAAAACTCGCTGTACCTCACAGCAAGATAACCTGACTTGGCAGGATACCAAAAATACAAGTAATATTTGTTCTGTGCACTGCCTTAACATATTCCATGTTATGGTTAACTTCAGCTTGCTAAGGTTGCTACTAAGAGAATGCATAAAATCCTGATGGAATTTCCATGTAACTTCATTCATGCTCGGCTTAAACAACATGGTAGTTAAATTATTCTTCTTTAATGTTATTCATGGTATTTTGGGGGCAAAAGAAAATTCTTCTGAACTCCTCCGCTAAACCCAAAAAGACAGGGGTTCTCTCTGAGACTTTTGCTTCATTGAGGACAGCAGATATCCCTGCTCGAGGAGGTCACTGTCTGATTCATTCCCAAGTTCCATTACAAATCAGTTATATGAAGAATGAGGTATTGAAAGCAGATTTTAAATCTAATTGAGCATAAAAGCTTTGCCAATTTCCAAGACTAAGCTGAATCATATGAAATTCAACACCCACTAAATATTATTTCTCTCAACAGGCTGCAGGAAAGAGTTTTAATGATTTTACTTCTTAGACTGAGCCAGCAGATACTCAGAAAAGATCAGTATAATTGCTATTCCTAATTTAACATATTTTAAATTATTTCAAGTATTAAAATGTCTTTCTTGTTGACAACCAGAAGATGGAGGGCAGAGGGAAGTTAGAAAACAAGATCCCCTTTGTGAACACAGGTCCTGACTCTCTGCTACTTTGCTCCTGGTTCTGGGATACTAAAGGGGAAGAAGCTCTTATCAGCCTCACTGAGGCCAGTTACTAAAGACAAGAATCCGGGCATTTTCAGATTCTTCTCTGCTATCTGATGGTTGGCAGAAGGGAAGTTGGTAAGAATTGTGCAAGTCTCTGTCCAGGGCCATTAAGGCTTTAGGAATGGCCAGTTACTGGGAGCCAGCTCTGTGGTTTGCTGAGGGCTGCCTGGGGTAGCACAGGATGCATGAAGTCCTTGCCCATAATCTTTTCTGGAAGCCTGGAGCCAGACAGGCTGAATTCCCTTGGAATGTGATTTAAGTCCACCAGGAGATTGTGCTAGTCATACTGTTTGTATGAGGGCAGGTTTTAATTAACTGGAAAGTCTAAGATTCAAGATGTTCTGATTTTTGAGTCACTTCTGCTTGTAACTTAATGCATCAGCTTAATAGCATTAATACTTAATAAGCAATATGCTTATCATCCTGGGCAGAGTGAAAACGGGCAGTATTCTGAATTTCTGCTGCCTACTGTACATGGGAAATATATGAGAACTCATCTTTTTGCTTATGGCTCTGGAATTGTATATCTGCTTGGCACTCGGTATTTCACTTAGCAAAGGACAGCACTTTATAACTATTAAATGCACTGCCTTAGGGATGTGGTAACCCATTGACTTGACAAGTCTTTTAAAAAATGCTATAGTCAAACAGCAAGGCAGGATACATAGGATTTATCTGATAAGCTGAAAAGTCCCTAATGACCCCAAACACTTCAGGCAACACTAAGTATAAAAGTCATTTTGATGAACCTGCAAATCACATATAAATCAGGAGAGAATTTTTGTGTCCAAATATTTTTAAAGGCATATATTTCCACTGTGTCTTCTTTTTTGCCCTTTACAATTCCCTTGATATGAAAATATAAGAAATCATTGTGTTAACTGATCTGAATTAAACATTTCTTCCACTTTGGCTCCCTACCTCCTTTTTTATGGCTTCAATGGGAAAATGGCAGCCTTCACTCATTTTCCTTTTCAATGTCTTTCAACAGGACAAGTTTTTCTGGGATAATTTAAATTTACACAGGGGTAGACAAAAATGATGCTTTTCCACATGACCATGTGGATGCTGTGCTAGTCGTGAGGATAATTTTAGCTATATGGTACATGCAGAAATAACAGGAATAAGCGACATACCCTGTTCAGGGTGCCAGTGCCTGTCAGTCTGCTATTCCAACAATATTCTGTAATTAATGTTGAGTGAGCAATAAAGAAAGACCCAAGAGAAAGGCAAATCTGCTTGTTTTCTTTTCATTATGGATGGCTATGCAAGAGGAAACCAGGAATATTCTGACAGTGCAGCTAAGATCTGGAAACTGTACATCTGTTTTGATCATTTGGATCCCAGCATTCATAAAGATGAGCAGTTTATTATACTCAGTGCCATTTGTCAATACATCTTTCCCTCTTTGTCCCTGCTGAGATTATGGCTGCTACAAACTTAACAGCTGGCACTAGCACTGACAGCCCAGGGCCAATTTATGGAACTCAGCTGGTAAAATACTGACCACTTGTGACACGAAAGAACGTCCCTCTCCCAGCCACGCAGCTCTCTGCCCTTCTGGTGCCTCCTCTCCTGCTTTTGGCCAGGCTGCTGCAGGGAATGGCTCCTGCCAGCACTCCCACCCGTCCCATCAGCCTGAAGGCTCTTTGCCACTCACCCCCCCCGCCCCAGTTTTCCTTCTGGCAGATGGGCTGCTGCAGCTCAGCTGAGTTTTGTGCCCTGACTGCACCATCCTGACACCAGAACTGCCCGCTGGGAATGCGGGCAGTTGGATTGTGCTGGGAGCAAACGTCCTCCTCCTCCCTGCCTTAGGAATTGCATTTAAAGTTCCAGGCTTTTCCCACTAAAGGAGGCTGGTTTACATTTGAAAAAGGGATATTGTGCTCCAGAATGCCTTTTTTTCCCAGCTGAGCAAGACTAAAGTTATTGACAGGCTCCCATCTCTTTCCCCCCACTGTCCTCATGGGTGGAATTTCACTGAGGCTTTGTATTAGGGCTGAAAAGATCATCCAAGTTACAACTGGCACCACTGTGAGGGTCATGCAGCTCCGTTGTTGCCAAGAGGACAACTTGCTATAGAGAGCTGTACAGATCTGTGTTTTGGTGGGATTTTATGGCAGCATATAACAGATAGACCCCCAGTTGTGCCTGTCCTGGTCCTTCCACCCTTCCTGTGTAGAAATTGTAACAGGCAGTCACCTGCTATGCTCCACCTCCTGTGTTTTTGTTTTGTGCACCAGCATCTGGTGCTTTCAGATCCCCAACACATCCTTTGCTGGCACACAAGATACACCACATGCCCCTGACTGGCACAGTTTATATTTTCTGTCCCCCGTATTCCAACTGGAGCTGTGTGAATTAACAAACCAAATCCCAGCATTAGTCAAAGTCTACAGTTTGGATTTTTGTGATTTATAGCCTACAACTCTCTTACTAGGCGAAATCTTGGTCCCAGTGAGGTAAACCAGTTTCAATTAAAAGTTAGGAAATACTTGTGGGCCCCATGCCTAGCATGGTGCTATTTCATCTCTCTTTGGGATGGAGTGTTACTTGTTCTTATCACCACCAAGGCAAAAAAAGGACAAAATTAAATACATATGAATTCACAAGTCAAGCTCTCAGGCCTTCTCTGCCAGTGCCTTCTCCTTGGTGCACCTTTGAGTAAACAGGTCACAAAGAGACACAACTCCTCTCATCACAAAAATGTTTTATACTTGCACTTCACCTGAGTAGATAAAACTTTCTGTAAGGCAATTGAAAATGGCTTTTTTTTTTTTTTTTTGTCTAGCATGTTTCTGTTACTTGTCTTACTCTAGGAGAAGGAAAGTGTTCTCACAAGGCTTATGGAACCTGAATTCCTGTTTGCTCCTGGAGGATCCCAGTTCTATGAAGAATTTTCAATGGAATCATGCTTGTGTCAGCTTTGTAGCTTTTGGGAAGGTTTCACAAGCTCAACTGTTCAATAAATAATCCTTTGGAGCCGCAACAGTGTTCAGAAAAGCTTTACAAGTTGGTAACTTGTATGTAGTGCAGACACTCTGAATGGATTTTAGAAGCTGAAGGTCTTGCTTGGGCAGATAAAGTGTCATTTTAATGGAAAATGGAAAATTATAGAGACAAGATACAAATTTCCCTAAGACACTAGTTTTTAATGTGGTTAAGTCTATCAAATGTTTCAAAGTGGGAATGTGCAAGTAAGGCCTTCTGTGTAAGAGAACACTACTTGGATCTCCAAAGGATATTTTGCAGACCTGCATTGCAGGCAGCCCCTGGGCTCTTTGTTTTTATGGAATGTTTCAGTTCTGTAGTTACCCGAACCCCGTATCACCAAGAAGGATTTACTTTACCCCAATGAGGTACATTACAAACAAGATCTCACTACCCTCACAGAAGAAAATCAAGAAGTGAAGTTCGGCTAATTTGTCCCACTAATTGTTTGAATTTTCCTCTTAAGCCTCTACAGGAAAAAAAAAAAAAACATAACAATACCAGACTAATAGTCACCAACCCAGACTCAAAGTTTCAAACCATGTCTAACAAGCATCAATAACTCACAGTTTGTCTCCTAATAAATACACCTAAAGCTTATTGTACACAGATGCTGCTCCTGCCTCTTAAAAATCTATGAAACTTGCATGAAGTTTTAAGTCTGTTGGAACCTTAAAATAGACTTCCAAAACTGAGCAATGGAACCACAGAGAAAATGTGTATGCAAATCTCAGGCTAAATATGACAGCCTTGCTTTCTCGGCTTCACAGAAAGATCAGTCCACCAGTGATAATTAGCTGAGGTTAATTCCACTAGCACTTGGATTGTGAGAGAAAGCAAATCTCTAACTGAAAGATGGAACTGGATATAGGCATCAGCAGTGCAGTCTTTCTGAGTGTCTGCTGAAGAAGGGAATAAAGTAATGTGTTAATCTATATGAAAACAAAAGACACCTTCATTAGTGTTCATTTCAGGAGCCACTGCGTGACACTGCTGTTGCATATGAATGACTGAATAAAGCTGCTAATACAGCAGGACCAGATTCTGCCCCTGGAAACTCATTCTAATCTCAAGACCAACAGCCTAGAAGTTGGTTATTTTATACCTTTCACTATTTATTACCATACAAGTGATAAAAAGTAAACATCTGAAATTTTTATTCAAATATTTTAAAAACTGCTAAAAAAAAAAAAAAATAATTCAGAGTTCCTCTCACCATTGCTGCTCATTTGGCTTATGAACTGCCAGCAGAAGGTTTGGCAATGCAAATTTTCAGTGGCATGCACCACAGGTAGCTACAGAAACAAACAGGTAGAGTTCTTTTCACAGCAGCATTTCTGAAATAATTGAGATAAAAATATAGCAACACAAGGATTCAGGCCCAGAATCCAAACAGCCTGTTCCCTCATTACAGCTATTATTCACATGAGCAGTCCTGCAGAGAGCCAGGAAAGTTGCCCAGTATCCAGGGTGTCCAGGTACCCTTGGATCTCTACCTGGAATTAGTGGGCATGGGACAAAGGGAGCCCTGACCACTCTAGCACCAGTGCTGAACAATCCACCCCACGCCTGCTGCCCCCAGCAAACCCTTGGCAGAGCTGTACATGTGAAGCGTGACACTGTACATGCAATTTTGCTGTTGGGAAGAGAGAACGAACCCTTTGTGACAGATGGGAGTCGTGCTGCTTAATGCAGTACTGGAAGACACTTAGTTACACACCCTTAGGGTGCAGCGATGGAAACAGCATATGGACCTACACAGAATAGGAGAGGAATCAAGTTTAAACTTGAAGCATTTCCTTTGAAATGGTCTTGTTCTACCAGAGATGTTTACTAAAGGCAGAAACATTGTCCACACTGAGCCCTAGAATAGGATTTGGCAATTTAGGGGGGAAAAAATAAGGGAATTCTGACACATAGTTGCAAGGCAGAAGTGTACAGGCAGCCTTCAGATTTCTCATGCTGCTCTACACTCCTGATACATCTCCTGAGCTATTTTTTAAATGTATGTACATCTTAAGGTCTAAGATCTAACATGAATAATAACTGAAATGATACATAATTAAACATTTTGCACATCAATGTGTGATATTGATGGTTTAAATATTTCATGACTAATATGTTCAGTTAGGTTTAAGCCAAGCTACTGAGTTATTTCTCCCTCACCTCCACTGCCCTACATCAGAGAGTATTGATATAGCTTTCACCACAAGTTGAAAAGATTTCAAATCTACTTCCTGGAAGGGTAGTTAAATAATTACTGACATGCTAAAAAAAGAGGAACCCTCAGACCATAAAGGATAAGGGAAAGGCATCTTTTTCTACTAGCATGTAATCCTCAGCATCTCTCTCGGGCTCAGTTTTCAGCAGTATGAATGCTGGCGATAGAACTCTTCATTTTCAGGACTAGTAGCCCAAGGTAGCAGCCCTCAGAGCCCCTGGACCCATATCCTATATGTCATAAAACATGGTGCCTTCTGTAATGCCAGCATTTATTTGAACCCATTTACTGCACTCATGTCAAGATCAAGGCCTCCAGCCTGAATAAATCACTGGTTCAGCATGCTCCCCCTGCATTGCTCTGCTGGCTGGTGCTGAGTTACTAGAGAGGGAATTGCTCCTTAGGCTCAGTGAGCGAGATCTTTATTTTTAGTGCTGAGGATGAGAGGATCTGTCCTTGCTGATGACTCATGTCTGAAGGTTGTTACATTTGCAGCCTGTCAGAGGATGTGCTACACATGAAGAGTAGGGGAAAAAAGTCCAGTGACAGCAAAACTCCTCTTCAGGTTGCCTGACTTCTTTAGTTCTATTCAATGGAACTTTTGCTGGCATTTCCTTCTAGCTGTTTTCCGCTCTCATGTTGCATTTTCCACTATCTTTAAACGTGCAGTGCACTTTGAGGCATCACTCTGAAATGCCTTTTGAACTATCATGTTTATTATACTTCAGTGCATCCAAAGCACTTTTCTTTAGTTCATAGATGGAGGCATTTCCCCTTTTTTTGCCTTTTCCCTCTTTTCTCCTGTAAAAGTGCCAGCCCCAAAAACATACACAAGAGCTTCTTTTACTATCCTATAAAGTACAGTAGAATGTACCATAGAGATACAAGTTACTTCTGTTACAGCACAGGAGATGCTGAAGGCCAACCCTCAGCATCAATTGCACCTCTAGAACCCTTTTCAGAACCTCAGCATGAGGCAAACTGTTGGGAAGACAAAAGTTAGTTATACCCTGAGAGAGCTGAGAAAGGAACAGAAGCCATGAAGAACATTAACATCACAGTTCTGCAAAAGTTTGTGTTCAAGACTTTATATTCCTAGTCAAGCTGCTAGTACCAGGGGTTTTGAAGGCGTTTCAAGGAGTGGGGTGGTCCCCTAATTCCTCTGGAAAATAGGATTGAGGAACTTATTCCCCATGTCAATACTTTTATGTCACCTGATATAAACATCCACAGGTACAGTCCAATAAACTACATCAGAGAGCCATTCTTAGCACTAGTTAGGGAGATAGGTATATTCCAAAGGGATTAGCAGGTCTGTGATCTGCTGCCAGAGCTGGTATCTTGCACACTGCATACTGTGCTGAGAGTGCTGTCCATGGGTGACCATAAATATCTGTTGTAATAAGGGAGATACAGTCAGTTATACTGCTGGGATAGCAACAGAAGGGCACATTCACTGAAAAAAAAAATCAATTTTAATTAGGAAGACAATTATATTTTCTCCCAAAGGTTGCCAGGGTCTCCAGATTTATCTTTAAGGTGATGGAGAAGTAATCTTTTGCCATTCTATATCTCCTGGGTAGCACTGAACTGTGGAACTATTTCAGGTCCAACGAAAGACCACGAGATCCCTCAAGGTCTTATAAGGAAAGGCAATAAAAATCACTGGTACATCATTAGCCTGTCTCCTGCAACAGCAGCTTATGATTACATCCTTTGATTTCTCCTGGCAAAGGTTTGCTCAGCTTATTCCCAAACACTGCAGCAGTGACTGGCCCTACACTGCTGCCTTCATTCCTACCAAGAGCTGAGCTTTGTGCAGGCACGTGGCTCTAGGTGAGTGACCATCTTCCCCTAAAATTGGGACCAACTATACAAACTCTCAAATGGAGACAGCTGCCTGGCCACTGGGAGCTACTGTGGGATATTTATTAAAGAAATTTGTTCTAGTAGATGAGAAAAGAAGTTATCCAGACCTTTCTGAAGCAGCAGCCAATTGCTGCCAAGGCTTTTCGGTGTAATGAGGAAAAGTCAGCCGTTGAAATGGACAGGAGCTACTTGATAAATATTTCTAGATATCAATGCTTGCCTTTTCTCTACTGACACATCCTTGTTTTCTCTGCTCCAAGTTTCCTCTCTGCTCCTCCATGATCCCTCACTTTGCTTCCTGGACAAAATATCAACAGCCACTACAGCCTTGTGCCTCTTCACATCCTTCCCTCAACACTCATCTCTGCCAGGTGACCCTCTGGAGCTGCTCTGTCAGATTAATGAGGCAGCCTGCAAATAGCAGCCAGTCCCAATTTCCCTTCCTCCTGACTCCTTGCAAGTAAAATACCCTGTCTGTAACTACCAAAGCTGTACCCATGGGCTCAGGATCCCCTGCTACAGTCTCATCCTTGACCCTCTGCCAAGTTTTGCTCTGTGGCATTGCCACAGATCCTCTCTATTTCATGAGTGTGTGAGTACCAAATTTGGTGCAAAATACTTTGGCATTATTATGCCCACTCAGTCTAAAAAGGGAATGGATACAAATTCCAAGCAAACTGCTGAAAAATCATAGTTGATTACAGACACATCAATCTACTTTGATGAACAGCACCATTTGTAATAAAAAAGATGAGCACTGGATCCTCCCAAGCACTACTGGAAAAAGATCTGTCAAACTATTGCCAATGTTCACATCTTCCTCTTCTCTCTAAAATGGATTTCTGTTACAGACTTCAAACATGCTTTGCCCTGAAAGCAGCCCCATTGATGTCAAGATGTCTTCAGCATATACAACAAGTGCAGGGTACATAAGAGAGAGGCACAGCATGGCTCTGGAGTTTTGCATATTCTTGCAGCAGTGTTCTACTTTTTGAGATGTTGGAATAGCCAATGAGGGGCCCAAAGCTGCAGGACCTTCCAGGGTGATCAATCTGTAATTTCTACCTGTCTTATTTTCTCCCTGAAATATATCCCATTATATATTTCCATGGTGATACTGCTGTGGTTTTGTTTCACATCCTAGTCAAAGCAAAGACGAATGCTTCAGCAACAATAAAATATTCCCGTGGCTTTTTAACACCACAGCAATTTTAAGCTGTGCAATGCACACTCTCCTATTCACTCATCTCCCAAAACAGTGAAAACCTTCTTGTCCAGCTGTCACAAATTTGATCCTGAAATGTGCAAACTATTAGCAGTTCAGGAGGGCTGAAAACTCCTTGCTGACACTGCCACAGCAGAAGAGACACCCCAGAATGTGTGATTTGTGTTTATCAAAGCCAAAGGTCCAACCCTGAGCAGCATCACTGTGAACAGTACCTTGGAGTATTTTCAAACCTAACGCTCTTCAGTAAATGTAGTGCAGCCATTGGAATAAATGCTGAACATTTTTATACTGATAGAACATATACAAGGAATTAATATCTGTCTGAATTTTATTAAGAAACAAAATAAAGCTCAGGACTAAGACTGAAAATGCAGGAATTTTGTTCCTTTCCATCTTGGTGATCCTGGAGTGTCCAAAGTGGTGTGAAAGCAATGGAAGAAAATCCATGGAAGGAACTCAGACTTCAGAGGGACATTTAAAGATTAATTTCAGTTGTAAATAAGAAACTTGCTTAACTTTTCTGTAGAACACTAGGACAAGCCTTTTTAAAATAGTGTTTTATCACCACAAATTCTGAAAAGCTTTCTGATTAAATGCAATTGCATTCAGGGATGTTTTTATTATGTGATTTCAACAAACAAACTTGAGAGTAAAACTCAATTTAATTTCAGGAAGCAATGAGACAGGATAAATTTAATAGGAACATATTGTTCCAGGCATGCTCTATGCCAGCCTGCAGACCTTGAGCAAAGCCAGCCATCTGAGAGCAGCAGGGGAGAGAATGAGAGAGACAGGGGGAGGTAAAGAATGAGAAGGAGGAGGAGGACAGCATAGAGAAAGAGACAGATAAGAGAGGAAAGTTCCTGTCAGACTTTTCTGTGATGAGAGAGAAAGGAGTTGAACACTGTGGGAGAAAGAGATATGAGGGAGACTCTGAGCTGACTGTGTATAAAATAAAAACAGTACATACAGCACAAGCCCAAGATGCTTTCCAACTTTCACAAAGTCAGTGGAAAGACTCCTCTAATTTATCTGGTGGCATTGCTCAAGCTGCCAGTAAATAAAAGCCAGTTGCTGTCCCTCTCTTCTCCTTGGCTTCATGATAGGAAGGGGCTGTGGAGCACAGAACGACAGTCTGATCCTCCCTAATCAAAGCCATCAGGTGTCAGGGACAGGGTTCCCCTGCAAATAAACAGGGATAGTTTCTAGCCAGGTGTGCTCCCCATGCCCTGCTGGCACACCCCAGGGAAGCAGTGGGGCAGGACTGAGCACACTCGGCCAAGAATGTTTTCTAGAGCAGGCTGTAAGATTTTAAGGTTTTCGAACATCACATTTTCTATCAAAAGTTTTTCAGCAAGTTCTAGTGAAAAGTAGAGAATAAAAATGCCCCTGAAGCCCTTTTAGGAGAGACACCACCTTGTGAAAAGAGATCCAGTGTATTAGTTGACAAACTTGTTGCTGTTCTTTTACTCTTCCTGTCTTCTGATCTCTTTCTTTATTGAACCAGACTGTAGGAACTCTGGTACAAACCCTGTGACATTGTATTTAAAAGCATGGCATATATGTGTTTGGTTTGCACAACTCTGCTAATGAGAATACTGAGCACAAACACTTCACCCCAATGATTCTCAAAAGGCAGCTGACGTGCCTGGGATGCAGGATGCTCAGTCTGATATACAGACACGGGACAAGAACGAATTTCACCAGGTGTACCCCAGCTGAGCACCTGTAAATATCAGCTGGTGTAGCAATATATACATTGAATTCCTCAGCACGAGAGGGCTCTGTGCTGTGTGGAGCCAGTTTGTGTCTGTACAACCACAGTCGGGCTGGCTTATGGAACAATTTGGAGCCAGGATCCCTTCACATCAAATCTTAGCTCTCACAACATCTGTATATATGAACTTAGGCAAAGAATTTAAGATATGCTGTTTCTACTAATACTATAATTTGTAATTCCAATTGTCCAAACCAAACACTTAGCCAGGTTATAGAGCCCTCTCTTGCTCAGAAATTGTTTTAGTATAAGGCTTGTAAGAAAATCCATGTTCTTCTCAGGACGGTGAAGATCCACAAAGTTTTATAACTAAAATAGCATATTTCTAAACAATATAACCCTTTAAAATTTATGTGTATTTAACTGGAAGGACAGTTAAGGCAGTTTTAGATTCTTTTGGAAGTGCCTCCTTCAAGTAAGGAAACTTTCAATGCAGAGCTGGTTCTCTATTAACATGCTCTTAGTTGCTACATGGTTATCCTACGATGTACAATGATTTATGAACACAGATAGGATTAACTCTGACCTTGTGAAAACCAGCAACTTCCCTGTTCCTTTTCTCCTCACCTGCATATCTTACTGGACCCCTTAAACAAATTAAAGAAATAAGTAAGAGTGACTGGAAACGCTGCTGGACTATTTAAGTAAGCCTCAGAGAACTCCACTGGATAATTTATTCTTGTGAAAAACATAATGATCACCCAACAAGTTTGGTTAGGAAGGTGGTTTATCAGGCCACCTTGATATACTGGGGCAAAAAAGTACACAGAACACCACCTGATGATGGATTGCAAGATATATTAATACAGAAAAGGATTGAGATTTACTTTCAATAGTAGATTAAGGTGCTCAAATGCAGCCGAGACTAGTTCTTTTAAAACAACAGGGACTGAATTTCTTCTAGATAAGGACTTAATTTTTATTGAAAACCTACCACCTTCAAACTGCTCGAAAGTTGAGGCACTATAAAACTGTCAAATAACACCATTATTAAAAGCTTTATTTGACAAATCTTCCACTGCTGGGATAACCTGTGTGTTTGCCTTCTCTCTCACATGAAATAAAATCATTCACTTATGCAAACTGCTGACAGGAATGGAAACAAATGGGGTTCTCAGCACAGGGTGAAACACTATCCCCTTTCTGCAGCTTAATGGAAACCAGAGTTATTCATAAATCATAAGGCACTCAGACCAGAGATCTGCTCTACTGCTGGCTGCAGAGTACTCTGGGAAATGTTTGGGATGGACTCAGGAAGCTCTGTATGGTATCCTGGAGTAGCTGTAATTTTTCAGGAGCAGCATCTGCATGAAACTGTCCAAGAGGAACATAAGTGTCTGAACAATACCTGACAACCAAATGTAGGATTTATTTTAACCTCAGAACAAAAAAGTGTGAGTAGCTCTGCTAGATGGTCTGATAGTTAGCCTTTTATCTGTGCCCAGTGACCTTTTGCTAGCACTTGCTATCGACTCATAGATTTTTAAGGCCAATAAAGACCTTTACACTTTTCTAGGCTGACCTCCAAATTAACATAAGTTTGTGTGAGCTTTCTCTTGTGAGCATCACCTTAGAGCAGTCTGGTACGAGCAGCTGATGGATAAATACCTAACAATATACCTCCCATGCAGAAGGGATTGAGTTGTAAGTGGGTCACAAGCATTTGAGAAGATTTACCATCTTCAAGCATCTCTGAAATTCTCCCAAATATCAGGAATGTGTGCACCTGGAAATGCCCAGGGAGGTGTCTTTCTGCTACCCTTTTAAAATAAAAAACAACTTCAGATTCCTGCCAAACCTCCAGAAAAACTGCTGGATGTGCCTTATAAGGCAAATAGGCAAATTCCTTTCTTGGTAGAGCCCCCTGAACATCACATTTTCCAGTACACACTTTGCCAGGGCCAAGAGAGTTGCCTCCCCATGTGATTGATTTCATCATAATTCTGAATTCTGTATTGGGGCAGCCCTTATGTGATGTGGGAAATTCTGATGATTCCTGAGGAGTCCTGGCTAAATTTCTTGTGGTTCATAAATCTGGGGCAGTGAGAAACAAGACACCCCCTGGGCTCTGGGGAGTCTCCAAACTTTCACAGGCAAAGGCAGAGTGAGAGCAGGGGAAATAAACACTTCCTGAGATCAGGCTGTAATTTGAACGGGATTTAATAGAGAATTTGAACTAGCAAGGTTAGAGGAGCTAAACAAAATTCGTTTTCTCTGTTTCCACATAAAGACTGGGAAAAAAAAATTAACAATCCAGGGTAGAGGGGGATCTGATCTCAATCACACTCGGAGGAGTGAGGCTGGAAGTCCAGCTGAGCCATTGCAAGAGCACCAGGACTCAAACACACCTTCTGTAATGAGTTCTGTCAATCAGAGCAGAAAGTCCCACTTGAAGTTAATGTTCCCTGAATATTTTCCCCATCTATTTTAAACTATGAAGCCTGGACCACTCCTTGGAGATCTGGGAAACATTCTACCTATCAAAAACATTATTGGGCACAAGTGATAAAACACTGGCAATAATAAAATTACATTTTCAGCACCCCATCTCACAAACCTTTGCCATGTTCTACTGCTGCATCACACACACACAGTCATTCTTATTGTTTAATACCTTGAGTTTTTAAAATTTATAATTTACTTTCTTACCACATAATAAATCTATATTTTTTTTTCCCTTCTATCCTTGTGACAGGCCATTCTGTTTCTCTCTGTACAGGATTAGCTGCAATTTCTATCAGCAATTGGTAATCTAGATTTTATTTCTGCACTGCACCTCTAAATAAAAACTGAGGTGCTTTCCACTACATTAGATACAGTAGGTTCTGCAGTTTTGATAATATAAATTACAATTCAGCCCAGAAGGTATTTTTGGGTTTGATTAGCAGAGAAATATGTAGATGCTCTTAAACTCTCTCTGTTCATGAAAGAGAGCTTGTGGGCTATAAAAAGCATGATCAAAAAGGTTAATGCATGGTTATGGGCAGCCTTAAACACCCTTCTCTGCAGTGTTTCATGAAACAACCCACACCCCTGCTTTTCTCCTTTCTTTAGCTCACCTAAGATTCAATTCTCTTCCCCAGAGTTCACCAACACAACTTCTGCTCCAGGAGCAGGGTAAACACAATACAAGTGATTACTTCCCTTTTAATATTGTTTACTAGGGATGTACTAAAGGGGCAGCTTAGGGGATGGACTGTCTGATTTGTGAGATTGACCAAAAAATGGGGAACACCATTGAAGTAAAAACTGAGGAGTCTATTACTTGACCTAACGAGAACATATAATACTCTGGTTTTTAGAATTAAAATAACATTTGGAAGCACTGGATGAAGTCAAGCCCTCTATGGCAGGTATTCTACTGTCTCTCAAATGGTGCACAAGTTACAGGAGCAAGTACAGAGGGAAAACTGAGATGCAAAGGGTTGAAAGAACTCATCAAAGACAAAGACAATAAACCAAAGAGATCACAGATGTCCTGAGCTCCACCACTATGAGTCATCCAGTTTCACAAACCACTGAATAAGTTGATGAAATTAATAGACTTTTAAAAAGATACTGAATCTTTTGGCATAATAGTCTCCAAACATTGCTTAGGAGAGAGTATTTTGCCTCAAATTACTAATAGTTTTATATCTCTTCTGGAATTATTATAACCAGCTTATTTTTCCTTTGATGCAAAGCTACCTCTTCTTGTCTTCTCTACTCCCTTGCCACATTTTCACCTCAAGGAGCCCCTCAAATATTACTTGTTTATTGACTGTGGTTTCACTTTTCACTGCAATCCTGAAAGGACTTACCCTTTCTGTAAGTCAGCCCAGGCTTCTCTGGAAAAACACCACGAGTGGTGTCATCTACCCAGTAAGTGACTGGAACTGTGGCATCCTCAGGATCCCCCCTCTGGTGGGTGGTCTTGGTCTGTGCTCTGGGTGGATGCTCTTGAAATACATGTGTGTGTGTGTGTGTGTGTGTGTGTGTGTGAGGGAGAGAGAGAGGGAGGGAAAGGGAAAGAAGGAAAGAAAAACATATTCTAACATCTATTTCTGATTTAAAAACAGACAATATCTATCGATGTGAATGTCTTACATTTCTTTCTGTCAGCAGATAGACAACGTTGGTAGCTCCTTTTTCTTCTTGTCTGCTAAGTGCATGAATGCTATTTGTCAGTAATTTGACTCTCGGCAGAAAATGAAAGCAGCACCTACATAACCAAGAGTTGATAAAACAAACTTGCACTTCTGTGTAAATGTGTTTATGCAGATGTGTATTTGTACACAATGAGCATCACAGACATCTCTAGGAATTCCAAAACATTCTGTATTTTATACATTATTTTTCTTCCCTGGGAATACACCAAAATGGAATACCTTTCCCCTGAGTCCCAGTCTTTCTCCAGTCAGGATTCCATTCTGTTTTTTGTCTGCCTGCATCGTACAGAGACTTAACACCTGGATAATGGGAGTGATTCAAACCATTCCTACACGAGCCCAGAGCTTGCTTGGCTCTCGTGCTCACAGTGACACCGACAGCTCCACAGGGGAAAAGCACTGAAGGGTGCCCCATTTTAAGCCGCATGTCACCTACACTTACTCCCAGCAGGCTGAATTTGTGTGGTTCTGCCAGCACAGTCCTGAGAGCTCCTCTCACTGTTGCTGCCACTGCCATAGTCTCAATAAGGACAAGAGTTTTGAGGGCATGCCCAGAATTTTATCAGGTGGGTAAAGCTTTACTGAAGATTTTCAGCCCTTGTGTCCCCCCACGTTGATTTTGAGAGAGAATGTTAACTGATCCTGTTCAGTGCTGCACATGAGGATTTGAATCCAAGAACGCTCCTGCCTTTGTGCCTGGACTGCTAAACTGCTACCCAAAGAACAAAGAAAATGAATATGATGGAGATACTCAGCAGGTCAGCAATATCTTTGAAGAGAGGGATTTAACTTAGACATTAATCAGTATATAATTGCTTACGTAGCATGCCTTTCTTCACTATTAATGATTTAACATGATGATTTACCAAGGCACTGAGAGAATGCCTGGATGGAGGGAGAAAAAGCACAGAAATATAGCCTGTGGTATTCCCTGCCAGAGAATGAATCTACCCGTGCAGGAGTGTCAAATTGATAATGAAAGATAAAATGTATGGTGAGCCCAAGAGGCTACTTTACATATTGCAGTGAATAATGCTGCTGCTCTCTCTGCCCATTACACTGGATCAGCTCCTTGCAGACAGAGACAAAAAAATATGGACAGCCCACTTCATCCACAGGAATTGTTTTTCACTCAGGATACCGCTTCCAAAGAGCGATTCCTTATCTAGACTTGTGCTAGTGAAAACAAGCAAAATCAAATCAAATACCTGTTGTAAATAAGACTTGAGTACATCAAGATTTCCTCTTTTAATATCTACATCAGATCCCTATCTATTGCCCTTCCTAGCAATTGCTCTGTTGCTGGTTTGGCTGAATGATCTGATGAAAGGAATTTCCCATTTAAACAAGACATTTTTAGCTGTTGAGAATATTTCAGCCTATAACAGTTGTTTTGAGGTGGTTCACTCTTGGACAGCTGAGGATTATTTGTAAGTAGTCAATAAAAGCAACCAAGAAACTCAAGTCTATTATGAATAGGTTTAAATTTCTTTACAGGAGTTTGGGTCTCCTGACTACAAAGGTCCTAAAAACCATATCTCAAAAATGCTCGGAAAAAACTTCTATCTAGGAAAATACTATGTACAAAATATGCTGTTAAATCTGCTGGTAACTTAACAGTGGGATAGCTTGCTGCCTTCTGGGATTAAGACACATGAACTATCAATTAGCATCCCAAAATGCTGTGAAAAGACTTAAAAATATTTAATAAAAGCTGTGAGAAGAGAAACATTTTTAGGATTTCTCATTTGGATCAGCACAAAATTCAAAATCTCTGAAAATTTGCCCTCATTTGACATTAGAGTTATATTGAAAATAACAATGCTCAACAGATTGAATTTTTCTGTCACAAGTACCATCCATTCTTCCCCTTTCCAGAAAGGGGAACAGGAGCAACAATAACAATGTTGAAAAACATTGTGACTGAGCGAAACAGAATCACTCTATGTTATATTTGCATAGAATCAAATGTAATTTTATTGGTCATAAATTCTGTCCTGTCATAGTTTACATCAAAATTAATTTTAGGATCGAGCACAAACTTTTTGTGATTCACACCCTCAAAAAAACCCCCCAAAACAATGCAAAACAAAACAAAAAAACCCTTAAACTACCATCTACCATCCAAAAAATTCATCTTTACCCCCAAGTATAATCACACATATATCTATGTGAAAATATGGTTCTACTGTTCATAAAATTTTAGTCTCTACCATCGTATCAAAGCAGTGGCTTGAAGAAAAAAAGTCACTATTTCCAAGCTCTTTTGTTTGCAAATTTGCATTCTGTTTGCATTTATGGATTAAGAACCACAAAATTCTAAAGTAAATGGGGCAGAATTGTTTATAATGAACTAAGCTGTTGTAACATCCTCCTATAGGATGTTACTGTAGAAATTAATGGATCCAAAAATTGTGAGCATGAGGCAGTAGGTGCTTCACACCATCTCAATTATCCATGGTCCAGTTTCTGATCAGTGGAGTGGTACAAACTGTGTGGGTTATTTTCTTCAAAGCCAATTAACTTTCAGTTCCTAACAGTGGAATTATTCAAAGTGCCCACAGCTGCGTTTATTGAATACAATGTGAAATCCCCAATCAAAGTATCCCAGCTGGGACTGGTGGACTGGCCTTGGTGCAGAAGAGCCTGTACAGCTGCACTGACCCGTGGAGAGGGAGCCTGTGCTGCCAGGGAGTGGAAGCTCCTCAGGAACACTGTGGTGCCCGAAATCCCTGGGGAGACCCCTGGGCACCAGAAGTGTGGAGCTCTAACTGGGACAGTTACCTGGACAAAGCTGAGCTGGAAGGATCCCTAGTGAATCTGTCTGGTCTGAACCTGCCACCTCAGCATCCAGCCTGGTGTAAACAAGGGGGATTTTCCTGTGGAGCGAGCCTCTTCCCAGACAAGTTGATATGAAATGAATGGGGCCTCCTCTTCCACAAATCAGTGCAACAAAGCACAGCAAATGCAAGCACCTAAAGTTGGGCTTCACAGGTTTCCTGAGCAGCGGCGCTAAATCCCTGTTTTTGGTCAACCCAACTGCTCACCATGAGCTCTTGAAACTCCCTGCACACGCAAACCACGGTTCGTGTCAGGGTGACGTCAGTCTCTCCCAAGAGACTGAAGGAAGCCAGCTGCTAAAGTGAACAGATCAGGGGCTTTCCTGGGGCTCTGGATGGCACCAGGTTTCATCTTGCACTGTTCCCTTACACAGGGGTTTGCACTACACAAAAGAAAGTAGAATTCTTGCCCGTGCAAACCCTGGTGCTGATCCTCACTCTGCTTTCACTGACCAATGTGCAGCCCAGTTCAGCCAAAGTCAACCAAACGGGCTAATAAAGAAAAAAAACATGTGACCTGGGAGAGGTTCTGGGCTCATGGGCTTTGCTGGCAAGATGGAGCTGATGAGTTTAGCTTTAGGTAAGAAATTACAGCTCTGGAAGTCACCCCCCACCACCTGAGAATGCTTGAACTGCAAGTTCATTTGACAGTTAACTCTGGAAAAGACATGACACAGTGAATAAAAGCATCTGGCCAAGACATGGCCCCTGGTGGCCTCTTCCTCTGTAAGACTTTCGTCTCAGACATATGGAGGAAATGGAGAGGGAGAGAAAAATGGATATAAAACTACTGACACTTCACAGATGATATTTCTAACTTATGAAACACTAAAGCTCCTTTCTGCTAATACACTCTGCAGTGGTTAGCATTAGATCCACCTGGGACAATGGACAAAAAGGAATTAACATCACTGCTTCTTATTCCATCCACACAATCTGTTTCCATTTTAAAAGCAATTTTGTAAATTTCTCACACTTCTTTTATTTAATCAATTGTGATGTAGAGTATTAATTTCTAAATTGCATGAATCTTAAGTATTTTAATACCCCTGTGGTCCTAAACCCTCTACATCAGTCCTGTGCATTTATCTTTGTTAGTAAATGACACAGTGCATAAAGAGTACAGTTAAAGAGCAGAAAGAGCACAGCTGCTGTCATATTAATATTTAGAGAGCAGATTTAATAAATACCATATCTCACTCTATGTTATTATCTGCATTAGTGCTATCAGTTTTTAAGGGAATTCAGGAGATGGTTTCTTATCCATCAGGTTGTCAGAAGCAGACAAGAGGAAAATCAAATGTTCATTTACTCACATCTGGTGTTCCACAGGGATCCGTGTTTAGACCCCTACTGTGTTTATCTGTATAAATGGTTTCTATCTATCATCTAAATCAGAAGAGTTTATATGTAGAGCAAACAACATCAGATAAATATCCTTACCCACTAACTCAGTATAAAAGTACAAACCAAATGTACACAGCACATTGTAATTTCTGCTATTTACTGAGGTTATAAAACCCTCTTCCCTCTCCCACTTTTATTTTTGCTTGAGGTTCATAACTTGATTTGCAACCAATTATTACTTTCCCTTTTTCCTCATGCCTTTTATCATTACACTGATACATAGCTTCTCTTCCTCTTGTACTGTATCAAGAAGCTGGAAAATCGGTTTTAAAAAGTGTTATAAATAGGTAACGCTGAATATAACATGAAAGAAAAGCGGATGTACCCCTGGAAATGAAATATTCAAACCAAGAGATATATTGCATCTTGCTGCAGGGAACCTGCCAGGGAGGACAGAGGGGCTGTGGCAGAGGCAGGGGATTGTGCAGGGCTCTTTGCTAGTGCTGCCATTATTATTCTGCTCTCTCTACCTGGTCTTTTTATGACGCCAGCTTCCTTCCCCAAGGAGAAGCTGGGAGATCTTTTACGGGAAGAAATAAGCAGAGAGGGACCATAAGCAAATGGATCTTTGATCTCAACAGCCATTTTGGCTTATAGGTTTGGTTTTTTTTTTTTTCACGTGAGTTACCTAAATTGTTTTACTTTTATGCAAATCTGGGTGATTAATGCATAAATATTGAGACCATGAACACCTGTGATTTCACTTTCCATCTTAAACAGCTCTATAGAGCTGCTGCTGCTCTCTTCCCTTCAGGCAGCTCTATGCAGTGCATATAAGAGCCATATCCTTCTGCAAAGACAACCGTGTGAAGGACATTTAGGTATTGCCCTGCTTTAAAATACCTCTCTATAGCACGATGAGTCTTGCCCAGCATGAATGCAGGAGCCAGCTCTGTTAGGAAAGTGACTTCTAGGTATCCTCTGTCCTCCAACTCTTTAATCAAGATAAACAACAGTCAAAAATACCCTGTTTCTGAAAAAAAACCCCAAACTCCTAACCTCCAACCTCACCTCACCCTGCTCTCTGCCCTCTGATTTCTATACATTAGACTCATTCCATGAGCTGCAATAACACAAGACCCTGCGTTTGGCTTTAAGCAGCACAGCAGACACTAACCTGCTCTCTAAATAAGAGTTCCCTGCTGATTGTAACATATCAGCTAAAATAATAAATGCATGATTCATTGTTTTCTGCAGTCCTGGAACACAGTCGTACATTTGCTTTAACATTCAATTATTAACAGCAGTGCTATTTTGAATGTCTCATCTGCCTTATTCAAACAGAAAATAATTATTAATCTCCCCCAATAAAATACATATACACTAATAAGCAGTCTGTGGCTTTCTTGAATCTTATTTTAAGAAGGATGTAGATTGAAATAATTAAAAAGTAATACATTTTAAGACTGCTTTAGATAAGAGCTCCACATCTGCACACATTTTACCCTGAATAGTTCTGTTTGAATTCCAGTAACTCCTCAACACTGGAATTATTCTTACTCTATTCAAAAAGATGCATAAATTCATTTGACCATCTATGGGCAAAGACCTTTCAGTCCACACGCTGTCAGTAACAGTTTGCTACACATACTTTTGATTACTATCCCATTGGAAGGCATCACAAAATGAACAAATAAAATATAGAACACACATTAATTAACATGCTGAGGAGAAAACACTGTTAATATGACTTTTTCTCTGCAGCGAGAATGAAGTAGAAAAAGTGTTTGTCTCAACAGGAGGATGGGTAGATGAATTAAAAAAATGACATATGGGTGAGGCTACTACCTGTAGCAAATTGAAAGGTGAAGACCCCGTGAAGGATGATGCAGGGGAAACAGAGCCCACACCACAAATCTGTGCTAAAGAAACAGACTTTTATGTGCTTGTGCTCTAAGATGGCATTAAGAATTGAAAAATGTATTTTACAAACATGCTTCACAGAGTTTCTAGGCCAAGCTAACATGCCAAACCACAGAGTCATGTGCATTGCCATGGGCTTGCATACCCATGATTTTACAGGGACAACTAAGATAAATTACTGCAATTATTTCTGGGAAAGATAGAAATTGTTCAATAATTAAGATAACCCTGCTTTTATTCTATCATTGCATCACTCATACAGTTTAAGACAGAACTTCAAAAATCAAATTTGGAGCTTCATTTATCTTCAAAATCCACACCTGTGAAGCCAAGCAATGCTACCAGCTCCTTTCAAGTGAGCAACAGAGGCTCAGGGAATTAAATGACTTGACCAAGGGCCATAGAGGAGCATTCAGTGCAGAAACCAGTCTCCAACACATCAAACTTACAGCTGGACTTGACTACCCTGTTCTACTGACTTTCTTTGTCCCCATGGCCAGAAAGCTCCAGTGAACTTTCCAGGGAAGTGTTTCGTGTGTTGTAACTGAACTCAGGGACTGGCAAATAGCAGGAGCAGTCCAAAAAGCATCAAGGCTAAAGCAAGCTTTTTCTGCTGTGTATCCATACAAGCACACACTCAGCTCCATTCTAAATATGCAGAATGCTCAAAAGCAATATTATTTCAACAGAATATTTTGCCAGCCGAGATTTTTTCCTAATTCAGAGTTATACCATGCATTCCACATATTCTTTCTCTCTGACAGAGCTGAATAAACATCATTCTGAAAAGACAGTTCTTATTTTAAAGATATGTACAGATTGCTTCTTTAACTGTGTAGTCTCACAAATTATTGAATTTAATAAAACACCAGTCCTCACATATTCCAGATGAGAATAAGAAACAAATAACAAGTACTTTCTGTGCACAATAATTTTTTTTATACGTTAAAAAAATCCATTGTCACCACTCTATTTGGCTTTTAACAGTGGGCATCTGTGCTGTATTGATGTCCCTTCTCCAGGCATTTCTTACTGGTATTTAGCTGGCCACACACTTCTGCTCTTAACACTCATACAAGAGTACAATG
The DNA here is from genome assembly GCA_013390045.1 of Picathartes gymnocephalus. Classification (NCBI taxonomy): domain Eukaryota; kingdom Metazoa; phylum Chordata; class Aves; order Passeriformes; family Picathartidae; genus Picathartes; species Picathartes gymnocephalus. The sequence continues at coordinate 22,639 of WEKY01021701.1, forward strand.
AAAATGGGTCTAGATTTTCTCATTTACAATATACCTTCCCCAAAACTCATGAAAACTCTGTTTTCCTTTCCAATAAGTAGCATCAACAATTTCAAGGATACTGCAACAACAGTTAAAATAATTATGCAGAAAGCATTAACTGGTGAAAAGGATCTCAGATTAAAAAAAAAAAAAATTAAGATGAAATTACAGTTATCATCAAATTAAATACAAGATGTAGTGATGGTGCTTTAAGAAATTGAGAAGGAATTTATTGCAGTAAAACACATAAATCTAAAGTGTTATTTAAAAGCAGAGCACAGTTACAAATGGTTAGGTTTTATGCTATATATTTGATTGAACCTGTGTTGAGTGAGGTATGGATCATTGCTTTTATGTAAGTGGCAAATTTTACTTATATTTGGAGTTCCATCCCATTTTTAGGATTTCAGATGTATTTTACTACTGTTTTTCATGTTATGAAAAGCCATGCTAAACTTCACACTTTACAGCTTGCATAAGAGGAGTGGGATTAGCCCCGTGTTCAGGTGTATGGTGGCACAATGTCACTGCACACAAAACCTTTCAAGCAAACATTTCCACTGTCAATAATGAAATCAAAATGTGCTTTTCAATTCACTTCATGCACTTCAACAAGCTCACTAAGGCCTATCTGCTGGCAATATGCAAAGCACATATTTTGAATTCCGTGGCAGTTTGCAGAAACACTGGACTGCAAGTGCCCCCTCTCTTCTCCCTAAGCCAGGAGCTTGGGCCAGGCTTTAAGCAATGACCAGACCAAGTGGGTACAACTTCACTGAGGGTGCAAACCAACCCTCCTCATACTTTCCTTGCCTGACTAGATAGATGCAGACTTAGATATTTGCCACTTAACCAAGAGAAGGTGCAGAACTTTTCTGCAGTGCAAGTCAGGTGGCACCAATTTCGAGCGCCTCTGGAGCTTCCCCCAGTGCCCTGAGCCTCGCAGTGGTGACAGCTCATCTGGAATACTCAGAAAAGAAGTTTCATTTCCTCCCCCCGATTCACGTGGGACCTGTCACCAAAAGCAATTCTGACAAGTGCTGGGGAGGAGCTGCAGGAGCGGGAGCCAGCGACTCTCACACGGCTTCATTACAGCCCCCGCTTAAATCCGCTCTGGGGGAAACCAACGCGAGATGCTGCTCCTGATGGAGAAACTGCATTCAGGGGATCTCTTTCCAGGGACATTTAATCCACCCCTCCTTGAGAGCTCTAAAATAAAGTTTTCTTCAGAGGCACATCCAATCATACATCAAGGAGGCAAGCTGGCTTTGCAGCCTTGCAGTAATCAAAAGTAAGGCTAGATGGTGAGCACCGTCTCTCGTGCACTGATAAATTGGATTCTCTCCTGTTTTCATTATGCACTACTGGAGTTATGTTCACTGAAGTTAATGGGAGTATTTCCATGGACTTTGGTGTGTAGTAGGTCATATAATAAGTTCCTCCATACATTGTAGTCTGAGGGCCAGAGCAGCACTTACTCATTTTAAGCACTTTTTTAAGATTTGATGGATGACTTAGCTCTGTTTTCCCAGTTTTCCAAGGACGCAAGGCAAAAACAAAGCTAAATACAGAATACTTCATGGCATCCTCCTTTTTTTTTTCTTGGTTGGTTTTGCTGTTGTTGGGGGAAAATGAGCATTTGGTACAGCCGATAAATCATTTTGTCACCTTAATCTTTTATTGATCTCAATAAAAATTGTATTTTGTTTCTTAACAAAAATTCACCAAGAAGGACATCACATCCAGAGACGTGTATAATGTAGGAAGTGCTCATCATTTAACATTCTTATTTATGGGACAAGATATGGATTTTTGGGGAAAAATCTTCAACTGTTTTTGTAAGGTGGTGCATCATATTTTTAAAGATACGCTTGACTAAGAGGCAGGTTGTTTACCAACTACACCAAGGAGTCATATATTATTGTGAGGTTTTATATGAAGAGATTATAAAAACACTTTTTCTGAAGCAGTAAGTGGGAGGGAGTAGAGAGCTTTTCCCCACTAAGTCTGTCCTGGTACTTCAGGTTAGTACATCACAGTCATTTCATTTTGTTTCAGATGATCACACTGGGAAATCCTAGCAAAAAAAAAAAAAAA
>WEKY01021701.1:24764-57003 GCA_013390045.1 Picathartes gymnocephalus
AAAAAAAAAAAAGAAAAGACGGGAAAAGTGATTACTAAGGGAACCCTACACTTCCCCATGAGGATCAGTGTGAAATCACGCTCCCAAGGAACACACAAGAAAAATAACACCTTGAATATATCCCATACTGGCATTTGCTTTCTGGCCATCTCTGAGAATACAAAATCTGTGCTGGAGCAGCAATCTGAGCTCCCATCAGAAGCACACTGGCAGAGCAGGATTTCCTGTCTCCAGCCTAGCACAGGATGCCCTCTGGAAGCCATGGAAAGGGGGACCAGTGACTTTTGCACAATCACACACCCAGTTACTGACTACAGACCCGAGCAACACCAGTCTAACACTTTCCTATGTCTCACCGTAGATGAATTGTAATTAAGTCCAATTGTTCTTCACCACAATTGCTTGAAGACTCTTCAGACCCTTCTCCTTTCTATACTCTGGCAGCACCTTTACTGAAGGCTTTAGTGCGCCATAACTCTGTTTGTAACCAGAATTAATATGTGCTTGCAATAATTGCTTAATAAAGGTTTCACCACAGAGTAACCTAAACGAGAGCCAGAATCTTTCCCATTTCATTTGCATAACCTGCAGGACTACACCCAAAACTGGTGCCAAGGTCAGACTTGCACAGTCTGCAGTATATCCAGGCTGCCTTCCTGCCAAGAAAGGCAAAGCACAGGGAAAAGGCCTCTGCAATCCCTCTTTGCAATGGAATTAAAAAATGCAGTCTGAAAAGTCACCAGGACTCTTGGGCCTAAGCTTTCTATCCATCAAATCAAGACAGAGTCTGCACCAGGAGTCCTCTTAGTCTCTTACAGAAGGAAATTGCATGGTCAGATAAGCATGTCCTTAACATCAAAGATTCATTGCTCATAAAATTATCATCAGAACCATCTCTCACGTGAGACAATCCATTCTGCAGAGCAATAGCTACACCTTTGATTTCCTCCAATTATGGGTACAGGCTGGTTTAGGAGGGTTTCAAATCCAATATCTCAAACAGACCACAGCACCAGGCTTTCTCAGCATATACTGCCTGCATAAAGGACTTTTTTTTCATTTTAATGCTAGTCCCTAAGCCATTTTTGTATAACACTGTCTTGTCAAAAGATTAACCTTAAGCTGAAACAAAGACTATTTCTTTCCTGTATCAGACACTTGAAATTCTCCAAATATTCATCTAGATTTAGAGATGAAGATAGAAAACCCTCATGTTTTTCACATTCTGCTATTCAGTCGTTGCTTGTTCATAGTCTGAGCACACACAGTTTCAGACTTTAGAGAAAAGGAAAGTTCCACCACAGCCCACAGTAAACCAGAAGGCACTTATTCCCCGCTCATTCCTATAAGAAATGAAGCTGAAGAAACACTTTCTCTGTTCTTTATTTGTTTCTCAGGGTCAGAAATTCAAGGCACACTGCAGAGGCTTCTTATACCGTGGCTAGAGGTCAAATCTCGTAATACATGACTTGTCAGTATCTTTTAGCACAATTGATAGGAGTGTGCTGCTGACTCTTGCATTCCAGACTGAGAAGAAAATGTCCAGAGCAACCGAGGTTATATGATAGATTTTGTAAAATATCACCAAGTCTCAGAAAGAAAGATGGTATTGGAGGCTAAGAAAAAGGGCTGCACATCAACCTTACAAAATGCCAGAGTTTTGATCGATGTACAAAACTGGTCATTAACAGCAGTGACTCCTGCCAGCCACAAATCTCTACCTAGTTTAGGAGGAACTCATATATGCAGCAGAAACATTGACAGAGAAATGCCCTGTCCCAACTCAAATTAAAAAAAAAAAAAAAGAAAAAAAAGAAAAAAAAAGAAAAAAAGCATTGCTCCTTTATTGTAGTTTGTAAAGATGTAGAAAATATTAAGGTGAAATTTTGGCCATCTTGGAGTAAATGGACAAATTCTGTCTGCTTCCGTAGACACACAACTGTAAAAAATGGTATTTATGTGGGGGCAGGAAGAGTCCAGATTGAGTATAACTTTTCACAAGTAAAAGGAACTGATATGTTCTCTGTTATTATGAAGAATTGGCTTCCAGTAACTAGCAAATGATCTACTCCCTGTTAACGTTACGTACAGAAGTGTTTCCAGCAGATCTTGTGAAAGAGAAGGTGAAGGCACTCAGCAGATGTGGCTGCAGTCACAAACAAGGACTGGGGAGGGAGTCTGAGATTTAGTGCTAGGAAAAATGATAGCCATTGTTTCTTATTTTGAACTGAGCTTCAATTAGCTAATGATAATAAAATCTTTTTAGGATTCTGAAAGCTTACTAAGGACATATGAATACCCAAAAGCAGGTGTTCTTCCATTAACTGCTCCATCTATTTCCCTAGCAATCAGTGAGGTAAATAAATCTCACACACACATACAGACACCTCAACACAATCCTCCCCTCCCCTCATTTTTTTCCAGTTCTGCTCAGGTTAGAGCACAGGGGATGATGGTAAATAATCATCAGGGAAAGGTGAAGCTACATGGACACGAGACCCACCCATTTTCTACAGAAAAAAATAATAGTTTTAGAAAACTATGAGCACTATTAAGTAAACTACACATGGTTATGGAGGATCAGACTTCCCTTTACCCCACCAGAATCCTGGATTACCTTCACTTGCATCAGGACAGCACATTATTGATTAAGAGGAAAGGAGAGAAGACCAGTCAGCCCACACTGAGCAGTCAGCAGGGAACGTTCTTCAGTGTACCCTGCTTAGTTTCAAAACAAATAATCTTTTGGGTATACAACAAAGTCTACTATAGATATTTGATTACAGATTGGTAGTAGCATTTATTTCGTCCGCATCCTTACAAATTCCAGGTAAGAAGGTTAATTTTCATTTCTGCAACTTTCCCATCTAACACAGTTTTTCAAGAAATTACATTTTTAGTTTTCCCTTATTATTCAAGGACTTTAACTTTTCTTATCAATTATATTATCAAATATTATCACTGTGGCATCACTTCCTATCAGCATGAACAGATGAACTTGATATAGCAACATTTTATATTTAACAAACTTTTAAAAAAATTCCCAGACACAGCATGAAGACCACTTTTCCATTATATATACACAACAGAAAAAGATTATTTGTTAAAAAAAGTTCCTACATTTAGATTTGGAAAGGAAAGCTATGCAGAAGCCCTCTTAATTTCACAAAAAAGTTATATTACAACTTTTGCCACCTGACTCCAATGCCATTTGCAACAAGTTAAATGTGAAATGGGAGCAATGGAAAAGAGGGTGAAATCCTAGAGCCAACTCAGATCCCTGTCAAGCAGTCAACACGCTCACACTACTCGTTAAAACTGTTAAAACACCAAACTTATGAAAATATCAAGGTCCAAAAAGCATCTGTTGTGCCACTTGATTATGGTGTACATCCACTAGCACCACGTTTACCAACATTATAGGTACAATGCTTGTGAAGATCAATCCTTGGGTGGTTCTTTATGCTATGAAAAAAATTATATCTCATATTAATTGACTTTTTATGGCCTTCCAAAACAAGAAATTTACATATTTCAGAGCAAAGTCCTTGTGCTTAGGGAATTAAGAGGAAATACATATAATGCCTTTTAATAAGAACACAATTAAAGACTAATCACACTTTTGTCGTGGCTGACAATTAGCAGCCCTCCTCCCCCAGAGACATAATAGAGCTATGTCATTATCATTACCAAAACCTTAAGCCCACTGAGGGTGTATTAGATCTATGCAAAAAAAACCAGGTTGGGAGAAATCCTGACTCCACTGAAAACAATGGCAAAACTCCCATTTTCCCAGCTCTAATTAGCTATGGTTAAATTACAGTGAACATGTAGTGAACTCGGCTCGAGCTGATGGAAGAAGAAAAGCAGATCTTAATAGTCAATGATCTCTCCTGAGTAGTGACTCCAAAGAAAAAAGTTCAGAATAATTTTTTGAGGCAGCAATCCTAAATCTTCCACTGCCTTCTCCTGGAAGTCTGTTGGCTTCAATCCCCCAATAAAAATGGCAGAATCAAGGTAATGAGAGGGAAACAGTTACACAATCAGGCAGCACATCAACATGTGCTCATAGCATTTTCGTCATGTGCATTTTTAACCCTACAGCCTCATGGATCTTGCATTATCCCTCTCCTTCACAAGCCAGGGACCCCAAAAGCAGAGCAGCTCTCTTCCTCTCATCCTTCTGGCTGATAAAGGAAGTGGCGTCAGGCTGAGCTGAAGGGGACAGTCCAGCTCGCTCCAGATTTCACCTTTCCTGTTACTTGATATTTCATGAAAAGGATTAGCTCACCATTGGTGCACAGAAACGGAGTGGGACCATCTATCAGCACGATAAATACCTTAATAATGCTGGTGTTTAACACTTCCAGCATGCACGTTTCCAGTAGATAAATCAGGAAGGAAAATCAGAATATCATCATATCATTGTGCTGCTCATCTCCAGAAGAGGAAAAGGCAAAGTTGTTGAGATATGCAGGGGAAACAAGTAATATTCACACTGAAAAGGCATTGGCACGAGACCACTAGTGCATATGGAGGAAGCAGAATGGAAACTAGCACTGGTTATTGTGATAGCAAAGAAGACCACAGCAACAGTGGTGAGAGCTCTGACAACTTTCCTTTGTGACATATATCTCTGCTCTTCAGTTTTAAAAAGTTTTATTGAGTTTACATTTTTATAGTTAATTTTCCATATCCTCAAAACACCGGATTCGAGAGGTTTTCATCTGTAACTGAAATTTCTGCTCCTTGTAGCCTACAAGAAAAAGATGATGTGTTCATCCATCTTTTTTTTTGATAGAGATGCATGTCGAGAAGATTTGATTATTCATCTCTCTGTTTTTAAATACATCAGCTAGCTAGCATGGCTCATTGGTCTATCCAGCTGCAAGTCTAATTAATGTTCTGGCACAGACAGAGAAATAGATTGGGCCCAGCAGGATCTCCTAAAGAGTCTGCTGTCCTGACTGTCCACTGGGGAGATGAGTGACCTGGTCACAAGGCTCAGACTGCACATACAGCACCATATCAATGTGGAGGAATGCCACTTTGTGGAAATGTGTTCAGCCCTCCTCGAATATTCTGTTCTGTGTTGTCCAGGCAGATTTGGATGGTTGCCAAAAGATGAGAGGCACAAATTTTGGCAAGAAGCCAAAAGACAAGAGGCAATTGACCTAGCACTTTTCTGTTCTTTCCTGGGAATTGCGGAGCTACAACATGCCACAATTGCTTACAAATGTTAGGATTGTTTTCTCTACCTGTGCATTGTGTAAAGAGACTAATGTGCTTTGACCTGCAATTTGCAAAGGGGTTACAACAACCATGGGAGAAGCAAAGCGCAGTGCGTAGGTTCAGAATTGTTCAGGTGGAAGAAATGGAAACAACTCAGTTATATTGCTCCCTGCAAGCGATGAAATGCTCCTAAATCTTTACTTGTACACAGACCCAACCAAGGCTAGCAGTATCAGAAAAATCTAGGACTGATTAATGCACAGCCTCACACAAAAACCCTCAGAGCACCTGGCCTCCACCTCCAAACAGGGCTGCGTTTGTATGACCCCTGAAGACCTTTGAGTTTTCTCTGAGCAAGTTCTTTTCTTGAGCCGTGACACAAATGGGCTTGGGAAAAAGGGGTGTCCAAAGCCCCTGCTCTGAAATCAGGAATTTGGGTGGGTTACACCAGCCAGCAGCAGGCACACGGGCAGCTCGAGCTGTCGGTGAAAGGTGTGCAGCAGCGCAGGGAACGCTGAACCAGTGTAAGTAGCCCTGCAGCTGCACAGGCAAAATGCTGTCCCCAGCTATTTACCTTCAAGGACTTCTATTAATTTCATTCTGCCATCAGCTGTGTCAATACGAGGGTGCAGCTTCATTGCCACTTGTCCCAGCACCGTGCTCTGGAATAGCTCAGTCAGGAGGCAGAATTTGGGATGCCACCTCAGGCTGAGGAAGAGCTCACACACACAGAGTGCAGGGCAAGCACATCTCACACAGAGTTAACAGCACAAGCCTTTCTCAAACCATTTGATTTTGTTGCCCTTTTATAAAATGCAAATTAAAAAAATTATGAAACTGTAGGCAATAAAACCTGAATTTTTAATGCCAAGCAATCACTGAACCTTTGCACATGAGTATGAGGGACTAAATAATCCCATTCTTTCTCACAGCACAGACCCAGGAGAATTTTTTCTCTATATTGCTTTTATAACAGCTATCTATCTTAGTCTGGTCTTGTTGATATATTTTAAGGCTTTTAATTTGGAGGCTGTTATTTGCTCAGATGTTATCTTCAGCATATTAAGTACAGTAAGCTCTCACCAAGTCATATGCTGGGCTTTTGAGCCGGGGCAGAATTTCTGACTTAAATACCCATGTACAACAGCAGAATAAATAAATAAAGAACACCTTCAAGGCCTCCAAGCACCTAGTAACAAAATCACTCTAACCTTACAATAATGCTCTGCTTACAGTCTTCCCAAAATGCAAGTCATTTGCTGGATCCCAAATGATATTTGGTTGATGGATTGCTGGTGATTTCTACATCAGAGCACCTTGGAGCCCTAGTGCTAAACCCCTGACAGCATTAGCATAAAAGATTTACATTTATGTTATGAGGGCCACACAAGAATAATAATTTTAAAATACATTGCCTTGGCTGCCGGTGCACCATGGGAAATCTAAGAGCAGCAGGCAGCATTCCTGCAATGTAATTACAAAATGGCAGCACGGGAGAGGCTTTGGAGACAAGGAACCAGAGACTGCAGCCATCTGCATGCCTTGGTGAATTGAAATTACAGTAATATATGAAGACATTACCTGAAAAGCCCAGCACCATTTAAATGATTTACTATTACACCCCAGCAAGCTTTAATTTAAGGATAAAGTCATTCAGCAAGCTAATCTGATATAGGAAGCATTATTTCACACAGTTAAGTTAATTTACACTAGCTGATTGTTGTTGTTGCAGTTGGCATTATTATCTGCACAAGCAGCCGATCGGCCCTGACAGAAGCAATATACTGTTTAATACAGCGTCTTAATTCAGCAGGCCAGCTATCTGTGATAAAGGTTTGTTTATAAGCAATAATGGGGAGGAAAGTCATTTTGAGGCTAAGCCGATAACACTGATGAGAACTATGTGGGGGTTTTTCTGGTGAGAAAACAAGCAGGAGCCATCCACTCATTTGTCCACCTGTCTCATAACAGGAACATCCCGACAGATTTCTCTTACGTGGGTTTCGCTTTCCCACCCTAACTGCAGAGCGGATCTTTAGCAGTGTTTTCTGCATATATTTCCTTTGACAAACAGCCATCAGCACCCCAGCACTATGTGATCACCATCGCAGCTCCTCTTCCCCAGTGAAATACAGGCTTCAGGAAGACCTCCACAGGTAAATTCTGCAACATGAGCTGGCTTTAAAAGCTCCTAATACATCACAGAAAAGGCGGAACACACATGACACATTGCATAGTTTTGGCTGGCTTTCCTCCAACAGCTAATGGTGAGATGCACTGTGATACTCGTAGCTGAATAAGATAATCCTATGTTATAAAAAATCTGATGAAAAGAGATGCCAGGAGAGGTGGAGACAGCCAGTGCCTGGGACAGGGATGGCTTTGTGCCTCCTTTTGAGCAGGGCTTGGATCAGGTTGCCCTGATCCCCATAGGTATTTGTAAGCAGCTTTATTCATTAAGGACTGTAAAAGTCCTTATCAACAAACATCAGCATTATTTTCTCAATAGAAAACAAGCAATAAATAAGAAGCTGTAAGGGAATTGCTTCCTGTAGCTTTCTCTTCCCCACCTGGTGAAGTCATCTATCTGAATCACAGATACGAAACTTGCTTGAGGGAATCCCTTAAGTCTGCTTTCTGCCTCCACATAATATTTAAAGCTCCATGAACATGCTTCTTGAACTTGCCCCTCTTCCCCAAAAACCTATTACCCAAAAAAAACACTTCTTTGTTCATGAAGCCACATTGGATATAATGCCAGTGTGACCATAAAAAGAAAAACCAGCCAACCTGCCCTGAATTTGCAAGCAGACTTTCTTCATCTTTCAACAGAAATATAATAGTCTGTAATACCGGCTCAGTGACAACACAAAGATGTTTGGAGACTTCAGCATAAAATGTATCTTAACACCAGATCATCAAAAGCAGATAGAGGGCTCTGTACCATTTACAAGTCAAACCCCATTGAGTCAGAATCCATACTTCTGAGGGCTCAAGTGTTCAGATGTTCCTGAAAAAACCATATTTCTCACAAAAAGAAAGTGTTTTTTCACAAAAACCCAGTGCTGCAGCGCCTGAGGTCATCAGACAAGACCTGCCCAGCTGTAACCAGGAGCACACTCCCCTTCGACCTCTGCGCTGCATTCACATTTAAATTTCTGCTGAGCATCTGTCTCACCAGCCACTGGATCGAGCCACCAAATCCAGCTGCACTTCCCTTGGGAGCCAAGAGCCCCGCACAGCTCCGGGAGGAAACGACTGCACGTCTCACCCGGCCTCCTTCTCCTGGGGCTCTCCTTACTGACAAAGGAACACGTGCTGCAGAAATTCTTTTTGATTGCCAAGTCATAGGTGCTCCGTGTTTTGCAAGCTTTTATTACGTGGGAATTACATTCTTTAACATCTTATGGCAGAATATCACAGAACCTGCGCTCATTTCAGCCACTCCACAATTAGTCCTAATCAGCAATTTGTGGAAAGCAGCATGAGAGCACACAAAAGTAATACATAGCAAAGAACAGTTTAAGGGATTTTTTTCCCCATGTTTTATAGTAATAACATGATTTTAATTACGTGCTTTTTTCTATTCATTTGATTTCTTAATTCCTGTTTTTTTCACTCATATTTGTTTGCAAATGTTTGTAAATAGTGCAAAATAAAAATACAAGATGTTTAAAAACATTCTGTGAGAGCTAAGTAGTTACTATGCTATACTCCCTCCTAATTATATTTTAAGGAGCATAAGCTAGAGCCTTAGGTGGTGTAAAAAGAGAATCATACCTATCATACCCATTCCAACACAATAAAGGCAGCTGAGTGTGTGTGAGCCATTAGAGCACCTTAACCAAGGAGTTAGATTTGATTCCTGTGTAGGTTTACATTCGAGTATCAGGGTTCTAATGCAGAACCCTTTAAAAAAGGGATTATAATGGAAAAAAAATAGGGGAGCATAAAAAAATGCCCATTTTTGGTGTTTTACTTTGAACAGCACAAACACATTCAGAAATGCAGAAAATAAAGAGGAATAATGCAAATTAATTTTAAATTATTTGGATGAATTAGGCTTATGGTCTGATAACTGAATTATGCAGTTACATTTGCATAACATAGCCCAGTGTATGGGAATCTAAGGCAATGAGACTAAAAGCCAAAACATAATCAGGTATTAAAGAATAAAAGGGAGACAATGCACTTTCACAGATCATTTGGGGTAAAATCAGGATAAGATGATAAAACAGCTGAAATGTTGCAAATGGAAAACAGATATCAAGAACACAGGCTGAATAAATTATTCATAATTAAGTCACATGCATGTTTTCCTATTTACAATACTCCTTACAGGGAAAAAACTTTCTTCCTTTTGTAAAATTAATTTAAAACGGGGACTAATTTTATAAATCACTGAAATTCTATGACAAAAACGCTGCTCCAGCCTTGCAGACTTAGAGAGCGCTCATGTCCAAGCTATTCTTAAGTACTTTATTCTATGACTTGACTCTCACTACTCAGCATTAAATACTTTTACTCCACTGTGATTGGGTAAGTTGCTCAGTAAGTTGCTACTAAAATGAATGGCACAATAGCCTGTCAAGGATGAATTTTATCCCCATGAAGGCTGAATCTGAGGAAACATTTTGGGGTTCTTGCATGTCTCATGCAATTTCTATTTAAATATTAAAATACAAATCCCGAGAGAGTACATGGAGGCACTGCACACATACACACAGACAGCTGGGAGTATTTCTAATTTCGTAACTTGTTCTATGGTCAGGGAGGTATGCCATTAAACTATTTTATTCCTCCTAATAAAATAAGTAACATTTATTAACTGGGGGAAAAACACTAATTGATTTTGTCTCCTGGACACCCATACCTCCTAGCCATGTTTAACTGCCTGGGTAATTGTATAAAAATGTAGTGCACAGTTAGATAATGCACGGAATATGAAATTAATGGTTGAATTCCTCATGCTTGATCCATTTTTAGTAGGAACCTTCAGCCCAGCGCCTGCTCCCTTCCATTCCAAACTGAAACCCTCTGAGGAGATGGCAAGAGATGTTACAAGTGAAGGCACTGGATGGAGTAGAAATGGAAAAGGTCCCTCTCAGGCAGTTCAGGGATATGTTTCTACTGAAGAAGGGAAAAGAATAGGATAAGACAAAATTTGTTTAGTACAGTCCATCAGTTTGTGACTTCATTTCTTGACGATGACTTTATTCCTCTTGATAGGGAGAGGACTAAAAGAAACAGGTAATGGCATAGGTAGCACATTGTTATAACAGTTAATAGTGCACTTGCATATTCAAACAAAGCAGGATGGCTTCTGGATTGGACTACAAGGACACAGATCCCAAAATTCAGTTTCCTTGAATAATCCCTGTGTGAAAAATAGAACAATTTTTCCCACTGCCCTTCTTGTTGGGACCAGGGAGCAAAGCACCGTGGAAAAATCTCATGGGTCGAGATAAAGCCAGGGACGTTGGTTACCAGCTTCCATTGTGAGCAAAATAGGCTCAGCCAGCATGAGAAATTTATCTGTTGCCAATTAAAATGGCATTAGATATTGAGAAATAGAAACAAAGAATGAAAACCTTTCCCCACCTTTGGTTCTGGTTCAACATCACTTTCTCATTCTGGACTCCTTGACCTCCTGTCCCCAGAGGAGCAGAGGGATGGACAAGGGGCTGTGGTCAGCCCATCCCAGCCTCTCTGCTACTCCTTCCTCCTCACCCTTCCCCCCTCCTTGGAGGTCTCCCTGGGGGCTTCCAGGGCTGGAAATCACCCTGATTCCTCACTCCTGGGCAGGCCCTGTCCTTTTGGGAACACATCTGGGACTGGCTGAGCCTGGGGCAGCCCCAGGCTCCACTCACAGAGCCCTGGGCACACCCAGCCACTGCCCTGACCTCACCCTCAGGCATGGGTTGAGGGTTTTTCTTCTCACTTTCAGTCAGTCTTTTTATTTTTAATGTCTTTGTTTTAAAAAATGCTTGCATGTCTTGTACTATCTCACCTTCTTCCATTTTATATTTAAAGAATTGTTCTAAAAATACTTTTAAAGGGAAAAATCTCTAAGAAGGAAACACAAAATTATGTGCTATATTATTAGATTAAGACATTCTTAGTCCTATACAAGACCTTATTAAAATGCTGCAAATTACACACATAATTTTTCTATCAATCACGCAGGACACTCAGCTATGTTACTTCTGTGAGAGAGAGCACAGGAAAATCCCTTGGAGAAACTGCCTGATAATCTGAGCAAAAGGAACAAAAGATAGAAAAAACTGCAAAAAAGATAGAAATTCACTGCAAAAAGTAGACATATGTTAGACTAAAAACAATATATAACTATATGACACTTCTCCCACAGGTTCAGTGGTTTTTTTAAACAAAAAAATAAGAGGGCATTTCTATTAAAAGTATACAAAGAAATGTCTCCAAAACAAGCCTCAGCAGGATAAAAATATTCCTACCATGAAAGATGATGAGGTGGTATTTAGATCAAGAGCCTTAAACAATGCAGAAAATTCTACAAGATCTTATTAGTAGACATTGACCTATGAATAAATTATATTTGATTTCGGTTTTTTTCTGTTTGTTTTGAGAAAGTGCAAAGTGCTGTAGAGGCTTGGACCAGAGTCATGGCTAAAGCTGAAGCAGTCAATATTAAATTAAACAAGAAAGCAAAATAGCTAAGGCTTTGCCATGGGGTTGGAGTGGATTTGCAGGCCTGCACTGCAGCTTCCACTGGCTGCAAACAGCCCCAGGTGATGGCAACTCATGGGTGCAGCCCTAAGGGTACCAGGCCATCCTCCATCAGCTCAGGACAAAGGTCTGTGAGCTCCCCAGAAGTCTAGGTGAACTCTCAGTGCTCTGTGTCCATGTAAACCTGGCACATCCAGCTCTGACTCACACATCTCTCACCCCCCAGGCAGGTTGTGGATCCATTGGCACTAAAGAGTTATTCAGGGTTTTACAAGCAGAAAAATCTTATCAATTTACTTAAAATTTATGCCTTCAGTGAGTGGACAAATTACACTTTGGAAGATTGTTTCTGCAAACACCACCTGAAGCTTGCAGCCTGGCAAAGAGCGGACAGATAGGAAGCAGAGCACCCAGACAGCCTGGAGTAGTGTGGCTGTAGAAGATAAGTTCTACCAATTAAAAAAAAGGAGTTCAGTAGTGCTCCTGATCATGCAGCCCAGCTACTTCCTTGGGGGTGCAATACAGAACAACTGGGAAGCAGCAGCACTTCCCAAGAATCCATAAAGGATCATCAATATGAGTAAGAATTTCTGCTACTGCCATTCCTGTCACTGTCCTGGAAAGATTTTCAAAGCCAAATTCTGTGAAATAACCTACAGTGATAAGTTTTCGGTTAAATGCTTAAGAATTTCATTCATTTTTGTTAACCTGTTTTTCCTTTTGCTAGTAAGTAACACACAGAGATGAACTCCCTTCACCTCTGGGCATGGATAAGAATAAGGCAGGGTTTGTAGGTAATATTAGTTATTAGATAAATGGAAATAGCAAGGAAAGGACAGACATGCTGTCAGGTGCACAGGCAAGTCACATCAGTCAGTCTAATAAAAGATACTGCCTCTCCCCACAAACTCCATCTCACATTCTTAAACCACTTTGTTTACAAGAACAATATGGTACATATAAAAGAGCACTGCTGCTTGGATCAATCAGATAAGAACCTTGCCAACAAAATAACTTTTTCATTAAAACATAACGCATTTAAAATTGGATTCTGGTCTTATATGATTCTTTAGGTCCTCTCTGCATCACCAAGTGATGAATTTTAATTGAAAATATGGATTAACACTCCTAATTTTTGGCATATTAGAGGTGTGATTCTGTTTTCACAGAATTTTTGTACAACCGTGAATTATCTTCAAACTATACAGATATTTCTACATAAAGATCAGAATTGAATAAATATGTCGTTGTTCAATAGTCAATACACATTGGAGATAGCCAGTATGGGGTATTAAAGGCCTTGCCCCTGCTCCTGCATCATTTCAACTCTTTAAATATTTGGATTAAATCATACACCCACTGTGCAGGCCCTCTTTATACTCAACTTTGTCGTCTTTCTGTATTCTAAATCACATGCACCAAATCTTCACTCCTTCTCCTGCATTTAGTATGCAGCTCTGGAACTGTAGTTATACATCATTTTCATTTGTTCAAGAGTGATATATAATCTGGACTGAAATTAAATAATGTCATCCCGTGTTTAGTATTTATTGATACAAATTCAACCTGCTCATATTTTAACCTCCAATCTTCCACCAAATAATCTGTATTTAATTATGCATTCCACCTCTCTACTGACCTTTGAAAATATCCCTCGTGACTACCAATCAAAAGTGATGTAAATTAGAAATTCTTTTGAGTCCTTTTACACTATTCCTTCCACTCCCCAAATTAGTCAGTGCTTCAAGTTCATTCTCAAAATCTACCCCCCTAGTCCTAAAAACTCAAAGCCCCCAAGCCCTTCAAGTTCCCCACAATTCCAGCTAATTATTAACATATCCATTTGACAAAGAGAAGATTAATGAATACAAGAAGCAATTCCAAGTTATGTAATGGCTAAAATCAAAGAACATTTTGGGCATAACATTCTAACAGTTTTCAAATAAGTTTTGTTCTTACAAGAAACTGCAGCTGCACTTTTTGATATTCGAGTACAACTTCCTAGAAACATTTATTATTTTATAAAAGAATCAATTTAAAAAGTCTCAAGGAAGTAATAAATGGGCAGAATTCTAGCCCCTCCCCCCCCACTTTATTTACTCATTCTTACAAGTTGTGTAAATAAGCTGCCATCTGAGCTGCAAAGGAACATCTCTTATAGAAATGTGGCTTTTAATTTACTACACAACACATGAGAGTTCACGCTTAGAATCAACTCACAAAATAGCAACTTAAAAGGTTTTTAGCATGTAGAAAAGAACAATTATTTTGATAACTAATTTCTATGATCTCACCACAAAACTCACTTTACCCTCCTGAAGCCTAAGTATTCTGACTGTTCTCAGAGACAAAAGGTCTTGAGGGAGTGAAACCCATCCCATGTAGACTTTGGCCTGATGCATATGAGCAGATACATGGCGAAGTCACAGTCATCGGCTCCAGGATACACAGGACTTCTATTCCAACTCTTTTACATGATGGCAGGAGTAAAATACCTTTGCGTGACTGTAAGACCTGTATTGCAAATAATCAAGACCTTCAGAACTTCGGTGTGCCACAAAGAGAAGAAAAAGCCCAACTTGGATCACATTTCACCTAAAAAGTTCCATGCATGTAAAGCAGCCTAAGGATGTCATCAATGATTTACATGCAGTGGCAGAACAACACTGGTGATCCAGCAAAACAGACTGCAGTTACCAGTAATTAGATTAATTCTATCATTACAGCAGAAAGCTGTAGGTATGTAAATCAGGAATTTCTCAGGATTGCTTAAAACCTTGGTGTCCGGCACACCAACAGCAGGCAACTTCTGGTGCTCCAAGACTACTCCCACTCTAGCTGTAATAAGCCAGAGACAAAGGAAATTTTCAGCCTTTAAGAGCAACTTGGTAATAACTCTGCTGTTTGGATTAATAACAGTGTTTGAACACAGGGCAAATACACTGGAAACAGCCATACATTTTACATGGACTTTATTAAGTACTGGCCAGAAAAAAATTAGGCTTCTTTCTATGTTGCTTTATGTTCTACCAGTTCTCAAGCTTCATTTTTGTGACTGTTAGCAAATTTGGTCATTTTAAATATGATCTTGTGCTGGTATTTCTAAGTTGGTACTAACTTTTATGCTTATCATGCTCATAAAGGAATAATCATGTTCACATACAACTGGTCTTTGGCTAAATGAAACAGAGATCTTTAAGTCTCATCACCCAAAATAACCTGAAGATGTCCCTGTCCATGACAGACGGGTTGGAATATATAAACTTTAAACTTCCCACATAAACAACTTCATGATTCTATACTATAAATCAGCTTCTCCATTCCTCTGGTCATGCTCTAGGGCTTAAAGGCATTCTTCCATTTTAACCTTCATCTTTTCTCCATACAGGGTACAAGTAGTTGTGCAATATTTTGCCCTTCCTCATACCAACATTTTTACAAAGATATTAGTTCTGCTTCTTCAGTTGACATGCAAAACTCTCACACAGCATTAACTGCAGCCCATGCCTTCCCATTAGCTCACAGAACTTCCTTCAACTCCATCCATGGCCCACTCTGGGGCTGGAAGCCTTTATTTTTGTACACGTAAATGCACCTACCTGTAAATCAGCCCTATTCCTGAACAAAGATTTCATACTGTAGATTACCTTTGCTGGACTCCCATTTGGTTTAGACCAGGATGATTGCTGGAGTAAATCACATTACGAAACAGCACTTTTTTCTGACAATGTAACCAAACTTCCCACCTTTCCTCCAGGACTTTGAGGGTGACCTCTGTCACTGCAGTTGAAATCTGCCCATGACACCCTGAGGACCTCAGAAACATAAGCTGTTGGTATCAGGATAATGCATATAGCAGCAGTAGTTAATTAATATTGCTAATATTAATATGCTATCCCCTTGGTCAAAAATGAATACTGAGGGGAAAAAAATCCAACAAAGCATAGTAGGAGTTGTATAGGCAAGTTTTGATTTGGTTTATCTTTTGAGACCATTTGATTAGATAGATTAGGTTTCTGTGCATCTCTCTAAACACCACAGTTATAACCAGTGTCATGACTTTCAAATCCTTTGAACTGCAGAAGGGAATCAAACACAGTTGTCTTTTTATCCCAGCTTTTACTCTTTAGAATTCTAAAAGCTTGCTTTGCTCATCTGTCAAAGGGATGGCATTAAGGGGATCACTGTTGACAAGTGATAGTACAAATTATGCAACACAAATGACATTTCACTACCTCTCCTCTGATCTGCAATTCCCACTCTCAATCATTCCCTATTCTATGAAAATATTAAACCACAGATCCAACTGCAGAAAAAGTGATAGTGTAGGCGTCTCTTGATTTCTTGACACCGAACAAAAATATGTTCTGAAGCCCACACCTATAATTATGTTTGTGAAAGAGGGCTCCATTTAACGTCCCCTGATTCCTGTGGGGATCTTGAAATATAAATGTATAGATGTCATGATCAGGACAGGATCAGGGCTATAAGGTATTTTCTAAGTAAATGTTAACAGTTCTGAAAGGTCTTGCATTAAATTAAATGCAAACCAACAGGCAAAATCATTAGTCTGTACTTCATCCAAGAGGTTTCTCTTAGGCAAGGAGAAACTGAAAAATATGTGTCCTTCCAGCTTGCCCCTCAACAAAGTCTATCTCAGATCCGTTCAACATCAGCTGCTGAGGAGTGTTCTCATGCTCTTCCATGGCTTAGAAGGAGAGAAGTGCAGTGACAGGAGGATTCTGAGAAATCAAGGTGCAGCATTACAGCCACTCAGGTCAGAGCAAGAAACCAGGAGAGTGTCAGCAATGGCACTGGTGAGGAAGGAGCAATTCCAGCAGCGAGGACACAGCCACTACCAGCATCAGACCATCCACACACATTGGCTGCACTGCACTAAAGAGAACAAAAAATAGGTTTCCAAATTTTCGTGCTGCACTCTTAACAGTGCAGTAAGACAATTTAGTCCTTAGACATTACAAATCAAACAGGAGGCTGAAAGTAAACTAGTTTTCACACTGCCTCAGAGGAGGAGGACTGGAGGTGGTTTTTTTCCTTAATCAGATGAAATTATTCCCACCTCATCAACACCTGTTAGTGCTCATGTAAACTGGAGTAATACTGGTGGCAGAATAATTTTAAGAGTAACCTGAAGGGACTGCATGGGCACCACAAATGATATTGCTACCAAGGATGTCTCTGCACACAGCCTTTGCAACCAGGAATTTCAATTATTCTCAGAGCCAACAGTACAGAGGAAGTTCCTCTTCAATATCTTCTCCTTTGCAACAAAAATATTGACTGAAAACAAGGCACCAGTGTTTCCAGAAGTGGACAATTGACTCATTCTGGCACCTGACATCAAGACACTGTCAAAACACTGAAATATTGAGATGAACACAAGGGTTGTATCACACAAGAGAAAGAGAAATGGGATTAGAGATAGGAGTTTTGCCACAAGGCTGTATTTAGACCAAAGAAAAACAAAAGAACAAATAAAATTGTATTAATCTATTTTTTTGCCCAAAGCTGTAAAAAGCTCTTGTGTCAAAAAACCATCCCGCTAAGTTAGTTGGTATCCCTGCTATACATCATATTAAGTGTTTTTATTAGCAGTCTTATCACTCTTGAAATGCACAAGAACAGAGCAGTTTGCAAATGAACAGAATTGGACTGCAAAGAGTACAAACCATGGGAAGTGTTACAAGTTATTTACTGGCTGGCGTAAATCTGCATATAGATTGAGGAAGGCAGTCATAAAGCACCTCCAGGTGAGCCTCAGCAGACGTGGTTCTGAGGGGACCTGCAAGTTTTGTGTGCACACAATGGCCTACTGCAACAGTTCAACTTGTCAAACATGCTCAGGCATCTCTATTTATTTGGGAATTATGGTATGTTATGTCTTGGAAGAAAAGGAAATACAGACCTTGGCTTACTGCTACAGAGTAAGTCACTGGAGCTCTTTGTGCAGTAGAATTATACTGAGTTTAAGGATAAAAATGCCATATTCTAATGTGATTTAGGACACACAACTCCCTGTGCAAATTTTCCCAACCTTGATCACTTTCTTAAAAGCTGATTTTAGTTCTGCTGAGTAAATTATCATATAAGAATCAGTCAGATTAGGGGGATAAAATTGAACTAGAGGGAAAGATAGATGTACTAAGAGCATTAGAACATAAAATCTTCAGTATAACTCCCAGTTTAGCTGAATGCTACTCCTTTTTAAAACTGATGATGAAGCCTCTAAGGATGCCTTCTCATCTGCCACAGGTACTGCAAGGGAACTGAAGGGTACTTCTATTTATTGTGCATAGCATAGCCAGTTCTTAAACATGCTTCCTTTTATGTTTGTAAGAGTTTTCATTCAACAAAAGGAGAATAGTTGGGGGTAAGTTAAAATTTATTTGAAACCATGGCTCTAATTTATGCTTTAATCCATGTAAAGCTTGGGCACTACCATGACAAACCAGGACCATGATTTTTGAAAGTTAGATTGTTATACAGTAAGATAATTCCTTGCACTTGAGCAAAAAATTCCTTAATTAAGATAGGAATCTTCTATGGTTATATGAAAGAGGACAGCCAGCCCAAATACACTTAATTTTTGCTATCTGTTTTATGATCCACACAAGTCCACTTGACTTCTCTTAAATATTTGCATCTCTAATTGAGAAGCTGAGTATTTCTCAGGGAGATATATTAAAATAAGTCCTCAGCTTCATCTGATCACTGAATTATTATTATTCATGGGAGTTCTACTGTTAGTGTCACACCTAATGTAATCTCAAGCTATATTAATTAATGTAATTTTAGAGTGGTCTCCCCATATTTCTCCTCTCCTCTCTCCTCATCCTATCCCTTGAGTCCTTTTCTCACCATGTTCAGCATGGATAAAATTGTCCTGTGGAATATAGTGTTCGACAAAATCAACCTTTTATGTCTTGGATTGTCTCTTAGCTGTGGCAGCTTGCCCATAAGGGAATTATTTCTTACCATAACTGTCATTAAGGATTCTGAACCCCCTACAAGCCCATAGTAGGTGAACTTACAAAAGTCAGTAAGCCTCTGAGGGGGCCTTAAGCTGTGATATGACTATTTCACCCTCTGTTTCTTTTGGAACCTTTACACAAAATGCTCAGCAGTTGACATTCTGATGAAATGGAAAGGTAAACTCTAATTAGAACAATGCAGGTCAGGCTTTTACATTAGGTTGTCACAACACTTTCAATATAAAAAAATCAATGTGTGAGGGCTTACAGCTCAGACATGAAAAGGTTTCATGAACATCACTGGGCTGGCAAAGATCTCTACCACACTGTAAAGCTCATTTTTAGCCAGGTTTCATACAGAAATAATTCTCATTAAAGAAAAGGGTACAAGTGATACTGCATTAGTATGAGAGCTTGCCCACCCTGGCAGCTTTGGAACCCATTGATTATTTTCAGCTAAGACACACAAAAGAAGTGCAGTGAGAATTCCCTTCCTGTGCTCTCTATGGATGCAGTTGTTGGATAGAGAAGGCACACACCAAAGCACAGAGAAAAGCTGCAGTCACTCACTGGTCCAACAGCCAGAATCCACTGAAGCTCACACCTTCTGGACATTATTGCCAACCACAGAAGGCACAAATGCAGAAAAGCTTTAATCATAGATGCACTTGGTTCAGATGAACATGTTTGTAGATAAAAATCCCCATAAAATTGAGGGAGGATTATAGTGGGTTTGACTGTTTGGTGATACCTACACAAAACTTGCTTTACCAGGCAGAGAACCTGCTTACAATGAGTAGAGGACTGAACTCTCAGTGCCAATCTTAGACACTTATATTCTGCTCTTTACTTGTGATTTAAGATTTTGGCAAAGTTCATTGCCCTAAACAACACAGATAATTTATGATTTTTTTTTTTAAATTATTTTTTTGGTCAATTGTGGCCATGTGGCTATTGACATATGAAAGAAATCAAAATAAAAATAAAATGTATTAAGGTTTTAACACTTTCCTTAAAGGAAGGGTCACACTTTTGCTCAAGGTATCTGGGAGTTCTGAAACAGGACAAGTGTGAAAATGAGACTCCTTTGTGCTGAGTCTATACAAAGTTAACATTCCAAAGTGTGAAGCTACTCAATAATACACAAAATACATCCACAACAAAGGAAAGCTGCTTCCTGGTAATGCTTTTCATCTCAAGCCTAATTACAATGTCCCAAAAATATTCTGCTGGAACTCACTGAAATTAATTCTTTCCTAACTCTATTTCCCATTAGGACTAACTGCATGTACACTTTTCTAGGTCTTTCAAAGTACTGTAACCAAAAAACAGCTTTATCAGCAGAAAAAAAAAAAAATTAGCAGATTAAGATCTCGATCCTTTCTGCTTTTCCATGTAGCTCTAGAGCTCTCACAGTCCCCCATTTTTTAAAGTATAACTTTATGTAATACTGCACCATTACAGTTATTCTATAATTCTGTCCCCTGGGTAATTTGCTTTTCTTGTTTTGAACATGCAGAAGAAAATTAAAGAAATATTGATAATTACCCCTAAGACCTGAGATATGAGTGATTTGAGGACAAGTACAAAACAAAACAGGCTTGATGTACAACCTCCAGTGAAAGGATTCTTAACAGAAGAAAGATAATTGGAGAATAAAAACACGGGTTTGGGCAAAAGAGGAAGGAAAGCAGATTAACTTTACTACTGTATTAGATCACATGAAAGGAAAGTGAAGCATCATCCTGGACCATTTACCCTAGAAACATTAGGCCATTAAATTCTTTCTTGTTTCATCCTGACTCTCCTGTCATCCTCTGGGTGTCCAACTGTGTTAAGTAAAATACTTCAAAGGAAAGTCTCAAGTGTTCAACAGTTGATTTTGCTCCCAGAGGTGCTGAACTGGCAAAAGTGGAAGCATGTGGGAGCAAATATAACTAACCAGGAAGGAAGGATGGACTATCAGAGCATTTTAGAGCAAGAAAATAAAATAGCAATGAATAGGCTGGAAGGCGAAGGTGAGCATGATCTAGGCTTCATTAGGAAGGCAAGGGATGGCAGGGATAACAAATCTACAGCTTCCCAATACACATCTCATTTGCGCAGATAAAATTATATTCCTGTGCATACAAGGAAATAACACCTTCCTTCTGCCTCTGGTTGTGAGTAAGGTCATTCAGAATGGGGTCTCCAGGGTAATAAAGGCTGGGTAAGGAGTTCTGCACAGTCTTGCACTGCCCAGGCACAGGTTTCTCATGGGAGTAAGGATCTAGGTACCTGAATATCTGGGATAATGTAGAACTGGAGTCACCCACCATTAATATGGTGCAATCCACCGTTAGTATAATCCCCTTCCTTCAGAAAGAGTAATCCCTGCTCCTCAATGACACAAAAAACCCCCAACCCAGACCAAATCTAATAATTCTGTTATAGGAAAGACAAGCACAGTCCTTTGGGCTGAATATTGCCCTGCAGAAAACACCAGATCTTCAAGCAGAACTGGTGACACACATTCCCACCATATCAAAAGTTCAAGTGGGAAAAGCAATTTATTCATGCCCCACGTTTCAGTGAATACAGATAAGATCATTACACATTTCTGTTGCAAAACACTGTTGATAGAGTGTCATAGAGTATTAGATTTGCTGTATCTTATTTATTATACATGTCCACATATTGTGATAATTGGGTTGAATAATATTTCATGCAGGCTAATGTGAAAATCATTTTTGCTGAATATAAAATTACTTATTTTGATTCTGCAGGGGTTTGTTTTGTCAAAACTCATGTAGCACTTAGGAAACTAATAATTGTTCAATTGTGGAGCAGAAGTGTAGAATTATCTTAACAGAAGTGCAGAGAATGAAAAGAACAATGGAACTGACCTCATTTGTTTGATTTTTAATGGCGTTTCATCTAATTTACAAGTTCTAACCTTGTGTAATGCAATGTAGAGTGCAAATGTATCTTTTTATCTCACAGTCACTAATTATTATTCTGTATATCACCCCATTTTTGCTCTAGTTAAGCAATGGGACAGAAATCTGCAGGAATAAACCAAGAATAATGTTTAGAAAACGCCATTAGATTAGAAAGACTGAAAAAATCTGTGGAGATTATTTAATAAATTTTATAATTTGGTACAGCTCCCACTCCTCAGCTAAGGAAAACAAAGTCATTAAATATTAGAAGTGAAACCTGTCTGGCAATGCTGTGATTTACTCAGAAGTCTTCTGTTTCCCTCCTAAGACCTCACAGAGCCACCAACAAGTGGCAGGAAATGGCCCTGTATTACATCAGTCAGGTACAGGAGCTGCTCAGACTCCACACTAACCACACATTGCTTTCTGCATTTCAGAGAAAATCACCTTGTCTAAGGACAAGAATAATTAGATTTCAGAGGGAGAAACAGCGAGAATGGTGAAACAACGCAGACTCTGCATCTATTTCCTCTACAGCTTCCACACCAAACGCACAGATGGATTTGCTGGGAGATGTGAACAGGGGCAGCAAGCACCTCCCTGAGCTATCTGGGTTATGTGCACAGCAAGGAGGCAGGGAGAGGCTGCTGGTTCCTCCCCCTGCCCCAGATTTGGTTGCATCAGACTTCAGCTGTCTCTCATGACTTTGGCTTCTCGGGAAGTTTTTGTAAAGTAAAAATCCACACTTGCTCAGCTGATGGATTTTTTTCCTCCTGTAGTTAAATTACCATAACGACAGGGCCAGGCACATGCTGGGATCAGGCCAACAGCCTCAGTTTGGGTGGTTCCTATGAGGCACTGGCATATCAACAGGAGAGAAACACATCCTCACAAAACAATTAGTTAAAAATTAGAAGGTGATAAAATGGAAAATTAGTATACTTAGATTAAATTTAGGACTGAAGCTTCTCTCCTTCCCATTAATTCAGTGATGGATTATACCACTGCATCCTCAATACATTTGTTTTAATTAAAGAAAACTGAAGGATGGTCCACGCTCATTCAATATTTTAGGTCAGCGCCACTGCAGAATTCTGTGCCAGTATATATCCTACCTATTTCTTACCTTATACTCTAATGAGGTCATTTATCAGTGAAAAGGGTGAAAAACTCTAAATCTTTAGTTTTCAAACGGTTTTTTTCCTTTTAGAGTTTTTCTTCTGGAAGGACTGCCCACCTTTCCCCCCATTAACAACAGTCATCTCCTCTCTTTTCACTCCTGTCTGACACCACCTAAAGGATCCAACAATGACAAGAGGAGACTAACCAAAATTCTTTCTGCTCCTTATCCATTTGATTTTATCTGTTTGATGCCTCTGAAGTTCCTAGCACAAGACACTGGCCCATGACAGCAACGCTGAGACACAACTATAACACAAACAAATAAATGTTTAAAACTCCTTATTTTCAAGGAAATTTAAAAGGCTCCAAACTAACACTATTTTTACACTTATATAGTCTCTAAGTTAATTTTTCTTGTTCTCTGTTATTTAGCTGTCTTCTCAGTCCTCAAGTCTCTCTGGGCTACTGAGCTGTGAGCTGCTCTTTGTGGCTTCTGTACAAAGGGACACATCAAGGGTAGCTAAGACCATTAATGCCACTGAGGAGAAAAATACTCATAGTGGATGATTACATACAAACAAACTCAAGAACCTGCTTCTAACACACTGTAACACCTACAGGGTTTTGCAAAATAGTTTTTGGGTAGCTGTCATAACCACTATTTCTTTCATTAAGTTTGTGCTATGTTTATTTCCCTTTGCACTGTGCTGTTATCAGTTATTTACGAGATGTCACAGATTTCCACTGCACACAAAAAGTGGGGGTTTTGAAGACATTGAACTAAGCAGAGTTTTCAAGAGCATATCAGAGGTGGGAGGGTAAGAGGGAATGCAGCACCATGTAAAGGTGAGCCACAGTCTGAAATCCTACACCCAGAGCAGCAAACTCTGGTTAAATTATCACAGGAAAGAACTCAGCTGGAGAACAGAGGTTTCTTCACAGAGAGTAATGCTAAAAGATGAGAGTCTTTTCAAGAGTAAGGTATCTGTGGAAAAAGAAAGCCCACAAAAAAACCAACACCACCCAGTCTGAAGAAAAAGAAACTCAAACAACCAAAAAAAAACCACTCCAACAAAATCAGAAAATGTCCTTTACATCACATTCCCTGGCACTGTGTATATGAGCTCCAGGGCTATTGCCTGGCAAAGCACTTCCATAGCTGCTTAGAATTTTCCTCACTCTAACAAGGACAGCCTTCAGTCTGTAGGAGAGCAAAAAATCTTGCAATATCAGCAGATCAATACTTTGGTATTCAGCAAAATTCTATTTTACTTTTTTCCCCTTTCTCTTCCATCTCTGTTGGGCTGCATGTTCAGGTTTCCCTTTTCCTGACCAGAAATCCAAAAAATTCTCTATTCTGAAGCCTCATATTTTTCAGACACTCAACAGCCTCACTTACCTTCATATTACAAATGCAGAGTATAAGATCATCTTTACTTTTGATCACTTTTAGCACAGGATCATTTGCTTTGCCAACTATTTCATTCATATCCTGGCAGGCATGCTCTCTCTTGCTCTTTCTCAGGCCAGTTCACTGCTCTCAATGAACAAGTTATCAGTGCAATTTTATCTTCTCATCCATGAGGGTGATCCTTTTTCTTTGAAGAAAACCATTCTCTTTTCCTCTGTAAGGGCCCATCAAACACTGCCCACACCAACACAACCAAGGAGCCCTCCATTAAGGAAGAGTGAGGATAACGTGCAGCTCCCTAACACAGCTCAGCAGGAGCTTGGTCTCCCTTCTGCTTCGGAAACAATCACCTTTTGCCTTTGCCCTTCACAGAAAGATGTGTGTGGATTTGTTTTATTTTACCCATCTGTTCAGATACTCCACAATCCAGATAGAGTTTCTTAAGATCATACAATATATCTTCATGTGACTGTATGCTATGCAATAATTCTAATGAGAATATTCTCAATGCTGCTACTCTTGGAGGCTTTAGCCACTGAGCTCCATTTTGCTTGCCCTTCACAAAAAAAAAACCCCACACAACAGGAATAGGAGAAGATCAGAAGAGAAAAGAAAGGTGATCAGAAAGTCAGAAAAACACCTACTTATGAGACTGGGCTTCCAGAGACATTTACAGAAAGGCGCAGCATTGGGAAGGTTAGAAGCATATACCTACTTATCTTATAATATTATGGAAGAGGTTGAAATATTCCACAGGAGCAAAATATTGATAATTAATGAACAATCTTTTGTTCGTAGTTGTCTAAATTGATTCTAGTGTTTTGATCAAAATAACTTAAATTAAATCCCAGGCAAAATATAAAGGACTTAAGGAAAGGAAACATTCAGTTAATTTTGACAGGCTGTTTAGTCACAATGGTGCTGCTATTCAGAAAGCCCTGTTTATCATGGTGCACATTTCCAAACAATAGGCCTTCAGACCTGGGTATTTTGGAGTACTCTGCTGTGGTATCCTGACTCGCTGTTAGCTCTTTGTTTAAAAGTTTAGATCAAGGTTCTGTTGTTTTGTTGTTTTTTCTTTTTTTATTTCAAGGTCTTTGCTAAAACATCTGTGTAACACAGTGCTGCTCAGTCACATTTATTTGTGCTTATTATCTTAATTATTTTTGCCAGAAAGACTGACAATTATGCATTTGCAGATGTAGTAGATCAAAACCCTCTGAACACTCTAGTGTTTGCTCTGGGCTTGTTACTCCCTGATACTTTTGCTATCAGTAGAATTTGCTTGTTTACCATTGCTATCTCTCTTTAGATCATTTATTTAGATGAGAAACAGTAAGGAGTTGCAGTGCTGACTCCTGGGAGGCCTCATTTGTTATCTCCTCCTAAATGAACTGTGGCTACTTTACTACTGTTTGCTATTTTAAGCCAAAGCTCCACTCACACCTGTGTTCTCACTTCACACAGATCTGAGTTTAAAAGAGATTAAGCTATACTGGCTCCAAAGTCAGCAAAGGGGTAAAAGGTTTCCAGAGAA
The DNA here is from genome assembly GCA_013390045.1 of Picathartes gymnocephalus. Classification (NCBI taxonomy): domain Eukaryota; kingdom Metazoa; phylum Chordata; class Aves; order Passeriformes; family Picathartidae; genus Picathartes; species Picathartes gymnocephalus. The sequence goes on from WEKY01021701.1 coordinate 50,685, forward strand.
AAGAGAAATATTAATTCTGGGCCACTGAGAAGGAGAAGCATTTGGCTTTTACAAATTGGAAGAGGGGTCATTACATTGCTAGTAAAGAAGGGGGCGAGAGGGGAGGGGAAGAAAAGAAAAATATCAGCTTAGGAATTTTGCTGTGAAACTTCTCTAGTAGAGAAGACAAGTCATCCTCAGCAGAAAGACAAGTGTAAGGCAAGAAAGTAATTTTATTTGGAGTCCAGGTGCAGTTTCAGGGAAATGACCATGCGTTACCTCTTATGTTTCAATGTCTTTGTTTCTCTTAAGAGGAAGTTGAGAGCACAGGAGAGTAAATAAAGCTGGATTCATAGAGATTTCTATTTTTTGATGGGATTTGACTGAAATTTATTACAGTGTAAACTCTGAAACTTTGGTAGAAATCTTGTTGTGGGGAAGGAAGGAGAAGAGGAACTCATTCTTTATTCTAGCTGCTATTTTCAAGTAAGCATGTTTAAACTATTAATTCTCCATCAGACTTGGCTAAGGCAGGCTGATGCACTCAGAATGGAACATCATCATAAAAGACAGAAATCATGATTAGATGAGACAGTTCCTAAAGAAATAAACTCTTTGAAATTAGAAGAATTAAGCAGCAATGCCATAAAGCACTGCGAAATCAAGGGTGCAGCTTTGGTCATGTAGCTCTCAAATAGCTTAAGGTTTGTTTTTTCACGCTAACTGCATTAACTCACCTCAACTGAGGACATCCTAACTTTAAAATCTCCAGCTGAAGCCCCAAAGCTGTAGTCTGGACTCTGGGCACTTTCTCATGATGCACTCAATTCTACCCATCCATCAACTGATTTTAAACTCAAACATCTTGTGTAGATCAGGCTTGTAGGAATTACATTCACCTTGTCTTTAGAAAATCACATCATCCTGACTACTATTTTCAAAATATATGCTACTGTCATATGAGGATTTCATGGTGGATCAGGGAAGGACAAGTAATTTACTTTTTACTATTTTTTGTAGTTGACAATCACAGATCAATCCATTTACATTATGTTTAGTATGGCTAGGTATAAAGGGGTTTTTGTTTGTTTGTTTATTTGTTTTAGCAGCAAAAAAAATTTAACATTGAATTTTCCTCTTCTAAATTTATGATTTCAGAGAACTAGGACAAAAACCCTGTGTAAACAGGACTGGATTTACTATACCCTTCCTTGAAACAGCTTCAGGTGAACGAGTGAGGTAACTAAGAGCTGCACTTGGAGTGCCACGTGGCATTCAGGTGGGTATGGAGTGAGCTGGCAAGCACAGCAGTCTCCAGAACAGCTTCATTAAATTAAGGAGATTCCCCAAAATTAGTGTTCAGTGTTTTTCAGGCACATCCCCAAGGGTCTCTGCCAAAGATGCAGATTGTGGCTCACAATGCCTCTGTAGTGCCTTTTAATGTGGTCAGCTGTTACCTTCATTGGAACAAGACAGATAACACAAAAGACTGGCACAAACGGCTTAGAAGAAAGCATTGATGGCCAGCTTGGCCTCCATCTTCAGGGCAAAGAAGCAATTTGCTTTTCTGCCCTCAAATACATTACCTTGACCCAACTCCGGTCACGAGAACTCTTTTTGCCATTGTGGAAAACATATTACAGTATTAAAAGATCCTTCTTATCTGGGATGATTCCGTAGGAAAGCATAAATCTCACCACAAGCACTAATACTACATGGAATTTTCTGTATCCAAAAATGCTGCCTTTTCCTTTGCACAGCTCTTCTCAGCCCTTATATTTTTCATATCAAGGATTATCTCAGCCCTTTGTGTTTTTATGGTACAACATTACCTTGAAACAGGGACCATGTAGGCCTACAACATTCCTTCTCTTCTGTGCCACTGCTTAATCGCACAAATACCTGCACCAAGTTCTCTTCTATCACAGTCCTGGACCTATCCAAAAGTATTTCAACAATCTAAACAACCGGGATCTTGTTTACAAGACCAGGTAAGTAGCTGACAATAGCTCCCAAGACTTTTTTAAAGCACACTTAAGAGACTGAATATCTCCTGCAAACCAGAAGCACTGTAAATATTATAAACCACTAAATGGTGCTTGGGCTACACAAAGTGTAAAATTTAAATCCTCAGGCCACAGGTGCTCCTTACAGATGCTTTCCAACTTTGTTACCGTTTAGAGAACTGCAGCTCAACTCTCGGGCTACAAAGCTTTCAGGCAGCAAGTCACTGGAACAAAGAGAAGAGGCTCTGCATCAAACTTAGAGCAAGAAGGAACGCTCCGAGCTGACTGCAGTGCTTTCCACAGCATATCACGACTGACTTGAAATCATTACTGAAAGCCAGGCCACTGCTATCGACTTTGCAATTACTCCATGTCTCAGCGTGGGTGCGGTGGCAGCCGGCATCGACGAGGAGTAGCTAAAACTGGCTCTGGGCTTTTCTATCTATTGGTCTTTGTTAATTGCATTTCTACTTTCTTTATCACATTTGCATCTAAACACTCAGCAGTCCAGAGGATGCTGACAGGGCAGTAAGTTTTGTCCTAAGTTCACAGAAATTGGGCTCCAGGCTCGGTGCCGCGTTATGCAGCTCCTCTCACCGCGGAGGCAGGGAAACAGAGCAGTGCAGCTCTTGGCAACCACCCCAAGTATGCAGGAAGGAGAACAACAAATGCCTCCAGGGACACACTGGTACATGGAGCTAACCAGCACCTGCAAAGGCCCACAGCTGTGATCCTCCCACTGCTGCAAGCAGCGCTGTGTTGACTCGGTGCATTACTCAGTCACACGGGGATTCACCCCTCCTAATCTGAGGCGCTTACAAAGCAGACATTGACACCTCAGTTAGTTACCCTTGTATAACCAGGATTTTATGCACAAGACAACCGACACTTTTACTCCAACATGGATCATCTTGTCCAAAGAAGCACATCTAAAATAGGTCGGAGGAATCACAGCCTGAAAGCAACAATTTCTCTCAGTTTTTATAAAGAACTCTGGATGAGAAGATGCTTTGAGAGGTGTAAGGGCTTTCCAGACAATGGAGTAGAAAATGACACTCGAGATGTCAAGTCTATTTATGTCAATGAATAAATTAGTCTATTTTCCATTCACCACAGGGTATGGAATAGCAAAATCATATATTATTTTCTTTATCACGTTATCTCAGCTTGTTATCTCTGCAATTTCTTTGTAACACACAAACACACCAGCCTAGAACACACCTGTCACGGAGCAGAGCACAGCTCCTTGGCTTCACACTGCTAGCTCAGAGAAAAAGAAAAGAGCTCCACTCCACATCTCACTCCTTTTTCATAATCCTGTTCATACATAGCTACAATAACGACCCACGTGTAAAAGAATATGGGAAAACTGCTCTTACAGATCACAAAGCCTGACTGCCAAGAATAGAGTAGATCTGTGACTATTTTGAGGTGGATGTATGCTTCTATTTCTCAACATTTATATCAAATATAAAGTGTTTCACAAAAATGGAGCTCCTGTCTTTAAGCAGAAATTCACAGTTTGAAGCTCCCCTGCCCTACCCCTGCTGTGGTTGTTCTCACTTGTGCTGACCACAAGGCATCTTCTCACCTTCAGAGCTGGACACAGGCACCTGAGCTGGGAGAGGCAGCGTCCCTCAGGAGCCACAAGGGCTCTGAAATTGTATTTCAATATATATTATTTCTTCTAAATTGGATCAAATTTATTTCCACTGAACAGTGCATCACTTCCTAACTAGCCTGACTCCTAAACAGACTATCCAATAAAATCTTTTAGGGAGAGAATTCTATATGGCATCTTACACCACCAAGAGCATTCCTGAGTATGTAGATGATGTTCTTTGATCCTATCAGTTAAATAAGAGAACAAGAGGAAGAATGGTGTTTCTAATAGTGCAGAACCATACTGGACATGGAGAAAGGACAGCCAGGATTAACTCAGATGCTGATTCTGCTCTTCCCTCTAAATCCAATTTCTCAGTTGTGTAGCAGTGAGCAAGGATTGTTACAATTTTGGTGGACTTTTCTGTCATTTGGAAAGGTTTACATGTAATAATAGTGTTTTATGAAATACAAATATTGCAAGTAGGTATGGGAAAATCAGGCTACAAGAGAATTGGGGCTTTTTTTTTAGCAAGGAACACTCTGGGCAAGAGGAAATGTTGCCATTATCCACTGGGGTTCAAGGATCCTGCAGTGCTAAGGTATCACCTCTGCCTCTCTTAGACCTGTTGATGATGTACCATGAGTGTAATGTACACATATGCACGCGGCACTACAGGGACAAGTAGCACTTGTCCTGGCTTACATGCAGTGACACGTAGATTTTGATAAAGTTTTCCTTTAGAGAGGGAAAACTGACTCTCCACACCAACTCTCTGTCATCATTCATCCAGATGTCCTCTTACTCCTAAACTCATTAGTCCTCAGAAGATTAAGTAGCACAGCACAGGCAGAAAGACTAAAGGATTGGGATGCATTATTACGTTTCAGTGCCTGAGCTCTGCTGTTTTCATATTCCTAGCCTGCAGCAGAAAACACCTTTAAATGCATTAGCTGAAATGAATGGGTTGAACTTAACTTGTTCCACCTCGTGTTTGTGAAACAGGAAAAGTACTGCAGCTTAGCTGCTGTGAAATAACCGAGAAGGGTTTGGGTATGTGGGCACATGGATACACAGCGAGTAGCTGAGTGATACAGACAGATACTCCTTACTGCCCGAGGTGGTGTGGTGGCTGTAGCCTGCCTTAGTTCCCAAAACAGGATCAGTTTCAGCCAGCTAGAGCTTGAATATTAATCAATATGTTCTGTTCAGGTGCTCATTTATTAAGCTTCTACTTAAACCTAAAAGAGACAAAGTTTTGACATGGTTCAGATATACTTCTTTACTACACCCAGGCCTTTTTCTGTGCCAGCACACTTCCTTTGATTGTATTCCTTGTGTCAAGGCTTTTCGGAATGCCTTCCACCCAGCACAGGTGCCCTGAGCACTGCACCAGTTCAGCCCTCACCGGGTCAGGCAGCAGCCTTTTGGAGGGACTCGTTGCTCCCTAGCTCACCAGTTTCGTAAGAGTTGCATAAAAGTTAACATGTAATCTCTTAATAAAGCTGTCAGAGGTAAACAATGCTTTACTACTTTCTTCTTAAGGACACTAGAGACACTCTCTGAGGGAGAGACATAGATTTAAATGAAGTCATCTCTTAAACCACTCTCCATCTTCCATAAGAGTAAATCTCCTTCAAAGGGCTCTGATAATATGACTGGCTTGGGGATTGGGGCAGGAGGGAGGATGAGAAAGGGAGAACAAAACAAGATCATCCCCCCAAACCAAACAAGCTTTCATTGCTGACCGCAGACACTGAGAATACAAGATTCTCTGTATTGCTTCCAAGCACTTTCCTATCCTATGTGCTGTTCTGTTCCCAACCATGCCTGATTTTTGTTGCTTAAGAATGAAGCAGAAGAACAAACAGGATACAGCCAAGTACATGCTGGAGGGGGGAAAAAAATCCTTTTAATGCAGTAGGAGACTAAAGTACAAACAATGGAATAGAGAATCCAGCCTGAGTCCCAACAGCTCTGTGTAAGGTATTATACAAATGAAAAATGAGTTTAAAACAGTCCTGCTATTTTGATCAGATACAACAGTTTACAGGTCAGGGCACAGGTACTTCTTCTCACACAAGGTAGAGGCGATTCAAAATCTAGTCTAGTTCAACATATGTTCCCTTTTCAAAACTGTTCCCTTTTCTTTCTTCCCGTGACAACTCCTAAAGCTTCAGCCTTTTATGATTCTCCTCTAAAGCCATCAGCTGCCTCTCCCTACTACTCGTTTGCTAAGCCACAAAATTCTCCTGAGCAAATGCCCAAGCTGCACTCCCACCAATGCACAAAAGAATGCACCCAGACTGACAGACAGCTCCGTGCTGGACATGGAGAATGCACCCAGACTGACAGAGAGCTGTGTGCTGGACATGGAGAATGCACCCAGGCTGACACAGAGCTGTGTGCTGGACATGGAGAATGCGCCCAGGCTGACAGACAGCTGTGTGCTGGACACAGGGAATGGGCCCAGGCTGACAGAGAGCTGTGTGCTGGACATGGAGAATGCACCCAGGCTGGCAGACAGCTGTGTGCTGGACATGGAGAATGCACCCAGATTGACAGAGAGCTGTGTGCTGGACATGGAGAATGCACCCAGGCTGACACAGAGCTGTGTGCTGGACACAGGGAATGGGCCCAGGCTGGCAGAGAGCTGTGTGCTGGACATGGAGAATGCGCCCAGGCTGACAGAGAGCTGTGTGCTGGACATGGAGAATGCATCCCAGGCTGA
>WEKY01021701.1:57182-112248 GCA_013390045.1 Picathartes gymnocephalus
TAGCTGTGTGCTGGACCTGGAGAATGCACCCAGGCTGACAGACAGCTGTGTGCTGGACATGGAGAAAGGACCCAGACTGACAGACAGCTGTGTGCAGGACATGGAGAATGGACCCAGGCTGACAGAGAGCTGTGTGCTGGACCTGGAGAATGCACCCAGGCTGACAGACAGCTGTGTGCAGGACATGGAGAATGCACCCAGACTGACAGAGAGCTGTGTGCTGGACCTGGAGAATGCACCCAGGCTGACAGACAGCTGTGTGCAGGACATGGAGAATGCACCCAGACTGACAGAGAGCTGTGTGCTGGACACAGAGAATGTGGCACTGCCATCAGGGGCCAGCAGGGAAAGGACACAGCAGCTTCTGTCTGCACACATTAACATCCAAGTCACCCAGCCACTTCTCCTGTGCCTCTGAGTTACCTCGATTGCTATGGATTACCATCCCTCAGGAGATTCAGGATGGCATTCCCATTATCCACTTAGGGTACATGCTTTTACTATATCATCTACTTAAGCTGATCCTACCCACTACCATTACTTTGTGTTGTGAATTCTGGAGTTGATAGACATCAAGCTGCCATTGCTCTCTCTTCCAGGGCATGTGAAATCAGGAAGGGTTGCAACATTTAGCTCAGGGCTTATGAAACACCATGAAATGGCAAAACCTAAGCTTTGAAATTGGTTAGCTAAACTGATTCACTGGCTATCAGTAGGTAAGCATTACTTGTTTCAATACTGAAATATCAAAATTCTTCACAAAAGAAACACTTGCTGTAAATCTAAACCAGACTGGGAGAACCAGACACATTCCTGTCACTCCAGTATTTTGTTCAGTTGGTCCAGTGAATGACAGGGCTCAGTTTCCACACCTTTCCCACTCACACGGGTAATGTGTCACTTAGTACAACAAAATTAGAAAATGAGTCACAACAACAGTAGTTTGCATTTAAACAAATAGCAGGTGTAATATCTACATTATTATCAAAATATATTTTGTTAGAGACAGATCAAATGATTAATATAGTACATAGAGCCAAAGACCATAAGCCACAGTGTGAGACATTCTGCACTCAGCTCTATGATGTTATTCCAGTTTCAAGACAAGCCTAGTTTTAAAATGACCTACTGAGTGACACTACCACATTAGATTTTCCATAAAAATCACCTTATTACCTTCAAAAACTGTTCTCTTCCCAATGTCATAACTCCTAGACTGAATAACTCTCATGAAAAGACAGTTATTCACTATTTCAAAATTTTCTTTATAACTGTTAATATTACCTTCATGGAAAATTTGACAAATTTCATCATTAATAATTCACCATATGTACTAGAATGGCCTAAGAAGCTACAAAATAACAGCCAAACTGTTCCAGGCACTGTTTGAAAAGGCAGAAGGACCACAGCCTGAAGAATTTTGATTTAGAAAGAAAAAAAACAAAAACAAACACATAGGAGAGACACATGTAACACACAATCATTCAACATCTCTACTCATCATCCAACATCTTTGGAAGAAAAAGGTAGCTGGGAGGGCACAGGATGCTGGGGGAGGCATGGGAGATGAGGGCACGGCAGGAAAGGTGCAGATCTAAACTGGGGGGAGATACTATAAAGAGCAATGAAGCTGTAGGAACACATGCTGGGCAGAGCCAAGTCTGTGCAAAATCCTCTGCATAATTAGGCATTTACTAAGAGGGAAGAGGAATTTCATCTTGGAGGAACATAGCCCTTCCTCCTCCTCCTCCTCCGTGGCTTTTATTGCCACACACGGTGTCCTGTGTTATGGAACATCCCCTTGGGCAGCTGGGGCCAGCTGTGTCTCCTCTCAGCTCCTCACGCATCTGCAGCCTCCTTGCTGCTGGGACAGCGTGAGAACCAGAAAAGGCCTTGAGGCTGTAAAAGCACTGCTCAGGTGTGTTACTATGCTAAAAGGGGTCTGTTAACACTGCTATCACTAATTCAAAACTCAACGCCACACAAGCTTTTATGAAGAAGATTAACTGAACCCCAGCCAAAACAGCACTGTCCACGCTGATCCCACAAACAAACACCTAAAGAAGGGATTGGCCCGCTCAGGACTATCACCTTGTCATAGCCCAGCACTGCATGCCAGTCCTACAACCTGTTTGATGTAATTAATAGTGGTTTGCTTTGAAATCACAGACACTGCCACCAGCAAGGCTGGAAGATGCAGAGTATTTTACAGGATGGTTCCTGGGCTCTCTGTGTGTATTTATCTATCTGTAGTACTACTGCTCATTAAAAAGTCTGTCCCCTTTTCAAGTGAAAAAATATTTAGTTTCTCTGGCTTATGACAGTCTTTGTAAAGAGCAGTGCTATATTGATTCTTTCCTCAGTGTGTATACAAACTCATTTATAATGTTGTGACCTGAACTGTAGAGCACAAATTTAAAATGACCTGTACATATTACTTGGTAACATTTGGATTGCAAGTTAAATACTCCCTGATTAAACATGAATGCTTTTCCCTGGGAGTATAAGATAGCTTATCAGAAAAGCCTTCTTATCAAATTCACCATCCTGGAGGCAGACACGTTCTCTTGCAGTGCTGGGAGTTTATAATGATAAAATTAACCATGTTGCATTTCCCAGTGAAGTCAGCAGTAGTGCACTGCATCCTACCATTAATCATTAGAGCCTGTTCTCATAACAGAGCCACTTGCTGGCCCTCAGGCACCTGCATCACTCCCCAAGCAATTCCAGTCCCCAGCAATAACTTATCGCAGAAGCCAGGGATCAAGATTAAAAACCCAGTGAATAATGGGAGACTCTGTGCACCTCTATTCCTCTGGTAGATACAAGAAAGCTAATAACCTCCTTAAAGGGGAAGCAAATCATTCCATATTTTTCACTTTATAGACAAGCCAGAAAAGACCTGTATCTACGTCTCGGTAAAATTTATTGTATTGTTTAAGTTACTTGTTTCTGCCTTGTGCAAGGCATCAGCATGCATAAAACATTGGTGGGGGAGGGCCCTCTGTGTAGCACTGCTCCAAATACACTGCATTCTGCTTACAATAAAAATTGCAGGGGACAGAAATTTTCATTTAAATCAGAAAATCAGAAATATTACCCATTTTGTAAAAGCATTAGGGCAAGCAGTATAATCAGAGGCCAGATTTCCAGCAGGCAAAAAATGGCTCGAATTGATACTTGTGCCATAGAGGTGATGAAAGAGCCCCTGAAAATGCTTTTAGCCATGGCTTCTCCCCTGCTCTCCTTGCCAGTCCCAGGGCACAGTACTGAAATAGTGAGTGCTCTGCTGCTGCAGCTGAGATCAGTGCAATTCTCTGGGAAGGAGTCTGCTGCAGTCGATGCAGCTCAGAGCTTGCTAAGCATGCAAGAGAGAGAGGCAGGTCTGGAAACACAAAAGGAACCTTTATGGGGACGTCACTTCAGTGTCCCTGCTGGAAGGACAAAAGACATGCATACACACACCTGTGTGCGTATGGAGGTAGGCACAGCTATTTACAGAGAGGTTTTTGTCTCCTTCAACTCAGCATCAAATCCTATTCCATTTTTGAGACCATCCTCAAAGGCTATTCCAGATATTCTTATTTTTACCTACAAACCATGTGCAACTTTTAAATCATTATATTGTGTATTCCAAGATTAATCTGGAAAATTAGTGCTATAGTATACTGAAAGGAAGGAAAGGAAGTAGGGTCTCTTCAAAGGGACTGAGACATTGTGCTACTCTTTAGTATTCTCCAGAATTTCATATCAAGTTCTCACTTTTCTGGAGGTTACTACAAAGGGAGTGCTTGAACTTCTGAGATAAAAACAATAATTACTACACTTAGAATAATTAATACTTGCTACAGGTTTTGCATGAGGTGAGCAGAGAAAGACTTTCAAGTGTGGCATTGGAGACAAAGAGAATACAGGGGAATTTAAGAAAGGTAAATATAAAATTACTGTGTTGAAAGTATCCAAGTTTATACAGGCAGCTCTTTGGCACACCTGCATATGATGCCTCAGTCAACAGCAATTTCAGACAACACACTGAGTTGTACCAGCCCAACACATCACTCCATGCTGGAGAATAATGTATGAAGGAAATATAACCGAGTCACAGTTGGGCTGAGTTCACAATGAAAACCACACAGACACAGAGAATTCTCTGTCTCTTTGGATCTAATCTGCCATTTAGGCTACATGAAATGTTAAGAATTATGGAAACTGCAATTTAATCTTCAGAAGCTGAAACTTGGCACTAAAATTCTGGGAAAGAAAGAAAGAAATGAATATCAAACGAGATCACAAAAATTTGTCAAGTGAGATTAATCATTGAGCCTGGTTATAAATTCTTAGCATTCTACTGTTTTCCCAACAGTTTTTATGAAACATTTATTTTTGATTGTCAGGTCTCAGGAATTCTGCCTGATTATCCCATCTGATAAGAATACAAGTTCATCATGGTTATAAAAGCTTGATGCCCACCAAAAGCTTTCCAAGATACAGTCAAATGAGATAAAAGTCATTACAACTTACTGATATACCTGTAAACCTACATAAAAATCACATTATGCTATGATTTAGAAATAAATAACAATGTATTAATGTAATGGATGCATTTCTGAATGGCTGCATCTCCGAATATCATGTGATATACTGGAGCATCAAATGATTCCAGCCAAGTCCTACTGCCATCACTTCAAGAGGTGATTGGAAACAGGGACAATGTTGGACTCCGATATGTTTTGAGATCAGTCCAAAACATGAAGTAAACAAAAAGAAAAATTACAGACACTTATTTAAACCCAAAAATCACATAAGATGTCATTATTCTCTATTTCAGTTTGTGCTCAGAGTGGGAAACAACTGTAAGAATTCTGATTAATGTCCTTTCCTAATTAACTCTGACAATAACTCGTTTTCCATAAAAATTCAGTCCTGTCTGATTTGATCTTTATTTTGATAAAAGAATTAAATCCCTAGCATTATAAATCAAGATTAAGCAAAGTATCTCTACTGCCCCTATGTTGGAATCCTGTGATTCTTATTCATATTAGAGAAGTCTGTTGCAGAGGGAAGAATACAGACTGCTGCAAGTCTTACAGTTGCTGGGATTTTAAAATACACCCATGAATACATGTCAATCACCTCACAAACATCAGAACAGGTGTCAACTGGAGGCTTTAGAGACATCATGCTGTTAGCAGCTTCTCCTCAAGTTCTTGGAAGTGGGAGGATCAATGAGAGGATGCTTCAAAAGCTGGGTACAAGTGATGTACATACTACTGATGGGAACAGCAGAGGAGCTTTGGTCATGTCTTTAGGAAGAAAAGTGACAGTCTCATAAAAAAAATTTCTACAGGATTGTGTTTCAGAGAACACAGTCCACATGTGGATGAAGAAAGCAGCATAGCAAACCATTTTTACGAGTTTGTGGGTTAGTCGGGTTGCAAAGGGTTTTATTCAACAAAAAAGAATTGGCTTCCTAACCATTCCCCCTGGGGTCACAGAGGTTTGTAAATCAAATCTTTACATCTGGTCAAATAATTCATTAAGGACACAGCCACACAGTGGGATCTGTTTTCCATTCCTGAGCTGATCTTTGCCATGCAGAACTCAGGTGCCAGAAAGTCCTTTAGCATCCATTTCAATGTTTATTTTGCACTACTTCAGTTGGCCTCTGCCTATTTATCAGCTTGAAGAGCTGTTCTTTTGCTGACTTTAATGATAAATAATCAATAGCCCCCTTGCACTGTCACTACTAACTCATTCACATGCAGTGAGGATTAAACCATTTGGAACTCGCTGCTGTCCAGTGCAAGAACAAGAGATGGCAAGCACAAACCAAAGTACAAGATAACCTATTTAAACATCACAAAAAGCGTTTTTTCTTGGGGGTGATTGAACACTGGAACACGTTGCCCAGACAGGCTGAGTTTTTTCATTCTTGAAGCTATTCAACACTCATGTGGACACTGCCCTCCACAACCTGCCCTGTCTGACCCTGCTTTGAGCAGGAGGGTTGGACTCGAGGGTTTCCAGACATTGCTACCAACACCAACCATTGTGTCATTTTGTGATTCTATAAAAAGGCTCTATTAGTTGACACCTTGTGACCCACTCTGGGGTCCCACGCCTTTGATTGCAAATCTGGGAGAGACCTGTGATTACAATCAAAACGCACAGATCCCCGTTCCTGCCCAGCAGGCGGCTTGCAGCACACACCCCTTGCTCAGATCCACCACGGCAGGCAGAGCTCCGCAGAGGCACACCTGTGATCCTGGCACCAGGAGCTGGAGGCTGACACGGCTGGAGGAGCTGTTCTGCACCGGAGCTCCGTGTGTGGGACAGTGGGCAGAGTGCAGCCTAAGGCAGGCTTAGGCAGTGGGAGACACTCATGAGACATCACTGCTGCTGGGAACAAAAACGTGCAGTCTGCCCTGGCCATCGAATAGACACATTTATGAGTTTCAGAAACAGGGATGAGAAAATGAAGCTGATTTAAAGATGCAGGACAAGTATCAGCTAGACCTGACTTAAGATTGGAAAAAAATAAAAATTTTGGATTAGGGAAAAAACTGACAATATGCCAAGCTCAATTCTCTTTCTAAAAACATACAAGAAGGGGGTTAAATTTAAGTAAACGCTCAGGCCTTGCTCAAGGTGTTGTTTAATTGTGTTCTCTCAAAGAGATTCCAAATCAGCCTTGGAGGAAGAAACAAAAAACGTGCCAGGGGAGACAAGGAGTTCTACTGTCACAGACAGTCAAGACTTCCAACACTTCTGAAATTCAAAGGAGAAGAGGAAGAGGCAGGCTGTGTGTTATGTTGTGGAGGGAATATTGGACTTGAGGAGATGGACAGCAGACCAGAGGAAATCTGATTGAGACTACTCTTGTGAAAGATGTAACACAAGAGAATTGTTTTCCCTCCTTTCTAAGACAAAATGTTTAATCCCATAGCTTCTTGTCCAATACAAGTCACTATTACTCCCTTGATGCTATGAAAACTAATTTTCTCAAGACCAGGCCTTGGATGACCGTATGTATGAGCTAAAATTTAGATTCCTTAGACCATTAGAAATGCTTCCCTAACTAAATGATCATTTCAGCAGATTGGTCTAAACATATCAAAAAGTTTTTAGTACTGCTGTTGCACTGCTCACGGAGATTTAAATAAAACAAAAGTAAATAAAATGCTGCAGTAAAGTAAACCAAAATGAACAAATATATAACATTTGATTTTTCATGAGGAAGCAAAAAGTTGGAATTTTTCTACTAGGTTTGACTGTCTGCAAAAAACCCCAATAAAACCCCAGACCAATATAGGCACTATAAGAATGAAAGCAACAGTTTAATCCCAAAAATGCTTCTGCACATGAATAATTAAAATACTCTAAAGTAAAATTATTCCTGCTCTGGACTTCATGCACAAGTATCAGGATGCAAAAAACACAAATTACCATCTCATACTGAAATTTGCAGTTTTATTTTGTCTATTAAAGATTCCTAAAATTCCTGCTGATTGCAACAAGGAGTTTGCAGGAGAAGCTGAGCAGTATTTGATGATGCCATTCAAATCCTGCCTGTTTTGGTTATGGAATCCATTATTTGTGAGAATATCTGCTTCTTATCAAGTCCCACCTTGTATTTAGGTACAACCAAACACAACACACTTAGCCCTTAGTGGTAAAAAAAAAATGTATTTCATCTGCTAATGCACTCCTTGAAACTGCTTAGATTAAAAACAACTCTAATGGAAAAAGAAGATGACATTTCAATAAAGCCAGATTTTTGTTTCAGTAGTCCCTAAACAATGCACGCAAAAGATCAAGCTGTTGAGCACAAGCATCTCTTTGTGAAGGCCCTCAGATGTGCGAGCACTTCTTACGAAAGGAAAAACACTGACGTCAAATGAACAAAACCAGTCCTTAGCCTAGAACTAAAGTACTTGCTTTCTACCAGAACTGCTCAGGTACAAAATGTCATTCAACTCTTTTCATCTTTCAGGTGGCTTAATTTTAGAGAAACTTTCTCTTCAATGTAGAATGTGATGAGACTTTAGAGACAAGAGAGATTTGGGAGTTTTTAGTGTGTTATTAAGGCATGAGGAGTCAAATATTTTGCTGAGTTAAGGTGATTCACTACACTGCCCTGCTTAAGCTCAATACCTATTTCTGTGTTGCCTATTTTAATCTTAGTTGCAAGTTAAACTGACATTGCTGAAGCTCTTTTCTAAGGGCTTCCAACACATAAGCTAAACTGCAGTGCCTTGTAAATGGGGTTTTTTCTGTTCAGCAGATGGATAGCGATCGATTAAGCTTCAGTGACTATTGATGTGAATTCTTAAAGACACTGATCTGCAACATCAGAAACCCAGTGATAGGTTACATTGGTAAATATTCCAGCACAGTGTTCCTGAAATTAGTGAAAGTTGTGTGTGAGACAGAAGGGCTGATCCAGCACTCTGTGCTCAGGTGGGCCAACAATTGTATGCTCTTTAATATTCCACCACCTGGAAGAACGGAAATACACCTACTGATCTGGTTTCACCAATGTTTAAAGGACTTCAATCTCCAAAAAGGCATCTATTTTTAGCAAATTATTTGTAACTTTAACAAATTGTAGAACTAAAGACACAGTACCCTTCTGAGATGACTTAAGGAACTACGAATAAGTTTAATGAACCCCACAACTTGATGGCTGATGAAAGACAATGGCAGAGAAAGGTGTGCTGTGCGTAGCTCGGGAGGTGTGATTCCACTCAATATTTTAAAGAGAAAAGCATATTTCAGACTTGAGCCAATTTTTAATGTAAGTTCAGACTCCATCCTTCCAGGACTATTATCTTTATGAATACACCCTGGAGTACATTGGATTTGTTTTCTCTTCTGAGCAGCAAACTTTGATACAAACAGCTTGTGAATCAATAAGCAACTTATTTTGTGGCCTCTCTGTGCATCGATTCACAAACCATTTTTCTCCTTGTAAGCACTGTAATAAAACAATTATCACTTGATAATGCACCATTACATCATCAGTAGCCAATCAGAATGCTGAGGAATCACAATTTTCTTCTCCCTGTATATGACCTGTAAGTTGTAGTTCATTCAATTTAATAATAAATCAATATATATTTCTTTCCATAGCCTGGGTGTTTTGGGAGTGCTTACATAATTTTGCCTAAATAAACAAAAGACCACCTGAGAAAATGAAGTAAATCTAGGTTTTAATAATCTGGAAAGAAAACAGATTTAAAACGTAAAGTATTGAGGAGTTTAGCATAAAATTTCTATTACAACTGGTATTCTAATTTTTAGATAGAAACCTGCTCTAGATTAATTTAAGGAGCCAATCTGGAGAGTTGTTCACTGAAGTCCCCCAGTTTATCAGGGCCTGTGCTGTGGGACCTAAATGGACATGCAGTGTAACCCACAGCCTGACTGCTGGAAGTAGACGGGAATAATCTCGATCTCCTGGCCATGCTCCTGAGAGCCCAGCCCACGGTACCACCAGCCCTCCTGGCTGCCCAGACACTGCTGCCTTCTGCTCAGCCTGGGGCCACCAAGGCATCCTGACCCCTTCCTGCTGTGTTTTTCTTAGGGGTTCTTCCTTGACATGTGCCAGCGTTGAGGTTTTTCCCTGTTGGATTTTGGGAGGTTTTGGTCAGCTCACTCCTCCCCAGCCCATCCAGATCTCTCCGGATGGGCCACCCTGCCCTTGCTCTACCAACTGGTACCTCCAGTTCCATGTCCCCTCTCTGAGGCTGATGTGAGCAACCCCTCACCTGTAACATTGCTAATACAGATGTTAAACAAGAGGGTTTTACACACATACCCTGCAGTGCTTCCCTTGGGAGCAGCTCCAGGCAGAGCATGATCTCTGACCTCTACTCTGTGACCATGACAAAAAAACCCCAGTTTTTACCCATCTGGTTGTCCACCCATCCAGACTGGAAGATCCTAGCTTGGATATGAGACTCCCATGGAAAGCAGTGTCAAATGCCTTGCTGATGTCAAGAGAAATGATCTCTCTGATCTCCCCTCATCCATAATGCAGTCATTTTTCACAGAAATCAATCATGGTGGCCAGGAATGCTTTATCTGGTAAATTCACATGACTGCTCCTACTCATAATTGTTTCTTCCATGTGTACCAGAAAGACCAAAGTGGAGCTGACTGACATGTAGCTCCCAAAATTGTAATTTTGGCTGGTTTAAACATGGATACTAAGCAATTCTGAAAAAAAATATATAACCCATGATGTTCTGAACATAAACTCGTGTCTCTTAATCACTTGTGGCAAACAATCTTGTTCTCTCAAGTTTATACCTATAGGTGACACCTATGGCTTGCATCTAAAATTCCTTTTGGTTTTCTCTTCCAGAAAAAAAATTGTGATTTAGGTGTCAATGATTTTTTTTTTCCAGAAAAGAAATCGTTTCTTTCTTGTAAAGCGATAGTACTAAGTCCTGAACATTCTGATTTTTTTAACAAATTGCCAATTTGGTCACTTGTGTTCCCATTTTTTACTAGCAATGTAAGGTTGAGAAACTATGACAAAAATGAAATGTGACATGGAAAACTATTTATTTATGGAAAAAACCAAAAAAAATCCCTGTATTTTTCAACTTCTCCAACAAACCCAACATTTGGCAGGACTGTGGTGTAAAAATACCTACCACTATCTTTCAGTAATACTTCTCTCAAGAGTCATTGATAAATCCTCCTCGTCTAAAATAAACTTATTCCTTCTGCAAGTTGTAGAAACCTACAGGTGTCCTGTGTTGACAGTAAAAGCACTCATTTGGTCATTTCTAGAGCAGATTGTCAGATATGACTGAAACATCTCCAAAAGGGACCTTTTGAGGTCATGAAATCAAACCTCCCATAGATGTGTATAAATCTTACCTAGAAAGATCCTCATTATTTACTTTAAAAAGAATAGACCTCACATTAACAAATTAAAAACGCAAAAATACACACTTGTAAGTCTCTCATCCTTGACCTAAAACTGGTGAAAATCTACCTCTGTTGTATACCTCTATTCTGATTATCCATGGCTTTTTGGAGGCCTTTAATCCTCCCTCACTTGATCCTTCACAACAAGCACTGCGGTGGACAGGCAGATAAATGGAAAAAGGTTATAAAGGGAACTCCCTGACACAGAAAAGTCAATAAAGGGCAACAAGCAGATGTTAGCCTGACACAGCATCAGGAGCTGTGTCTTTATATACATACATGTAATAGATCATCCCCTGCAGTTTTTGGATTGTGCTGGGACCACAAATTACAGCAATTTTTGGTTGATACTCCAACTACTACACAAGCCTTTGGACAGAATATTATGTCCTGGGAAGACAGGCTAAGTCACCTTTGCAAAAATACAAAGTGCCTAGGGTATTGGAAAGCAGGTGCTTCCCATGTCTTTATTTGAGTATAACTTTAACAGTACTTTACATCATATGTTTCAGAATTATTTCTTCATGTTATTATTGTGTTGGTCAATTACTCCACTTTTTGGTAACTTTAAGGAATTAACTTAATTTCAGTGACTGAGGAAGCACCTTCTGTAGCAATACAGATTCAAAGTGCCAGACCATACTGCACAACTCCTCTCCAGAGCATAACTCCTCCCCAGGACAAAAAAAGCCCTCTCTCAGCCTTGGCCTGATGAAATCGTGCCACTGCACTGCCTACTTTCACTGCTGTGGCACAGGAAACTTCTGTTTCCACCTCCAGTCACAGAAGCTGCTGCCTCAGAAATCAAAGTTTAACTCCTTGCAGAGAAAAATATGCAAACAGAAGAACAAAGAAGGGCACTGACCATAGAGTCATTCCAAAAACTCTGAGAAAAAAATTGCACAGAGTTCTCAGTTTTCAAGTACTTGAAAGGTACCACCACCACCAAGGTGACAGGAGGGCTTAGGAGGTGCCAACGGTGCAATGAATTAGAATATTCCTAAAGAACAATGGTCCCTGGAGGCTACAGGAGTGCTACAGCAAAGCCACCGCAGAATTTCAGATCTTGCATGACCACACAGCATTCTGTCATAATTACAACCTTTCTATTACACCTAATGACATTTCAAGCCCACTTCTTTCCTTAGACAGCTGTTCCTGCAGCACTGGGAGGTGATCAGAGGCCCACACTTCCAAAAATACACAGGATGTTAGAAAGGAGATAAACTGCCCTGGGTTCAGCACTGCACGGTGCTGCATTCACCAGACAACACTACTACAGGTGGCTGCTGCATTTTTGTTTTTACTTCTTGGGAGAATATTTTAGAAAACAAATTTGCCCTAAGCTAACGAGGCTTAGCTCTTTGATGGCAGGGACACAGGAGCTCCTCACCACTGAGGCTTTCCATGTTTCCTGTAACAATTACTTGGATTATAGTCACTGTACTTTTTCCAAGCTAATAAATATTACTCTCTTAAACTGCAGTATCTGGTAATTGCTGTATGGCCATTGAATTGCATAAGCTTTTAAAATCCTCTATCACACTGAGGAAAGGCTGTGCTTGTGAAGTCATAATTAACAGTGCACGGTAAAAGTAAAATGAGATTAAATTTGGCCATTACAAACCTGACTCTCAGGTGTAGCATCTGAAAATGCTATGAGACTCACATGCTGAGAGCAAAACGAATCTGTTAATTGCCGAGTTAAGGCAGTACTTATGCACTTAGTGTGGGAACCTTTGTGCAGTCCTTTGCACACAAGCCAGTTGCAGGCCTGGAATAAACCCGTCGGCCTGACAGTTTGTGAGCTTTGTCAAGGTTTGCAGGCTTTGAAGAAGCAGGGTGCCTTTCCTGTTCTCAGCTAGTGTGCTATCTAAGTTCTTCCGTGCTTGCCAGGAATTTTCTGCAGTGTCAGACTTTGCTGTTCTCTGTCACTCAGGGGAGGTTCACCCCATTCCAGGAGCTTTTGGGGCTGCACAGAGTACACCAGTGATCTGAGGCAGGGGAATTCAAAGAGTTGTTACACATGGTTTGGATCCTCTGCTCACTTGGGAGAGAAATCAAGCCCCATGTATAAATCCTGCTTTGAAATAAAGTCACCAAACTGTTTGCTAACCATATACACCTAAACACACAGACACGGTAGATGTCGACCATCAACACTCCTGTTCAAAAGACAAATTAAATTCAGACTTTAAAACACCACGCAAAAACCTGCTTGCACAGAAACTATCTAGAAAATTATGAGTTACAGAACCACAACAGCAGCAGTTCAGATGCAACTATGCAACAATGTGCTTTTATGCTTTGAATACTGTATTTTCCTCTGTTTGGACAAGTGAATGATTCTTATTTTGGTTGGCACTATAGTAGACTTTTACAAGTCTGAGAAAATAACCTCCCTAAACACATAGCAATGAGTTTAAATTCAGCTGGCCCAGAAAAATCTGTTTCAGCTTTGATACTTGGCTTACAGGGGTTTCCCAATCTTCATATCAAACATAGGATTCTGTCTTCACATTCTATTTTTACCAATGTCAGTAACAAAACAATTAAAATATCCTTAAAGATATGATGTGGGAAAAATCAAGATGATTCCTTTAATTCTTTACAGAAGTTGTGTAGACCTAGTGCAAAGAACTAGGCTCAGTTAGATTCCTAAATACTTGGAATTTCCTTATGTATCCTGCCATGTATATAACCTTTATTTGCTCTGATTCAGCCATGGAATCAAAGTTCCCATCTCCCCCAGAAAGAAATTCCTGAAAAAGAAATTTTCCAGTTAATTTAAAGATCTTTATAGGAACTGGATGAACCCCTCAGATATCAGAAAGGGAAAGCAATTTACCAAGATGAGGGTTTTTCCAGTAGAACCAAAACTTCTGTGTTGCAGTTTGAGCTGACAGAGCACGTTGGCAAGACACAAGGAGCCAGCCTGAACCTGGCTCTAGATGAAAATTAGGCATGGCATAGAACAGCAGGATGGGTTAATGAACGTGTTTGTCCACATTATTTGTGGGGATGGGATGAACCTGCCTCAATTTCCATAATGCCTGAGAATCCTGATTTATGATTTTGGGTTTTTTTATTCCCCCTCCCTCCCTTTTGTCGAGGGAAAAGCTCACTGGTGAACGTGCATACCTTTGGAAAGGAGGAGGGAAGGCTCTTTATGGCTCTCTCTCATGCGATCAAACCTAATTTCCTTCTCGATTTGCTGAGCCACTATCTCCAGTAATTGCAATTGGACTGTCAAAACTGTTGGCATCTTGAAATAGTGGAATACTACCTAGTATCAATCTCATTTCACATTCCTGACAGAAAGCATGATTTCCCTTTGTCTTTCCCATTTGCAGTAACAAACTGCATGATTTCCATTTGCACTAATAATTTCAACACACACAGTTGGCTGGCCAGCATTTCAGATCTATGCCTTTATTCTTACTTTGATATAAATGTTATTTAATATCTGAAAAGCTACTTAATGCCTCCAACGCTTTTATTTTGCTTTTAAAATAAAAGACCAGGAAGGAATTTATTTCACTGGTCTGGATCAATATAGAAAAATAATTGCTGAAAGCTTGAGGAATCAATATTTATCTTATGTTGGGTTACACCCATATGAGACAAAGCTGAGAATAACAAATTCTTTCATTTTCCTCATAACTAGTGTTGATTCCAAACAGCCAAGTATTCTTTTCTGTATACTTGAAATGGAAATACCTTTTCAATCTTTTCACATATGATCTCAGATATCCATTTTGGAGATACTTCCCTATTGCCCACATGGCAAAAACTTTTGGTCTTTTGCATTTAAATATCACAGTTTCAAAAAGGGAGGCTTCACATTTCAAATGAGGAGAAAATGTTAGGTCATATCAATCACTGTAACATTTGGAAAGAATATTTTTTAAACTGGATTATGACTGATTTATCCAAGAAGAAAACTCCAGAGAAGGGCTATAAATGTAAAGTCACCTTTAACTGTTCTCAGTGGAGCATCTTTCCCTTGGCTTCTCTCCCTTCCAGCCCCTGGACTACTTGAGGCCGATCTCAGCTTGATCTAGTCTATTAACATCTTTTACTGGAGGTCCAAAACTGCACACAAAATCATAAATCTGAATTTAAAAGTGCCAGATAAAGGGAAATGTTTGTATCTACATGGTCTACTCCTTTCTACACTACATGATCTAGTCCACTTCTGCCCACCAGAGAACACTTTCTCCTTCCACTTAAAGAAATCCTTTAATTGTTTTAAATTTTGACTTCAGGTCAAAACATGTATTTCAAGCACTACGTAATGCTTCTATACTCATCCCCTCCTTGAAGCTGATTTTTTCCAATTAGCTGTTTTACTACAGCAGATAGACTGTATCGGAAAGATGACCAACAAATGGAATTTTTAAAGCATGAATGGAATATTAGGTTCCTTTTCATCTACCTGTTGTACAAATAAGAGAATTGTTTCATTAAGAAAACATTTCCCTATTTCCAGTTTCATAAATAAATGGTCAGAAATTCCTATCTGACAGAAATTTCTTCTTTGGCTAAGCAAATGTTGGTTTCAAGCATATAAATGCACATATTAAAACAGATAACAGATAAACACTGTCTGTAATTGGGGAAAAAAGAAATCTTGAATGACCTATGAAACCCTTTCGTTAGCATTAAGAGCATTTCCTCCTGAAAGGAACCTGTTTCTACTACATCATGTTATTCCCCTTTGTTACAATAACTGTCACAGCAGTCTCCCAGGCCTGACGTTTGGAAGATTTACAGACAACACCCCCTGACTCCTTACTGAGCTAAAAACCTTTCTGTGAGCAAAACCACCTAATCAGGTTGCTACTCTGACTCAGCTGACCCTGCCTGCTCTTCTTAGAAATGCCACGGCTGCTGCAGCATGTTACACAGACAGAGCTGAGAAAAACCCAGACCCTGCTGCACTCTTTGAACAATCATAGAGTGGCTCAGGGGTTCAGCCTGAGAGACCCTGCCAGTGCAAAAAGCCCACTAGTGTTAAAAGAAGTTGTTGGCATCTCCACACTCAAATGTACTGTGAGTATGAGAATACCCCGCTACTCTTCATTTTAATGACTGCATAAGTGAGTAAGAATAGTTTTGGCACCAGTTTTTTTCCTTCTCTGAGTATGAAATACTGCTAAAGAGTGATTGCCAGGCAGTATTTTTCATTACCTCCAATGAACAAAATTATCCTCCAAATACCAAGCTTCAGACAATTTCATGAGACTTCATGTTTCCCCCTTTTTCCGTTTGGCCAGCACATTTCTGCAGTCTGAGATCCACTCCATTGAACACTATTTTCCTTTTTTCACGTCGTGGTGGCTGAATCCCCAAAACAGCACAGAACAGGATGTCTTGGGAGGAATGCCATGGGATATTTGGGCATATTGAGCTGTCCCTGAAGAGCCACTGTAGCCATTCAGTGTCTTCCTCAGAAGAGGAAAGACTTGGGCCTCCCCTTGCATGCTGGGTGCTGCCTGATATCTCAGTAGCCCTCAGCTGGCCCCCCTCCCGTGGGTCTGCGCCTGCCTTGTCCCCAGAGGTGCTCCCTGAGAGTCTGGCAGAGGGCAGGACTGCTGCCCTGGACCTGCTGGCTGCCCTCTGGCTAACCAACCCAACGTGTCCTTGGCATTGCTGGCCTCTCTGCCTCTGTTTCAGGGCTGGTAAAATGCAATATGATAAAATAGTGCAAACTCCTCTCCCAGCACAGTCAGGATTTCAGCACATGTCCAGTTTGGACCGAGCTCACTCCAGCTTTTGAGTTTAAGACCAAAATTTTTGAGAGGGCCCTGTGGGTCTGGCAATACTTTAGCATTTCCCAGGTCAGACTCTCATATTAAGTACAGTGGCAGAACACTTTTGTTTTTTCTTCCCCTTATATACACACAGTGCTTCTACTGTCTGTGCCAAGCAGCAAGATAAATTTACAGCAGACACCAAAACCTATTGGAAAAATTACACCAGAACCAAATACTGAAGATCTGCATATCAGATCTTCCCATCTCTAAGCCTGATCTCTACTACAGACATAGGGACCTCAGGGAAAATATTCTATTTCTCTGTGTTCAGTTCTCCATCTGTAGAATTAATATTACAATATCATCTTCTTTCTTAATTTTTGTCTCATGTATTTAAATTACAAAATTCAGTCTTGAAATTATTTCTAACCTGTGACTTTACATGTCATACGAAATATGAGAATTAGAACAATACTTACTCAAGGCAAATAATGCAAAGAAAGGAATTAGCCCTACACTGACATTTATAAAAGTTTTAGCAGATACCACACTGTGCTGGCTCTGGATTTGATTAGGCAGCACACTTGCTTATGTTCCTTTTGACAAATCTCTGCTGAAGCAAACATGTACATTTTTCCCTATGAATTCCATCACCACGTGTGCAATTTTGGTGGAAAGTTCTTTCTCAGAAAGGATGAATTCACCTCCATTCATTGAGAATTCGACATGGGAAATTTCCATAAGTGCAAAATGGATATTTGACCTCAAAGACCCTTGCACAATAAGATTCGAGTCTAAAAATATAGGATTAAGAGACAATTGGGAAAGCAAATCTCACTCCATTTTGCTTCCTGACTTGTTAAAATACAGGTAGGTATTTTGAACATTTTTTTTGGATAATTGTTCATATATATATATATATATATATATACACACACACAAACACACATTATACTTGCAAGTGAGTGTTTGGTGGGGACACAATTTTCATTTTGAATGCAAATGTCATGAGGAATCTTGAAAAATATCTTGTGCTAAAAATTCAAAAGTCCAAACCAGACATCCAACAACAACGTCAGATAAAAACTTTGGTCATATTTCATCAATCATCCCAAATCACAGCCTTGCAAATGAATCATGGAATAAGATTGACCTACCTGCTGCATCACTTGTGTGTTGGACCCAGGCTAAAAGCGTTTCGAGTTTGTCAGCCCCAGGGTAAATGTCCTGTGATTTGGACACTTCACCTGATCTTTATCTTTCTCAGATTCCTCACCTGGAAAAAAAACATTAAAAGGCTTCCTCAGCAAAAGTAATTAAGTAACACAGTTCAGCAAGACATTACACGAGCAACAGATGCACAACAGATGCAAATGAAGGTGTTGATGACCCTAATAATTTAGGGGAAATAATAACAAAATACTTGATCTAACCATTTACACAGGCAGCTTTTAAAATACTTGACATTGATAGTAAATTCAATAGTTATCTTAGGAGTTATGAGGGTTACAGAACAAGATCTGTAGCTTTTAAAACAGAAATAATTTTCCTTCTTTTTTTGGCACGCAAAAGATTTTGCCCTTGCAGCAGTGGAAGGGAGCGCACACTGAGTGTCCAGCAGTGCATCTGCTGCTGCTGGAGTCTCCCAGCAGCCTACATCAGAAATACCATTTTAGTTATGCCTATATTAAATAGAATTTAATTACACCTGCAAGCACACAACTATGAAAAATGATAAATAACCCTGGCTTTATGACTGACAGTGAACACGAAAACCTGCATTGAAGAGCTTCACGTGCTCCTGGCCAAGAAGGGTTATGTGTCTGCTTGCCAGGCGCTGCACAGGGAAGCCCATGGACTTAGAGCCAAACACCTAATGAGACAATTATGCCCTTTGCCTTTTAATCTCCTTCAATGAGAGGTGGGGATGCATTTTGTGCTCTAACAGAGTGAAATGTTCTC
Source organism: Picathartes gymnocephalus (assembly GCA_013390045.1). Taxonomy (NCBI): domain Eukaryota; kingdom Metazoa; phylum Chordata; class Aves; order Passeriformes; family Picathartidae; genus Picathartes; species Picathartes gymnocephalus. Next base: position 75,848 of record WEKY01021701.1, read on the forward strand.
CACTTCTTTCCCTTCTTTCTTGCGTGACAGCACCATCTGTTTATAAATACATCACTGGAATGACAGTGCTCTGATGATGTACTAATATAATACATCATCAAAGTGCCATCAGTGATGATCTAATGATGTATTAGAAAGCTGTTTATCAAAACCCTGTTGCTCTGATGATGTATAGGTGCAATACATCACTGGAATGTCTTGCACCAGTGGCACTGCACTGATATAGACCTTGTGGGGAAAAATGGGTCCTGCAAGGATGCAGCAAGGGAATGAAATGCAGACAGATAAAAAAGGACAATGAAGGAAACACACAGTCAAATGCGTAAATGAATCACATTCAGGAAGCTTCAAAGGTGAGGAGAAAGAGACAGAGGTTTTGGACAACTGAATTTTTAATGAAATTGGATTCATCAGCTGGAGAGACAGAAATTTCGTCATATTACAAGCAGGACAGAATCAAAAAACCACAAAAAAACCCAGATTATTTGTAATCTTTTTCACAGCTCAAATTCTGGTTCTCTTTCACCCTTTAATTCATTTCTGCAAGGAGACTCAGAAAATAAACAAATGAATAACAGTATATTGACCCAGAAAGCCCCATGTGCCTCACAACACTAGCTTTAGGACACTTAAGTTAAAAAACGGTTCATAGTTAATTTTTTTGTTGTTGCTGTTTAGTTGGTTTTTGGGGTTGTGTTTGTTTTATTTTCTTTTTTCTTTCCTTCATCTGACCCTGCATTTCCAGCTGTATCCTCCTAGTGCAGCACCTTGCATTTGTGACCACAACAGTGCTGATAAGACACAAACCAATAAAACAGAGGAGCTGGTGACACCATGAAGTGCCAGTCAAAGCTCACTGCCCTTCCCTCCAGTTTATTGCTGAGCACGAAGTTAAATGCATCATAGATAACGTGGTTCATGGTTTTATTAATCACTGCAAAACAGTTTTCCTTACCCCCCATTCTACCTCTCCTTTAAATGAGTGAATGGATTCTGCTTGATTTTTTAATGGGTCTCCTTAAAAAGATGATCCATATCAGAAATAACTCTTTAATGATGAGAACAAAAGAAGACTGAAGCATGACGAATGCAATGGCTGCTCCAGCTGAGAAGCTCCCACACCTTTGCACTTAAACAATGTAAAATTTCTTGAGGTTGTTTTGTTGTTTGAGGTTTTTTTTTAATAAAGGACATTTTTCTTGCAGACAGGCAGGAGGCAGCTGGGTTTGTTTTGCTGGTACAAAGTGGGTCTCATAAATTTTCAACTGCCATCAGAGTAACAAGCTCATTTCATTCTTTTTTCTAACCTCATCATTATGCATTTCAGAGGCTCTTCACAGACTCACGAAGCATTTTTCAACCAGTGAAGGAAAAATGTCTTTAAGTGATCTCCAATGGAAAAAGTGACCAGGAAAGGGTAACTCAGCACCCTCTTTTGGCAAGTACAGGCCATATCTATCCATGGCGAGGCCTGGAGGTGCAGGAGACAATCGTGCTTCTTCCACAGAAGAGCCGTGGGCCATTTCTGTGCTGGGGTGCTACAAAATTAAAGGCCAACTATATATACCCAAACCACCGAGTGTCACATTTTCAGTGTGTTCCTCTCCTAGGAACACGTGTTAAAAATCAAGAACCCTAAAATGTCTAAATTTGGAACATGATAAAGTAGTATCTTACTGTCTCTGCTTTTTTTTTTTTTGTATTTTCATACTTCTAAGCCTTCGAAGAACAGGTCAAAGGTACAAAGCTGTCAGAAAGCACTACGGTAAGTTTACCAACTCAGGACAACAAACATTTTTCCATATTAAACAAAAGCAAAGAAGATTTTTTCAAATGGATGTTCAGGGAAAGGGAACACAAATACATCGTGAACTTTGGAAAACTGAAAGGCAAGCACGCACCCACAAACGTAAAAATTAAGTCATTGAACCTTACTACAGGTTTCATCAAGCCTATTACCAACATCTACGTGTATCAGTGACAGGACAACCCTTAGTGTTCAAGAGTGAATCCCAAAACTGGGCATGAAAATACAACTCTACAGTCAGACTGCTATAGAGCAGATCTTTGTTCATTCAGCGCTGGGAGTGAGGGGGACCTTTCTGCCAAAAACTCACTCTATCTTCTCTAACCTTCAGTGACATTTTAAAAGTCCTTTCACACAACGTCACAATTACAACACATCATTAGCATACTCCTATTTGCATAAAGCTGTGTCATGTTTTACAGCAGTTTGTTGCTCTCACGGATGTGTCAGTTCCTTCTGTGGTCGCCGTCAGTCTTCTGATGAAGGCTGCTGTAGTCTTCCTCACATTGGAACTTTTTACCTTTATCTTCAGCACATGCCTGGTGCTTCTTGGTTTTTTTTTTTGTCTAACCTCCTTTTAGCTAATTTTGTAGCTTGCAAGTTCTGTTAAAACCTGCTGTCTTGCTCTTGATGGCATTTGCTGTCTCACTTGCCCTGCTATTTTGCTTTCTTTGTTATCTTGCTTGCTTTACCTGCACACCTTGTTACAGTGTTACTTATGGCTAACCTTTTGTTACATACCACTGAGGATTCAAGCACCCAGAGAAAGGGAATATCTTCTATTAGTTCAGTTGATTTAAGGCAAAAAAAGAAGAAAAACGTTGAAGTTCTGAGCCTCCCCATGAAGTCTGAAATTTATCAGGTAGTTGCTGTTTCAAATGTGAATTCTCCCAGTCTTCAAGCTGTACTGTTGCACAGACTGACCCAGGTACAGAAGTTGCTTGAAGAGGCCTGCACTACTGGAGTTGGATGGAAGAGAGTTTGGTTTTCATGCCTGATGCCCATGAAAAATTTTCCCAAGACAGACAGGAGCATTTGTTTCAGTTTCTCTTAAAGGTGCCAGTTTGAGGCTTTGGGGCCATCACAATTCATAGGAATACACTCACTCCCACGGCTCAACTGACCCTAAAGAAATCTTTAAATGCCAAGAAGGTGAGAATTGCACAGAACTGTTGTGTCTTTATTCTAAGGGCAGGAAAAGAACAATTACCTGGATGGAGCAATTTGCGTGACCTGTTGGAGGCCACTGAGCAGCTCTGAGCTAAGCTGGAAGACAGAGAACTAAGCCAGGTGCAATAACAATCATGTTAGGGACTCAGTCTTTTCTCACAATGATTTTCACCTGGGGCCTCTGCAAAGATGAAGAGCAAGATCATTTTCAGGGAGGAAGGAGGTGTTTCTTGAGTTAACTTCTTGGTTCTTTGACAGAATGCTTGATTTAAGACATGTTTTGAAGGGATTCCAGCAACACAGAGATGTGAAGGTTGGAGGGGAACGCCTAAAGAGTTATGGCAACTTGCACAGAGAAATTATCAGTCACCCAAAGAGGTGCCATACTGCCTTTTTCTGTCAGTGTCACCTGCTGTAACAGGATCCTGTACATTATCTTGCAAGTGCTGAAACTGAAGTATGTAACAGTAGCTATCTGAGGGAAAAGGTACAGAGACAGTTATGGAGCCTGGGCCTTAAGAATTTTCTCCTGCCATGCTATGCCCAACCTGAAATTCTGATCATCATGTAGCCTAAAGGTTTCAATACAAGAGCTACGAAGAGAATTGTGTCAATTCTCTATTTTAGTGCTCCTCCTGAATAGACACAGCATGAGCAAAGCCACAGACGCTTCTTGACACCAGACCTGTGCCACTACATCCTTAAAGCCCTGAAGAAGTCTATACCACAGCACACAGAGTGCAGGGAGGCCCTGAGGCTGGGCTCTTGGGATGAGCTGGTTTGGGAGCCAGCCCTGGCAGGGAAAACGAGCAGCCTGCAAGCAGGGCCCAAACTGCCAGTGCTGCTCAGCAATGCAAACTGTCAGCATCCACCGGGACTTCTGCAAGGGCAGCAGCACACTGATGGGCTAATTACAAATCAACGTCTGCCTAATACTGTGAAATCGAAATTCTGATCATTCTAAAGCAGCCAGAATCCTGGGAAAAGTGGGGGCAGTTACAAAGAGAGGGGGGCAAACTACAAGAGATTTCTGGAATACAAGCAAGTGCCAGCATTAACAAAGCCATGAGACCAACAACGCTCCAGCAGTTTGACCTGCCTGACCACTGAACTGAACCGTGCTGGGAGTGCCTAACTTTTTGTCGTTAATTACCAAGAGAGCAGAATTTAAGGAAGGATACGGGCTTTAGTTAAATAAATGGAAAATTTTCTCCTGCCAAGCTGAAGGCAACACTTGTAGAACAGCTTTGTAAGGACTTATTTTTTTTTCCTTTTGGAAAAATCCAGAGGCATACAACAACTTCACATACAACAGAATCAATGATTTACCACCTCATTTCACTTTTAATTTAATGGTTCTGTTCATTCATAAAATAGAAATACTACAAGGTGAAACATGGACTGAAATTTAAACACCTCATTAGAGTTACATATTATTTTGTCTACCAAATATATTGCTTTGTCAATGAAACATGCTGGTTTATGCGAGATCTCTACTAGGCTGTTACTTTACAGTTATTTGTTTGGGCTTGTTATTACTCTGCAGTTTCCTGATCTACATGTATATAATTTGGTTTATGTGTAGCACACTCAATGATATTATAATGATTTGTAAGGTATTTGTATTGATTTCACTTTACAAAAAAGTCAAAATGCAATTAATCATAACAAAAGGAGACCTAATGCAATCTTTTGAGTTTCCTCCATAGAAAAACTTATTGAAAGGAGATGGGATCCAGAAAAACAACTCAGTTTTCACATTTCAGTTTGGCTTGAAAATATTTGATTGCTAAAAATATTTGATCAATACTTGTCACTTCTGATTTGTCATTTCATAATAGTTGCAGATAAAATTCATTGTAACACAGAACTGAAAACTACCAAGATAATTAAGTGGATGTATCTAATCCATAAAAGTTCTATAAACAAAATGAATTCTCAGGTTTCTAACCCTTTGAAGATAAAAATTATAGTATTAAAACAAATCTGAATCTAATGAATGCAGAAAACAGTTGGACTTCTGTGAAATTGCTCTTCTTTTGTTCGAACTACTTTTCCTTCAAAACTTGTCAGCAACTTCCCACCTAAGCCAAACACCTGACTGAACTTGAAAGATCATGACAATTGGAATTTTACATACAGGAAAAAACTCCAAGGAACAGTGTCAATAAGTCTCCATTTAATAATAAACAAGATATCTAATAAGTCTGCTAAATAATCACCATGCACTGGCAGTTATTACAGCTGTGGGGCAGATGCAAGAACTTCAGACAGAGAAGGAAGTCCAAGCATTCAGCAAAAATAATAAGAGAAATGGTAAACCTCAACACCAATCACACACTTGTTGCCCTCCTATTTAACAAATCAGTGCTCGGAAATTCACGTTTGGCATCAACGTGGCTCTGCCAAATTCCCTGTGCCTCGTCTACCTGCGTGGGATTTTCCTCAGACAACGGGAGCTGCTGTCAGACAGTTTCTTGTTCTTCTGAGCTGCATTTGCAAAGGGTGCAGAGGAACAAACTTGTCACCAGAGCAGCACGTGTGCTGGGAGAGAGCACAGGGCAAACAAGGCACGGTGAGGCTTAAGGGAGCTTTTGCTAGCAAGAGATGACAGACTAAATTTCAGTGAAAATAGTGTTGGTCAGCATCCCAGCAAAACCAAAATCCATAAATGAAGGAGCAGAACACAGAAGCCAGGTCTTTTTCTGGGATTTCATATTGTTATGATGCCAGCCAGAACCAAGTCAAATGAATCAATTGAAATAGCTGGTTATCAGCTCACAGGAGTTTCAAGTCATGCCAGGGAATAAACCAGAAGACCTGTTTTGCATGTGTGCCTTCCTCCTCAAAATTCCTGTGCTCTCCAGCTGCTCCCAGTATTCTCCAAGACCTCCTTTGAAGGGTCAGCAGCACCTCCAGCCATCCCAAGCTCTGTGTCTCCCATGCCAGGTTTATAAATGGGAGCCAGGGCAGGAGCTGCATTCCTCTGCCACAGTCCCAGGCCTGGCCTCCACCTGCAGGTTTGCCCTATTCCTATGGAAAAACCTTCAAGAACAGCAAGAGCTCGAACCTACACCATCAGCAGAATCAGACAGTCAGTATTTATTAGAATGCCACCCCACTATCTCCATAAAAGATACATATAACTGAACAAGAACTGAGGTATACTTTCCAAAATTACGTGTAAACTATCTTTCCAAAGCTCAATTTTACCTTCTTTTTCTGTTTAATGGAGAATTGCCAAGCTTTTCAACAGCCTTCTCTAGGCTGCCAGGAAACTGAAATATCAGTAGTTGAAACCTCAAAATATGTTTAGCTAGTTAGGACTGTGCAATAACAAGGTCACGCTAAATTGGTTTTGCTAGGAGCATTTATTCTACTGAAAAATAATAAAGACAGTATTTGCAACTATAATAAAAGCAATAATAATGGTGACAAGTTCCACCTGCTCCACGTCTCAAATTGGAGTTTGTGTAAGCCTATCAGAATAAAACTGGATTCCATTTTGACTTTTTCATAAAGTAATACAATTAACAGCTGAATCAGTAAATGAAAGATAATCAACTACTTTCTTTTTAATGCAATACCCAATGTAAACCAGTATTACTGGCATGCACGATGGAACAACACTTTTTGGCACATAAAAAAAAATCAACATAAATCTAGTGTGTCCTACAAATTAATCCACGTATTTACGCAGAATGAATAACCTTTACTGAAATATATTTAACAGAAACCAATAGAAATCTGACACAAGAGTATGTTACACCTGTAAATCAATGTACCTTCCACACGGTATAATTTAATAACATCAAACAATGAGATTTTTAGGCAGCCCCAAATTTTACCCTTAGGTTGATCTATTACAAGCAAACATTGATGTCTCCAGAAGAGCATCAGGTACTAAAACAGACAGCACTGAACACGCGTTTGACTATGCTGTACAGAAGAAGAAATTGAGCCCTGCACACAGTAGGTGCATGATTCCCGATCACCCTTGGCACCTTCCTGCAGTCCTACACACATTATTTTGGGATTCAGATGCCCTTTGGGTTAGCCATCCCCTGAACTTCTCTGGTAATTGAGTTTCCATTCTGCTGGAAATGATACAGCTACTAAAGTGCTGTAGCTAAAGTCACCACACAAAGCTAATCCAAATTTTAAAAACGTCCATGTCTCACAGCTAAATAGCTTTAGCAACAGAGTCCCTTCCAACGAGAATAATTGAAAGCAGAAGATTTTCAAATGAGTAAATTGAGACATTGGAAACTGAATTAACCTTCCCAAAATCTCAGTGAGCCTGTGCTAGCTTTGTGCTTTCCTCAAGCCAGAAACTGAACCACTTTTCATGAACTTCAGGGCAAGAACAACAATGAAAAAATATTTTTAAAAGTCTGTTTAAAACTCAACCAAAAATATGGAACCTCTTCCTCCTGTAAGTTTGGGATTATCCCCTAATATTTTTTAAACCAGTTCTTAGACTTCACCCTATCATCCTTGATTTATGGTTTCAAAATTGTTAACCTAAGTAATGAAGCGGTGCAATAATAATAAGTTATTCTTGCCAGAGCAAACATCTAAGCCTAATTATTAATATTAATTTTTAGCAACATCAAAATGATATTCTGATTTCTAGCAGCAATCTAGTGAGTGAGTGGTGGGGACAATTTATCATGGAAGAAGGAAAAATGGTACATGCTGTCACATCATGTATCATAGAAGTATCAAAATTGCTATGGAAACTGTGCACTTTTTATAGAGTAGGCACATAAAATTCACATAATATGTCAGAGAATAAGTTATTACTGTCCTGAGGCTGTAATAAGATCTACACCCTTATTAGTGAAAAGATTTGACAGATTGTTTATAATGAATACTTGTAGCCAATGAGTTTGAGTCAAAGTCACCCTATTTTGACCCATCCACTTGCTTTCAGGTTTCTGTCTCCCTTAGATACAGGGAGAGTGCAGAGTAATATTATTTCCAATGGTTATTAGATTCCATTATAGTCACTTGTGATATGACAGGGAAATTTTCCATATTCAAAATTATTAGGAGGAAATACCACCTTAGTCTTGGATTTTATTCTTGTATTATACAGATCCATTCTTAGCATTTATCTGTGTTGTTTACAATTTGTTGTCAAAGAGACAGAGCAGATAATTTAGGATTCATTTGATAGGACTGCAAATAGAAAAGTCTAGGTTTTAGCACAAAATGGTTTAAAGCACTTCCTGTGAACAACCTAAACAGGGGGCCCTTTGCCACCCTGATCTCTGTGTGACAGGTTTCTCATTGATTGACAGAATCTCTGATGGGTTAGGTTGGAGAAAAATGAGCTTGTTTAGGAGAGCAGAAGATACTACAATTAGGTTTTTGCAGTCCAGCGAAACAGTGACTGCTAAAAGAAAGGAAAGTGGAGAAAAATTGTTGCACATGTAACACTCTGGGGTGCAAGGGTACATTTATCACCTTGTTTTATATGACACACTGGATGAATGTTGATGAAGATTGTCAGCATCAGTGTCAGGGAAAGCAATTCCATGAGTAAAAGAGTTTGTGTCAAAAGACTCTCCACCAGGAGGAAAGCCACATTATTACTTTAACAAATAAACAACCTACAAAATGGAGCAAAGCAGATATCTGCTGATAAAGGTAATTTTTTTATATTTTGTTTTAAACTTGGGCTCTTGTTTACTGAAGGCAGTGCTCTTGTGGTAAGCATAGAGCAACCAGACTGAAACTTTGGAAAATAGTAAAGGACTGCACTACACATAAACATTGTTTACAGTCCTTCCATGTTCTGTTGATGTGTAATGTATATGTTACACTGTTCTGCAGTAGTCCATTACCATTAAACCACACCCTATCAACTAACCAGAATTTTAACTCATATATAGCATCTTCAAATTATATAGGAAGCAGCTTCTGGAAACCTGAATTTTTGAAATCATTGCTCAGCCTGAAAAATAACTCACCATTGTCCATTAAAACAACAAAAACAAGCTACAGTCACTAAATAACCCCAAAACAATAGAACATCCAAAGAAAACAAAAAAACCCCAAACAAAGCATGAGTGTTACCTGATGTACTCCCAAAGTTCTTCAGTAGAGGAACACCAAGTTTTTGAATATATTCTGGGGTGAAGGTGGACCCACCCAACCTGAGCCAGGCATTTGTTGAGCCATGCTCTGTCACAGGCTCATCTTTGGCCAGGGACCCCAGAGCCCTGTTTTCTGTGCCCCACAGACCTCACTCGTGCAAGGGTTCTTCCCATTCCTCCTCACGCTGTCAATGACTTGCTGCATCTTTACCTCTTCCCCTCCAGCCATCGCCCTTGCAAGGCACGAGAGGGGTTTTGGCTGAAAGGGCCTCCACAGCGTGACAGTAAAATGAAACTGAATGCTCAGAAGCGGTTTCTCCCAGAGCGACAGTGTGACCAGAAGAAGAGCTCAGCTCTGCCCCAAGCCCAGCTGGCCCCTCCACCTTCCAACCCCAAAACTTCCCCCGCACTGTGGGGGTATTTCCATGGGTTAATGTGAGACCAGGGAGAGGGTGCTGACCCCAGTGCTCACACGTGTATCCACATCACTCATTTTCAGAGCCTGGAGCTTCCCCTCCAACGGGCACACTTGAAGGGACAAGCACTGAGGAAATTCAGCTCTGCACTAACGAGGAAGGATTGATTTGTTTTGTGATCATTGAAACGCCCATTGGGTGAGGACACCACAAGGATGAAACAAGGGATTTCATTTTGCAACAAACCTTTGCTACTAAATTCTGAAAACTTATCCCATTTTCAACTAGCTATGGAAAGAAACTTTTGAGACAAATTGCTTGACTGCAATTTCATTTTAAGGATTATAATTTTTATGGATGTCATACTTGCATGTATCTATACCCTCTATTAAATGTACAGCATATACTTTTCAACATATTTAAGGATATTTAATGAGTTTAATAAACTTAAAGGGATGTTATATCTGTTCACTCCGTAAAGACTGTTTATTTCAGGAAATAAACCATTTTGAAATGAGCAATACGACTTTTAGAGTTATGACTATCTCATTCAATTAGTTTCTGTAATTACTGTCATTCCACACAGTCTATGCAGTACTAAAGGAGAAAACACATTTTGAGGAATTACGGTGTAGGTGTACAACAGTTATTGTTAATGAGCCATAAACTTTAGTCTCCTGCTCTGTAAATTCATGCCAGTGTAAAGTAATTTGGCAAAATAAGTTGACAGTTACAGTTGGACAGATACTGTTGTATTTTAATATTTTCTGAGATATTATCCTCTAGCACATTTCATACCACTTATTTTTCCTCTATATTTTAAAACATCATCCTACTTCTAAAAAATATGCTCTGAGAGATACAAGCAAGATCTGAACAGTACTGAATCCTCCCTGCTCAGTGTCACATCACCTGGACTAAAGCAAAGAATTTGTAAGACACTTTCACCTCCAGTTTTGCCTTATCTCAATTTCAGAGACACTAAAGGACTAATTAAATGTAATCTTAGATTTTCAAAACTCATGGATTTAGACTTTGTTTACACGAGTAAAAGTGGCACAGGTCAGCAGGAGCAGATCTAGGAAGGAAGCAGTGCTGAGGCCCAGACAAGAATCACTGGAAAGCTGATAATTCTGATGAATGATTTTTCACTTGGAGTTCATGCTACCCAGTGCCTTGCAATTGGGGGTGTTTCCCACTTCCCAAGACAAAGTTTGTTGTATTTTCCTGATGGATCCTCTTAGGCAATACCTGTGTCTACCAGGTTGTGGATGGGGAATGTCATACCAAGAAAGAAAAAAAATTCGTTGCAAGTATCATTTGCATTCTGCCCATAAGGTAGGTAAATAATAATCAATATTCTTCCTACAGCAGAAGTTTGGAATTGTCTGGCATCTCCAGAACCTGGCACTGCACAGCCAGACTCAGTATGCTGATGAATGTTGATATTCTGTTTAACACAGACCATGATAAAACATTCATCCTCTTAAAAAATATCACTCAAAGGAAAAGCTTTGATCAGTATTTTCTTTGTTTCAAGTTCAGGGAATTACTACTGACAGATGAAAATTAATAAAGAACAGCAACATTCTCTACATTGATATACAAATTCAAATTACATTTTTTCCATTGCTATCACTCTATGTGTAGGTTACCTGAGGCTCAAATCCAATAAATTACAATTTTTAGTGGATCTTTTACCCTGTGCCACTGCAATAGCAAGAAACATGGTTAGCATTATAAGGCCACAGCCTGTCACATTTAAGTTTCCCTGAAAAGCCCAAAGTTTCCCACAGCTGGTTGGTTCCTCCCCACAAACTATTTATTCTCTCTTCACACTGGGAAAAGGCAGGATATAAAGGCCACTTTTCCAACATGTGAAATGCACTTTGCCTGCTCTCTAAAGAAACAGAGGCACAGTCCCTAGCAGGAATATTGCAGAACACAGTAAGACAGGCAAACAAGGATTATCAAGAGTAAATCACTGATTTAGGACTCATCTCTTGTGCTGATGATGTAGGTCACCTCCTGAGAGACATTCAGCTTCTGACATGGATACATGGCTAACTTTGCTAATTAATCTATTGCAAATATGATAATAAGAAAAATGCCTGTCACTTTTGAGAACCTGAGTCACAATATGCAAGTTTATGTGACACCTTCACTTAACTGAATCCACTTGCTCTCCTGGCTTTTATGAGTTTGTTCTCTTGGTATCAGAGGTTACTGAAAGAGCTGGGATAAGGCAGAGGCACTGTCGGTATCAAACACTTTAGACAGCTACAATTTTGTGGCTCTTCAGGGTTTCAAAATCTAAGACTTTGGGCTTTGTTTAAATTGGGTGATTGACAGAGTGAAATTAAATTTCCATGCATTTAGAATTCATTAAAAAGAGAGTAGGTAATCTGGAACATTTTCCCTTTATCATGATTTGGTTAGCCACTTTAACAGAATAATCTAGCTTTCTCCAAACATTACACAGTTTCAAAACAATACCTTTCTAACGAATATATTACTGGCTTTAGGGCAATAGTTAAGTCATTCAGTAGCTTTATCTGGAAGGACTAAAGACCAAGTTACAGCTTTGGATACTCTGCCTGAGGAAAAAAAGACCTGGCTTTTCCTTGTTTCATCCTGAACTAGGATGCCACTCTAGAAGGTACTCATGGGAGGGAAGAGAGGGTAAGAGAGGTGTTTCTTGGATGATTTTTAAGCTACCTTGTTATCATAAACAAATCTCAGCTGTCAGAACTGAGCTGATAAAAGCAAATTTAATTTCACTTCTGAGTATATAAGCAGGAGACATTAAAGCTTCATGTTCCTTTGATCCTGTTCACATGATGCAGAGACTACTCAGCCTTGCAGGTCTGGGAGACCTGGATTTTACACACCTTGTGGCTACAACTTCATTCCTTTTTTGCATCCAAACTACCTGTTACTGCAGCATTTAGCATTGGTAAACCTTTGCACATAGGATACAACTATGGTGACTAATTTATTTTACATAGTGCTGTGGTTACAGGAGAGATGCTTTTAGTCAATTATCTATATATACATTGTCCAACTATCTCAGAGTTCACTCAGTTGCCATTAAAATTTCAGTATCAAAGTTAATACCCAAGATCACTGCACACCAAGAAACAAGAGAAAAATCCAGTAAACTTTCATACTGTTTTAATGACTCTAATAAGCTCTTTAATTGCAGAGCTAGCTTTTAGAAAAACAATAATGTAAACAGCACATTGCTCAGTTTTTCTTATTTTGCACATCAAAAATGCATATTCAACCTTACAAAATGCAGAAGTCACAGTATCAGCATTGGTGCTTTGCAAGTGACATTCCAACCACAGCAAGCATGCAGTAAGCACACAGCCAGCAACTCACAGGCTACAAACTAGTTCAGATTATCCTTCTCTATCAATGCATCTGCTTCCCTCAAAATGTATTTTTTGGCTCACCTGGAACTTAACTTGAGTATATACCAGGGAATTCTTCTTTAGAGTATCTGTTCACCTTAAGTTTTACTTTCCTAGGAAGTAATTGTTGTGCTAAAAGCTCAACAAACAAGTATATCTCAATTGTCACAACCAGACCAAAACAACTCAATCACAGAAGCAGCAGATTACTAAGCATCTTCTGGGTACTTATGTTCCACACGCACTCTTTCTCCAGCTCCTTCCATACTGCATGCTCTCAGAGATAACGAACGGCACGTTTAGAGGGTGATTGAACGCTCCCCAGATGTGAGGAGTGGCAGAGCAGTTGCTCAGCACAGCTGGCAGGGTAGCAGATGCACTGGGAAGCTCCTGGGTGCTCCGTGGCCTCTCCCTTCCACAGGAGGGCTGTACCTGCTGAGCCAAACACCACGACACGGAGAGCACAAGGTTTTGTTTGGGATTTCTCTCCCCTCACTATGACATGACTATAGAGTGAGGGAGTTCTCTCCTGCTCCCCCACTGCAGGAACCCCCAGGCAGCCTCCACACGGCTCACTGACAACACAAAAAACTCTTTATCAGTAGGTCTCATTTCGCCTCCTCCCCACCAGTCACCACGAGAGCCCTGAGGCTGATAAACCCTGCTCGAAGTACCTAGAGGTGCCAGGAGGAGTTTGTCAAGCATCTCAGAAGAGCAGCCAGTTGAGGTCACGTATTGAAACGCTGGTCCACTCCTTCCCCGCACCTCCCTTTCCTTTCAGATACCTCACTAGCAAACGAACTCAGGCGCGGCTCCGGCAGCTTACACCTGCCCCTGCCTTCCCACTGAAGGGCCAGCCCAGCCCCAGGCAGCCAAAGTGAGAGCAGAGGACTCGGGGATCTGCAGTGGTCCTGTAAGCCCCCACGAGCCACATGTGGTGGGGGAGGCGAGGCTGGCAGATGTTCTTCTGAACCACAGGCTGAAGTGGCAGCTGCTGAGGGGCTCTGCTGCACCCAGGGGGCAAAGACTTTTCTCCAAGCCTCTTTCCTGCCTTGCTTTCATGCTCCACTCTTGGAAAAAAAATGTGAGCAGCAGCTGAAAGTAAGCTTCAGCAGTTTGGGAGAAAGCAAAAGAAACAAGGACTTGGCATATTGTATCCATAACAGAGTTAGGGTAAAAATTCCCAGTTTGTAATTTGTCCTCTCATTAAACTATAATTCAATAAATCAATTAAAGTACAGTTCAGTAAACAGTGGAACTGAAATGCACCAGTATTGCTTTTCAGTGCACAGCTGCTGCTCTTTATGGATTCAGAGCTGAAACACCACTATTTGCATTAAACAGAGCAAAAACGGGAGCTCCCCTCTCTGACATGCCACAAATCTTCATATGTAATCATTTTTGTTATTTGCTGAAGATGGGTTTTCAGTCGCTCACTCTGGCAGTATAGAAACTGCAGAGTGCAGTGAATTAATACAAACACGTGGATCACGTTCTGTGTGCCTGAAGGACTGAGCTCCTAAAACCAAATTCCCTTTCATCTAACGAAGATAATTTCTGATATTTTACCATGAGACCACACCCCCTCCAACCTCTACCACCTTGTTATCTGCTCATATCATAGATATCTTACATATTTTACACTATTTCTCTACTGTACATTCATACAAAAGAATGAATAAACCATGATAGATACAAGTGCCTCAACAAACAGAAGCTCTTGTCAGATAAGGCTGCATCTATACATAAATATATTCACAAAGGAATTTTGTAGCATCTGGGAACCTAGATTAAAAATAAGAGATTATAAAAGTTGGCCCCATTAAGTCATAAGCAACAGAAAAAATGCACTCAAGTCCTACTTCACAGGCAACTGTCTTTGAGAGAGTTTGGGTGAGCCCAGGTACAATTTTGGAGCAGAGAGCTGGGCTGGATAAGAGTTTTGTGCACACCCAGGGAGTCCCAGGCAGCAGCGTGCCAATACACAGAGTTATCAGCACATCAAAGGCATTATGTTTATCAAACCCTGCCACAGCACATTTACTAGCTGTATGATGGATGTTGTTGTAGCAAGCAAGGAACACTTTGATGTACATGGCCTTCTTTGATTAATGAGGGCTCTTGCTGAGAAGCTGCATATGGAGTAAATTACTCTTTTCAAAAAATGGCTGATTTGCACTATTGTACTAATTATGTCACAAGCTCAGAGTCAGTTCCAGACTCAGTCACCCAAAATAAAGAAATAAAAATTCACATACGCAGGTCATGATTTTGTCTCACACATGCATCAGCTCAAAATCCTAAAGTCCTAATTAAATTAACTTAGAGTTCCTTTTTTCTACAGAAAGCACCAGTAAGCATTTCCTTTCTCCACTGAAAGCTTCTACAATCTAGTATACTGGTAAATAACTTCTTTCTCAGAAATGAATGCAATTTTATAGTAAATTCCACTGTGCTTATAAGAACATTATAAGAACTCTGAAAATGTTCCAGTTTTTCACAAAAACCCCACAACACATCCAGCCCAAAAAGCAAACTCAAAAACCCACAAAGCTGAGGGAACCACAATACACAAAGAGCGCCTCTTAAAAGCTTTTTCTAAATTAATTATACCAGCTAGAGGAACACTACAAAACTGAAGTTATTCCATTAGCCTCGAGTCCCTAAGCATGTGGCGCCTTAAGCAATTTATACACTTAGTTGAACAACAACAAAAGTATTTCTTTGAGAGCATTAAACCAGTGTTAATTTCCTTAAAATTTTGAAAAATAAATATTTTATGTTAATTAAGTATATTTGCAGTCTCCAATTTATTATTACAGCTGGCAGAACCATTACTTGGCCATGATCACATGGAGTGCACAGTTCAAATTTATTTTTGGACATATAAGCAAGATGAAAGGGAGCACAAAATCAGTGTTCAAGCCCGTGGGGTGACACTCCACTGAAAACAAAATGACTCTAAGTGCACTTTCTGTTAGAAAGTTCACATTTAATCCAACTTGGGCTTCATAATTCAACAGTTTTACACAACACATTTTGCTGCAGTTACATGACAGCACATAAAAAAAAAAAGTGCCCCACATGAACCCTTTTACTTGGGAAATAAGATATCGCAAGACACCCTGTCAGGTCGCACAAGGTGAAGTCTAAAAAAGCCATATCAGATTTGCACAGAATCACAGAATGGTTTGGGTTGGAAAGCACCTTAAAGATCATTTAGTTCCACCTTCTGGCATGGGCAGGGACACCTTCCACTATCCCAGGTTGCTCCAAGCCCTGTCCAACCAGACCTTGGGCACTTCCAGGGACCCAGGGGCACCCACAGCTCCTCTGGGCACCCTGTGCCAGGGCCTCACCACCATCACAGGGAAGAATTTCTCCCCAATATCCCCTCTAACCCTGTTCTCTGTCAGGTTGCAGGCATTACCCTCGCCCTGTCAATATGTAACATTCAGGTGAGGGATTGTTTCATGTCAATTGAACAAAGATTTGCATCTGAGACTCATTTAGGTTCACATCCCTAAAGCACCTGCGAGGTTTCCATGGGCTCCAGCCAGGCAGCTCACAGAGATCTGAACAAGAAAGGAGAGGTGCAAAGTGTTTAAATAGAAATAACTTCCTGTACAAAGTCCAATGTTTAGGAAATGATAATCACGAGTACTTTGTGCATATCATGTGCACACACATTCTGAGACAAGTCAGCCACACTGCCCCTCTTCTCTAGAGATTTCTACACCTATTTCTGAATTACTGCAAGGAAGAGAAAGAAAACATTCTGTCAAAGGTATGGTGCCCATATCAACAACCACATTACATTTTTTCCACAGTTTTTCTATGAAAGCAGTTCTCCAGGTATATAAGATATTAGGCCTCTTGAAAACATAATTAAGAATGCCTTCACTGTCAGTAAAATATCCAGCTAGGTGTTTCCAAGTTCTTAGAAGGTAGCAACTCACAACTGTCAAATCTTCTCTGAAGAGTCTTTTCTCTTGTCACAGAGCAAAAGCTGGAAGAGCTTTTTTTCCAAAGTCATATTAGATTTGATAGTAGAAGCCACAAAGGGAAATTATAGGGGCAAAGAGCTGAGGAAGAAGGCCATTCAGCTCTTTGGCAGGTCTCCCTGGACAAGCTTCTTCTGAAAGGTCAGGAGAAGCTTGTGGGGAACTGCACTCACAGTAAAATACAGCAGCCTATGAGGAGTTCCATGGATTTGTGTAAAATATCACTTATTAACACCAAAATAATTCTAGGCCTATTTACAAAACACATCAAGCAGGTGGAGCTGTGTGAGCCATACCACACTAGAAGAGAATGGTCGGCCTAGTACTGCTGGCTAAGAGCAAACAGCAGGAACTCCTTTGGGAAACATTAAAAACAATAACTCTGTATTATGCAAAGCTGTTCTTGGCTCTTGTTTTGGTACAGTTTCGCTATCTTCTTATTCTGCTCCTGAATCTCTTTAAGATTAGGTTAATTTTTAATGGGTTTAAAACATTAGGGGTTAACTAGCATGTACAGGGCATATTTTATCTTATCTACCCTCGTAAAAACTGCATCTGGGTGTGTTGATGGTTCTTTGGAAAACTTTGAGCTTTGTTCAATTCCTCCTCCATGTTCAAGTACAGATCCTCAGAACAGCTGAGACAATTCAGGCTTCTACTTCTAGGACAGCTCAGAGCCTGGCTGCTGCAAGCTCCCCAGGAGAGAGAACAACTCAACAAAAATAATCATTTTATAATGTGTTTTTAGGTGTGGTTTAGAAAAGCATTTGGAATGCTTACAGGCTTTGTTTAAACCCAGAAACTGAACCAAAATTAAGTCAGGAACTCTCAATATGCCGTTATATTATAAGGACCTTTACATCTGATCAGTCATACTGAGAATTCTGTGTCATGTAGTTCGATCTTGACAATAAAGATATTAAAAGGTTCCATTAAATCCTGCTTAAATTTCACACGAAGATGAGAATAGTTCTTACTGACCATAACTGATATCTTCATCCCTGATTTTCTCTGACTTCCTTCCAGCCTTAGAGGCCATAGGCAAGGTAGATGACATGACCTGCTGTAGATGACAATTCCACCCCCTGCCCCAAGAATATTCCAGACAAAACGTTTTTGTTCAAAATTCTTCCAAAGTCAAAGTTTAATATTTCATCTGTTGCTTATTCATGAACCAAGAACATCTGTCTGTGACAACTTTCCTATTAATTTATATAACGAAACTATGTGATGCCAATCCTTTTGCTGTTTCCCCAAGAACCCCTACCACTAATTTCCCACTCTAGATAAACTAGAAAATTAGTTTCCAACTCAAAATTGGAAATGCTACAGAGGTATGTTCTCAGATGATAGTATTCTGTTGTACAGAGATGTCCAACCTGATCCTTGTATTACAAAAGTGTAAAATAAAAGAAATGAAACCATAAAGAGTAAAACTTAGAGAGTTACAGCTTGCACCAAGCCCACAAAGACTGAGGATAGATAAAATGCAGTAGACAAAAGGATCCAATGCTGACCTCATATTATTTGCAAACTGCTGTATCAGCCTGCTCCCTCCAAAGTCACTCATTTGGCTTCAGGGCATTTTAAATAAGCTTTTGATGCTGGAATTGCTATTGTATAGCAGGAGAATAGCAAAAGGGTGAATTTAAAAAGCAAAAAATAAAAAGCAAGTTGGGCAATTGCAAGCTGGTAAATCCAACAATGGAAAAAGTTCTGAAGGGAGAAAAATTAATAGTTTAGAGATTGGTTCCTAAACTGGGATGACTGAAAATACTGAGAAAGGAAAAACTGACACATGAAGGCATTTAGAGCATGACAAGTATGTGTAGATTAACTAGAAGTTATTAATTATTAGAAAGGGATTTTACCAATTAGAGTTGTGACAGTCTGAAATAGCTTCGTGATTGGCAAGAAAATAACATGATGCTAAAAAAACCCAACAAAATGTCCCATTACCAAAGTGCTGCCAGCCTGCTAGGACAGCGTGCACTACTGGGAGTGACTCTGGGAATGCACCTGCAGAGGACCAGACCCAGAAGGCCTCTCCAGCCACAGGCTATCTGCAATTTATCTCAGAGCCAGGATTCATGGCTGTGGCTCCCTACCTGAGCAGCAAAGAATGAAATTCTGGCTTTCATAAGGAGTGAGGTTTTTTTGAGGACAAAATTATATTTCGTAGTTGTCGTTTATTCAGTTCTGGGGAATAATAAATATGACAGGAGGCATAGATGTTAATTCATTGTAAGAATTTTAGCAACCATGATCAGTATTTACAGGCATCTGAGCTGAAGGAGAAAAAAAAAGGAAGGTAGATGGGAGCTATCAAGAAGTAAGAAAATAAACATCTCACCCAATGATCTTTTGAGGTCCTAGAGCTAAACTGCTGAGTGCCAGCACCTGACCCAGGAATGAGTCTGGGCACTGTTGATTTTCCCCTGGACCTTCTAATGAAGCAGTACAGATGCTGTGGCTGCAGAACTGGAATGAACAGAGGGGCAGCCCACGAGCCAAGGGCAGGACAGGGCACAGGTCTTCCCTTTGTGTTACCCACTGCCAGAAACCACAGCAGCGTGTCCAGAGGGCAACCAGCTGATTTTACCAGAAAAATTGACACTAGTCTGGCTCTGACCATGATAAGCCAAAGGCTGAAACCCTGATTAACTCACATCTTCTCCAAATATTCCCATCTCCCACCACTTTCTTCTGTTGGGAGAGGCTGGGCAGCACCACACATCCCCCACAGTCTGGTTTGCTATGATAAGAAGTGTAAGGGGGCTCCTGCTTCAGCTCCTGGGACTGAGCCTAGCACAGACTCGGGCTTCATTTCAGCACTGCAAGAAAGTTAATAAGGCCACTTACAGTTTACAAACTACCTCCACTTGCATTGACCACTGTAAGCCTCAAGCAAAGCTGTCATGAGGCTTTTGTAGGGAAAACTTTAAGGGCTTTGGCTAAGGCTTGCTGTCAGAAAACTGCTTGAAATGAATTCAAATCACCAGGCTCCCTTACTGAAGGTCAAACACAACATTTGCAGCTGGAATTGCCAACTCAATAGCAACATGAGGGGAAAAATAAAGACTACCTGAGAGGAAGATTGCCTATTAGTGCTTTACTGGCATTTGGGGAAGAGCAAAATGGGAGGGGGCAGGCAGAACCACAGGCTGCCTGTCAGAAAGGTGAAACTTCCTTCAAAACACCAGCTAGCCCAAATGTCTGAATTTACTTTAAAAGCTGAGTCAGCCCATGCCAGGGCTGCAGGAGGACCCAGGCCTGCCCATCTCCCTGCCCTGTGCCCTGCAGCAGGCAGGCTCTCTCCTGGGGCAGGGAACTCCCCCCAGCCAGCAGGATCAAGGGGAGCCCTGAGAGCTCCTGGCAGGCAGCCCCATGGCCCTCCCAGAGCCACCATCCAACAGCCCCCACCAGCCTTGCCACAGCCAAAGTCAAACCCACCCAACACAGGGCTGTGAGCATCCTGAGGAGCCAGGACATCCTAGGGGAAGTGCTGTGCTGTATGGCAGAAGGGTCAGATGGAGGGGCTGGCACATTTTCCCTCTTGGCTTGTCCCATGACACGCTGCTTGGCACAGGAGCGACTTCCAAAAGGCTCTGCTTCCCTTATGTTATTGCTCATCTTCTTACAGAGATTGGCAGTGGTGAGAAAGCTTCGACACTCAGCAAACATTCACTGTGAGAATGTTTCTGCAAGCAAAGCTCAGCTCAGAAAGGAGGGTGAGCCCAGCCATGCCCTCCCTGGCTGGCTGCAGCCACGGGCACTGCCCACCGTGGGCTGAGCTGGGTGCTCTGCTATCCCCAAACCCACCGGAGAGCCAGGCTCGGCTCTGCCTGTGCAGGAGCAGCAAGAGGAGAGCAGAGGAGCCACAATGTGGTCCCAGGGCCCCAGGCAGGGCTGGCCACTGTCTCCCCCACAGCACTGCTCAGGCCAGGGCAGGGCATCACTGGGGCTTCTGGGCAGGAGCAGAGGGTGCTTACAGCTCAGGGAGGCTGCTCTGGGCTGTTCAGAGCCATCAGAGCCCTCAGGGCAGGCAGCTCATCACTCTGGCAATGTTCTTTAACTTCAGTGTGAGAGTGCAGAATTAAAAAAAAAAAAAATCTACCACATTTAGTGGAACCTATCACCTTGCTTTTTTTTCTTAAATAATTAATCTTCTAGGCTCAGCCCTGGCTAAAGGCCCAGAGTCAGATAATTTTTCCACTTTCCTCATCCAAATAATACAGTTACAAAGAAAAGCATTAAGAAAGATTTGGCCAATTTTGTCCACTCAAAACTTCAGCCCTAGTGCATACATTTTGGAGCATCTTTCTTGAAAAACTGTCTTAAGCATTTATCTGAATTTGTATTGAAAAGAAAAGTCAGATTCTTGTTTGCAGTGATCCAAGCTTCAAAGCTTACAGAGAACCAGATGTGTGGGAAGGCAGAGCAGCAAGACCAGCACCTGTGTGTGCTGAGTCAGCAAGCTGCTCACACCCCCACGAGTGAACAAGAATAATAACATTGGCCCCTGGGACCAGAATCAGTCTATTAACCAATATGATCTGGAGACCTTGGGTCCTCTCTCATATTTTCTACAAATTGTATTGCTTCTTCTTGAAAGCAAAATCCTTATGGTACTGCTATCTCAGGATCATAGCTGCATTTTTCATGCTATCTTGCTGCACGATAAGAAACTAAAAATATTAACATTAAACCAGATACTAGTTCATGGGGGGAGGAAAAGAAAAAAGAAAGACCTTTGATCAAAGTTAAAAAACAGAAGAAGAAATGTATTTTGGCAGAAATTCTTCTCCTATTAAAAATGTCCTAGAATCTTATTAGAGTGTGTTAAAAAAAGATACAAGGAAAAGTTATGTAAGCATTAATAGTTACACTGAAAAAGTCACATGCTTCAGAAAAATTAAAGGGCAATACATGAAATTTATACACATGGAAGGATGAAAGCGGACTAGGATCCAGCTCAGAACATTGTTATCTCACGAGCACTGCATAATTCAGCTGGCAAACCTACCAGCGTGGGTCAGGGTAGTGGCCAACCACCCCACAGCACAAGAATCTCCTGTTCAGAATGCAGTATTTAAAGTGGCCAGAAAGAAGATGGAGAGAAGAGTCAGTTTCAAAAGACTAAAGTTAGTTTTGAACTCAAAAAGCCTGGAGGAAAAATCTTACATGAATGGTAACAGCTTCTGCCCTTCCAATAAAGGATGCCAACTGATCACAGCCCTGAACACGAGCACTTAAGATGCTCAGAATAATGGAAAACGCCACAAAGAATGCACAAAGCAAACACTTTAATGAGAAATCACTATGGCCCTTTAGCATGAAATAGCTGCTTAGAAATACCCAGCTGCAGCTAAACCTCTCGTGACTCTCTCAGAAAAACTTCCCAAATAAAACACAGTGTATTTGCCCTCATGGTGAAATCTGCTCCCATACCTCCTCATTTTTTAAGTGTTTATCCCAACTGAAGTGTTTTTAGATTATTGAATGTTTGACATCATGCATAATGCTCTTTAGCCGTCTTAAAACTGACCATTATTATTAGCAATACTGATAGCAGCAATAAAATATTAAAAGGTAAAATTAACATCTCATTTTCCCACAGCAGTTTCAATCTCCATTATTTTACTGCATTTTATTTCTTCAGAAAACACCGTGGCACACATTCCCTTGAAAGAACGACCTGGATGTTCTCCTTTTTGGTGGGAACGTAAGAAATAGGAATCAAGAAGACAAACCTGACCCATGAATGGGTTGAATTGAGGAAACCATACAAAAAAACGGGTGGGGAGCTGAATCCACAGCAGCTGAGACAAATAGGAATTTTGAAAGGTTGCATCTTAAAGAGATGGAAGATTTGTCCCACCCCTCTGCAGGGGCAGTGCACACACACAGCTTCAAGTGGTCCATATTCATCTGAGCACTAGCAAGAACAGAATTAGCTGTCATTATTCTTGGAATAAGAAGAGTTGAGCCAGCAAAGCCAGGACTTTGGCAAGTGATCATTTTATTTGAACCTGGCAGCCACTTCACCGGCCAGCAATCATTGGCTTTTATTGTTGATTCTCAGGGACTGCAAGATTATCCAGGAAAACATTTACCTTTTGTCTCTGCAGTTCCTGACTTGAACCTCCATGCATAAAATCTAAAAACCAGAAAAGTACCTTGATTTTACTTGTTAAAGTAGCCACAGGTTCCTTGAAACAAGAGAGCCTTGCTGTAGCACTGCATTTGTTTTCTTTTAATAGGAACCAAAGCCTAAATACCACATTTGGCTATGTTGCCCTTTTGCAAATAAACCCTGAAGGAATGTGAGGAACAGATTCTGTAGTCAAGGGCTCTGCAATGCCTGCAGTAACACCAGTCTATGCATCTTACTGAACTGTGCCATTTAGCAAAGGGCACAGAGACGAACAGACAAGAAAAAAAGCAACTCATGCTACACCCAAGCCTTATTTAAAATAATAATAATTAAAGAAAATTAAACACCCAAGACACACAACTGGTCATTTTCTCCTTCTTGTTGCTTTATTTTTAGTACCCTTTTAGCCACTGTGTGGTCTCTGTCAGCTTAGTTGTTCAACCCATTTTTACATCTCGTTAATAAAATACCAATTATTTACCAATATAATACCAATTATCAAGGAACATTTTACAAAGTAAAAAAGTAGACTTCATTTATTAAATCCCACAATCCTTTTTCCCCTCACAGGTGGCCTGAAATCAGCTTGAAAGCACATGTCTCTGTCCCATCAGGTTCACAGTCTCTTGTGCCAAGTGTGTGGCTGGTCCCACCAGAGAGAATTTGTCCTAGGAGGCACCATGGGCCTGACTCTGGTGCCTTAATTTGTTCCAGAGAGTATATCACACCAACAGTATCTTACTGTAGAAGGTAAAACTACTAAAAAAATCACGAAGGACTAAAAGGATCACCCAGATCAAACTCCAGGATGTAAAGCACAGCCCAGCTTGAGCAGTGTGTTGAGGTGGGTCCCTGGGCATGGAACATGCTTGCAAATTATGCCATTTCTAGCACTTTAGATGGCAACAGATTTATAAGAAAATAAAAGCCTGGAGAGCAAAGAAAAAAATTGAATGCTTGGTCTGTTCTTCTCATAGTACCAAATATTCAATTTTTATAATAAAATACTTTTAAACTTGCTGAGAAAATAAAACAGTAACTACTCACATTAACAATTATTTTAAAATATAGGAACATACAGCTCTGGGGTTTAGGATTAGAGACCAGATGTCTCATACATCCCTTTGTTGTTACACACAAACTCTGCCCAACCCCTGCAGCAGAGACTCAATAGAGTGAATCTCAACTTTTAAAGGCCACAAAACAAGCCCAATTATTAAGCCTACCATTTCACACTGAACTTCTCAGGGAGCCCTGTTTTCTTTTATAGCCAGTGCTGTGAAATAATTTAACTTTGGGCTATCATTTTCCTAGAATTTTGCATCATTCTGGTATCATTTGTGGCATTGATTCTGTGCCCATCTTCCATTTCCAGGGGAGGGGAAAAAAAAAAGAAAAGAAAGTAGTAATTGGCATGCGATATCTGCTGATTACCCCTCCTGGAGCTTCAGGTGAGCTCAGCTGCAGGATTGCAAAGGGGCAGAACCACCCACAGCTCCTGGGCGAGCCAGGTCAGCCACCTCCTGTAACAGAACTCTAATTAATCCTAGCTCTCTAATGCAATTAAAACGTCTAGCACAAAGCCTGCGAGCACCGTGTGCCCCTGGCTGGCAGCCCTGTCCCCCTCGTCCCCGTGGGCACTGCAGGGAGCACCCCAGGGCCA
The DNA here is from genome assembly GCA_013390045.1 of Picathartes gymnocephalus. NCBI lineage: Eukaryota > Metazoa > Chordata > Aves > Passeriformes > Picathartidae > Picathartes > Picathartes gymnocephalus. Next base: position 100,585 of record WEKY01021701.1, read on the forward strand.
CCGCGTGTCCCCGCTCTTGGTGGCTGACAGGGTAAGCCCCCACACGCGCTGTCCCTCTGCTTCCAGGAGACAGGCAAGCCTTAGAAACGTTTTGCCACCTTTTCCCAGCCTGCAGATAGGTCAGTGTAGTGACAATAAAACGATCTGGCTCTGTGTGATTGTGTGGTTATTCCCAAAAAAACCCTCTGCCATCTATTTTGGGAGGTGTTGCCCGTCTCTGAGCTGTCACTTCGGATGAGCGTGCTGCTGGCTCTGAAGATGTTGTACCACGCTTCCTCCCTCCCTCAGATCTGGCTCTGATTTTTTTTTCCCCCCCCCCTCTTTCTTTGCACGAGTTACCCTAGGTGCCAGGAGAGTTCCCTCACAGAATTTATTGTAGCGATGTTAATTAAATTAATATTCCTGAGTGCAAGGCTGCTGGGATCTGAGGCTGCCATGAGGTTCATCGACTTTCACTTGGAGGGTAAAGTTTCCAGTTTTCACTCTCACGAGGCAATATGAAAAATTTATGACAGAAGCAGGAGAACTCTTGCTAGAGGCAATGACATCCCTGTGCAATTAAAACACTTTCAAGTGTCTTTTATTCCTCTAGTCTCCTTCTACTCATCTTAGAAAACAATATACAGAGCAACTTTATTCTGCACTGTACATTTTTAACTTAAAGATCTGTAGGCAGTTGACAAATTATAACCTGATCATAAAAATTTTCTTACAGTTTGAAATGTAACATATTGTACAAGGTTATGGCCAGATGGTAAGGAATTTTTTTTCTTCTCTCTCTCTGGGTTTTTTTCTTTTGGTAAGAAAAACTGTTTAAAGCTTTCAAGCAGCAGAAGAAACTCCCTCCACAAATAGGAACAGTGACCCTGTCTGCACTCCTTGGAGATCACAGATTTTGCTGAACGCCTCAGCAAGCATTTGTGGGAAAGGGCAAGGCTGGATTTGAGGGCTCCCAAGTTCCACAGATGCTGCCAGCACATCCTGAGGGCCAGGCTGTGGTGTGTAACCGCACCATGCAGCTCCATCCTGCTGCAATTGCTGCAAAACCCTCTCAGAGTGGCAAACATTCAGAGCAGCAGGGAGAACCCATGCCTGCCCCACGAGCGCTGAGAGACACAATTTTGATTCTGAGCAGCTCTGGGATGGGATGCCTTTGAAAAAAACCTCCTTTATTCTCTCTCATTTTGCAGAGCTGAGCAAATGAGAGCTTTGGGGCAGTCAGATGCTTTGTAAACTAACATTCAACTATTGCTGTGACTGCAAACTATGGGGAGTAAAGCAACAATAAATACTTAATAACCAACACCATGCAATGGTTCTTTCTTGCCTCACCAGAGGACATAATTTTTGTACAGTGCATTGCAGAGCACTCTGCAGTAACCAGAGCTAACTCTGAAACTTGGGAAGAACAGAGACTATTCTTTCATTGACCATGTAAAATTCCCCCTAACAGCATGTGCCCTGAAAATTTACTTTAATATTCCATGCTTAATTCTGAATATGCTAATCCTTGTTATCTATGGACAGTTAACATCACTACAATGCAGTGATCTATAAAGAAAATACTGGCTATTATTGCTGAAATCAGGAATAATGGAAAAGGAAACCTCTAACTTCTTGAACTCACGTGAGAATTTAGACCTGAGTGGTGATAAGAATGTAAATATTACAAATATCCACCAGCTGATCTAAGCAGCAGAACTATATTGTGTTAAACGCTATCTTACTCTAATCATAATAGCAGTAACATAAATAGGGCATAAATTACAGTTACAGAAAGTCACACATAGTGAAAGATCATGAGTCTAAATTCACTTTCTTTTCAGGAAAAATCTACTCATTTGTCTCTGAAAACCCCTTATTCCATCCTTATATTGACTCTCTTTGTCTCTGCCCTGCTACCACTTCCCTCCTCCTCCCTCACTGCAAACTCAGTCTCTCGTTGGGCACCGTTTCGGGGTTGGCATGGCGCACACAGCCATCTCAGCGAGCCAGAGGAACAAACGACCCAAAGGAATCACAGCCCAGGTCTCCATTCCCAGCCAGGAGTCCCGGGGACACACAGCGGGACACACAGTGGGACACACAGTGGGACGCAACAGAGCCGCCCCGGTGCCCCGCACGGCGCGGGAGGCGCGGCCCGCAGCCGGCCCTGCCCTGCCCCGCTCCGGGCAGCACGCTCCTCACTGAGGCAGCATCAAAAACTCATCTAACCCTCCTGGGAAGGCCCTGGCGTGCCTCAGAAAGTTTGGGCAGCTCCTGAAACAAGACAGCACATCTCTGGTGTGAGCTAGATGAACAGCACCACAAAGGCAAGATGTTGTTTATCACACTAAACAGAAGGGGCTCTCTGTTGCCTTTCACTGCTGCCAGCGACTGGCACCCATCTGTTACCTCTCACCAGACATTTTGATCATTTGCTCTTGCAGGCCGTGGTCTTTCACAATTTTCTCTGCCACACGGGCCCTTTTCTCATTCCCAAGTGTGTTCTTAAGGCTCAACCACTCTCTAAACAATAAAGTACAACAAGCAAACTTTTCTTACCTTAGAGAGGCTTCTTCAGTGTTCATGGCACAAACACAAGAACACCTCAGCACCAGTACCAATAACTACCATTTCCTAAGGTAGAAGCTCCTCCTTAAGAGACCTTCTTGCTAATTTCTCACAGCTGCATTGAATAAAACACAGCTTCAGGTGTGAAAAGCTTTCAGGTGTTACACTGGACTCTAACAAAGGGCAGTAGTTTTAAGTGAGACATGTAAGAGGGCATAAGGATAACCCTTCAAGCCAGATCTAAAGGAGAATAAAATGTATTTCATTATCAGCAGGGACATCTTGTGAAAGAAGCATGGGCTGGTCTCCAGGATGGGGCCCTCATTAAGATGTGGATATTTCTGAATCAGTGCTTAAGACAGAAAGAGGGTGGCCTCAAACAGAACTTGCAGCTCCTTGGAGGGAGGAGAGGGAGCACAGCTTTTTGAATGCTGTTCTAATAGCTGAACCAGAGTGAAACACCACACAATCATCAAATCTGAGACAAAGAGGAAAGCAAGCAAGGTGCTATCATAGGGCAGAGCTGAGAAGGCCTGACCCCACATCGTGTGCAACGTTCCTCTCACTCTCAGCTTGAGTTTAAACATATGCAAAAGAAGTAATGTTTGATATATTAATAAGGTAGCTGAAATGTCCGTTCACTGGACAAGGATGAGAAGACTGTGATATTGCCTTTTTTGAAAGCACCAAAGTATTAAACTGCCCATCTAAAGTAACCTTGGACCTGTTCTAACCATACTGCCAAGAGACTCCAATGATAGAAACACAAACAGAGATATCAGCTCAAAGCTGAATTTGGAAGAAAACCACTGGATAGAGTTGCTCATTAATGTGTAGGAGGAGATGACAACACAAAATACAAAGCAGGAACTCCTTTGCTGTCTCCAGAACATTCCTGCTAACACTTCATGTTCCTGAGTAGTGAGAACTGCTTTGCTTAGCACAAAATCAGGAAAATTGTACGGAACTTTTTTCCCCAATAAAGAATTCATATAACCAAACTGTGACTGTTTTAACATCTTCCCCTGTCTTGTAAAGACAAAGGTGGGGTTTTAAAACACACACACCCCATCTCCTCTATGCAATCCCCTCACCTGGAAGTTGCCATCTCCACAGCTTGAGGCAATCAAGGCCATTACCCTCAGTAAAGGGGCAAATTATGATCTGTTCAACAAGCTCTGTATTAACCTCAGCTTTACACAGGCACAAAGCAGAAATGTCCTGGAGTATTTCAGCTGCTTTTAAAGTGAATGCATATTTCAGTCCCAAATTAGAAAAATATGAAAGTAGAGCACCTGAATGGTTAAAAGGTCTGGACTCACCTCTGTCATAAATGTCGTGGAAAATCTGTCAAACCATGCAACCTGACCACGCTTCAATGTTTTTTTGTAAATGAGGAATACAGGACTGCTTCACATGGTAAGGGATTTGTGAGGGTAACAGCTTTAGAGCACACATGCACCTCAAATAACACTGCAGTCAGGAACTATACCAAATAAATATAGGATAAATTGGAAAAAACCTGAGACAGGCATCTTCACTTCTTCTGACACTCTTTCCCCAACCAGTGGGCAGATTAACTTCAGCAGTTGCTGCAGCCTAGTTAACAAAGGCAGGAATTCAGGGCACCAAGGGCAATTGATACTGCATTATATATTTTGCCAATTTAGCCTCAGTGAAGAAATCTATACTCCCCATCTGCACAGGGTTTTGCTAACACAGCACAAGACAAATAGTAACCACCAGCTGTAATAAGTGAAGTGAGGGATGAAGGAATTCATGGAGTTCAGGATAGTTTCCCAAAGGTCAGAAGCTCACATCACCAAAACAGCACTGGGGGAGATGTGGGACTTTCCTGTGAGACCAAATACAAGCCCAATTGGAAAAATTCTGTGTGAGAGACTGCATCGTAATTGGTGTCGTGGAAAAAACCCTCTCTTTTTAAGGCAGAAGAAACAGACAACATGATGGAGGTTATAAAAAGCATCTTGCACTGTAACTGACCTTGAAACCCTTCTTTTCTCTCAGCCTGATTAAAGGAAAAATACTTACTTAGATACTCTCTTTGTCCTCCACATGGATAAGCACAAGAAATTAAAAAAAAAAAAGAAAAAAGGAGAAGAGGAAGAGAAAATCAATACAAGCTGTCTTCAGTTTAACCAGAATGTTACAGTGAATAGGTTTATGAAACCTGCAGTAAAGAGGAGCACAATTGCTCCCACAACAGCAGAAGTTGCTAAATTTTAGTGTAGTGTAACTTTCTAAGGTGTCATATAACAAAAAGAAAATGCAGGTGTTGTTACTGTCCAAGGACAGTACTTGTATTAGAGAGTATAAATTACTAACCTGGAATTAACTCATCTGATCTAATGCAGGGGTTGTGACAGCAATCACTACTCTGTGCTACACAGGAAAATAAAAAACCTGCCTCACACATGGGAAGAATAAATAGAGATAATAGGAAGTAGCTCTTCCCATCTCTCTCAGAAAAAAGATTTATGTTCTGGAAGAAGAGTTTACATCCCATCAAGGCTTTTTAGTTAAAGTACATGGATTTAAAACAACACAAAATCAGAATTGTATACATTTTCTTGATAAACAGCCTGGTTAACTTAATGAGCACTGGTGAATTCCTGTCCTTGCTGGTGTCTTGTAGCTGTCAGTCCCACAGGAAAATTCTGTGTTGTATGAAAGCAGAGTCCTGCTCCTGATTTCTCTCTCTCTTTTTTCCTTCCATAGACACATATATATTCTCATTGAACCAGTTGCATGATCCTGCCTGACAAAAACCAGACAGATACCAAGGTACAGAAATAGGGGCTATGGAAAATAAGCAGATGGTCTGTCTTTACTATGCAGGCGCTGTTCAGCAGTTTTTCCCACCAGTGAAGCTGCTGTATTTTGCACAATGTTTTCCCAATTCACCAGACAATCAGGCACAGAACAACATGAATGCTCTGTTCTGCTATGATGTGCTGAGGCAGCAGGTTATTGGTGGTGACTCTGAAGCTTGCTGACATCTGACATGAATTCCTGGCATGCTGACTTTTTAAAAATCGATGGGGACAGACCTCAGAGTAACAGAAATAGCTGTGAAGTTTAACACTGCTGAAACTGTTCAGGCTTGATTGGCTGGTGAACATGGAAGGTCAGAAAGAGGAGCACTGAATCCTCATCAGTAGGAACAGAAGCAGATTATTATGGAAAAAAATCACCCTGAAGTTTCATAGCTTACTGTTCCTGTGAAATAGCCGAGATCAGGAGATGCATAATGTGCAGCAGACCTCTGCTTTATTAATACAACCTTAAGCTAAGGATGAAAAATGTATACCGGCATACAGAAAGGCTCAGTGGAGTGTTATAAAGCCATTGCTTGACCTCCATTTTTGATAATTTTAGAGCAGTTCCTAAAAACTTTTTTTAAAGGAAAGACTTTAGCCATAGAAAGATTGTTGATGTTAATTAGACTTCACTCTTTGGAGTGGAAGTGGGGAGGGAACTGTTAAGCTCCAGGAGAAAAGTACCTGTAAATTTAAATTTTACTTAAAACATGGCTATAACCTTACTCTTTGCCTTTTTAATAATGTGTCTCTTCAGTCTAGACCAAAGTACACCCTAAAAGCTGCAAACTACCTGCCTACAGAACTGATGAAGCACAATAACCCATTCATCTTGATCATTTTTATATGCTAAGAAGGCTCACATAGAAACACCCATTGAGTCAATGGAAATATAAAAGAAATCCAGCAAAACTCTTTGTAAGGCTTTGATAAAATAAAAAAAAAATACATTGTAATTTTCCTTTCTAAACACAAATAGGAATGGAAACTGGATGGCAGAAATTGCTGACAGAAGAGGGTGATAACATTTTCATCACTATTTTTCAATAGGATCTTGCACTTATAAGTTAAAAAAAAAACATGCTTTAGAACACAAGGAGTATAGCAATCATATTAATACATTTTACTGAAATTTAGTAAAAGGACATTGTCAAGTGCTTTTATGCAGTTTCTAATGTAGGTGTTTCACTCTCCATTGATTGTATAATAACCTATCAACAGTTTGAAAATAACATCTCTTTCTCTGTTCCCCTTGTTGGTAAATGTGGTTTCTGCAGTTATGGACCACAAGCCAGGATGGTAATGGACTTCTAAATTCAGGAGCACTCAAAAATGTATCAGTGGTAACAACTAAAGTCACAAATCATTAGCTTGTGTTCCTTGAACTTCTGCCTCTGTATTCACGTGTTTGTGCTGGTGTACTAATATTATTTACTTCACTTATCTCCTCAGTTAAAGTAATATTTTTCCATACATTGCACAGTGTGCCATGCATGTAAGCAAAATTCTGCATTGATTACTGGCACCTCAGTATGCAAGATGCCCACTCTAGCAGGGAGTTCAGAGTGCCATGATCCAACTCTTCCTTGTGTTTGGGCAGCCAAGAAAGAGACCCTCCAAGAGCCACATGCTTAGAAGTTTTCCAGCAGTTCTTTCATAAAAAGCAGACCTGTTGCCAGCTGTTGGGTGCACATTTTTCCCCCTCATAGGAGGGACTTCCTCTCCGTGTAGACTCTGCTTTACCTGTCTCGCTGCCTCCCAGCTCCTGAAGGGTTCTGCTCTTCACAGGCTGATCTGTAGGGTAACAATCTATTGCCCTTCCCTAAGGTGTGTCAGAAAACAAGGCACCGCATACATCCCGCTGGAGGAGAAGCTCTGGAGGGGCCTTTCTGATCTCTTTGTAGAGTGAGCCCCTTATTACAGATGGCCAAGGAGACCAGTGTGCTGCTCAGACCTTGAGCATGACGTCTGTACACTCCTTGCCGTGTAAAACTGCATGGCCACCGTGCAATACCTGCACACTGACACTGCCAGGTGCACCCAAAGTGGTTATTCCACCCTCCCAGCAAATTCTTTTCATCCATTCCATGCATTTGCTATTTAAATGCCTGATGATTTGAGATTCAGTGTGCCGAAATTACCTTACCTAAAAATATTCCTACCAGGGAAGTGCCTCATTTATTTACTCTCAGATGATTTTCTTTTGAACGTTATTTTGTTCAATACCATTAAGCCAAAGCATTTAAAAGTGAAACCAACAAAGCATGTAAAAACAAAATGCTATTGATTTGCCACACAGAAGAGAGGTTTTTGATTTCCAAACTTATAGGAAAGCAGCTTTCCCCTTTAAAGTATAACAAAATTTCCAGGTCAGTCCATCCAACTCAGGTTTGCACAAAGTCACTCCTGTTGCACTTTACATCTTACTCAGCTGCTTCTGGACTTACTCCAGTGATTCCCCAGAGCTGTGGCAGGAAAGCAAGGAAAGTTTTCTGCAGATCCTAAAACTAAAGATTTCAAAAGCCTGAAGCTCTTCAGTGGACACATCATTAATTGTCAACTGACCACACCGTGATAATCATTTTTTAAGGTATCTGTAAATGACTGTCTTAGTTCAGGATTTATTTTTAGATGACCAGATTCTAGAAGGTTTTGGATACAATACATTTAGAACATTAAACCAATCCCAGTCAGCAAAAATAAAAATCAAACCATTGCAACTAAGCACAACAATAATAAGCATTGTATGTTGCATGGTGATGGGTCAGAATATACAATACCCTAGGCAATCTCTTCCTAGCTTTTTCTAGAAGAACACATCATCGCTTTTGCATAGAACATTCAATACATTCCCTGCAAAATTTGTGGCATATGTACATATCCTGCATCTCCAATGTGTCTGCAGAGCCTCTTGATTCCTCCTTGGCTGTTTTTTATGGTTGAATCCCTGGTGCCAGACCCTTCAACTAATCGGAGCACTACTTCCTAGCATGGCGATTTCTGGAAATCAGAACAATTCTCTGCCTCTGAAATGCCAAGCTCCTCTCTTAGATGTTATGCTGTCCTACTAAAACAAACAGAGATATTTATGGCAGATATCACTGAAATATAGCACACACAACAAAACTCAGGATGAGTTAAAAAAAAACCATGACTTAAATATCAAATCCATTTTGGGAAGACAAAGCCACACAGTGTAAGTGTGCTTTTCTTATTTCTGCTTCTTTAAGACAGTAGATGTGATGCATAATACAGATTTTTGGCTCTGTGCTGTTGACAGCATTTAAGAAAACAAAAAATTCAGGAAACCAAGAAATTCAGGAAACCAAGAAATTCTTTAGATTTGAAATTCTGGGAAACCCACCAAATGGACTGCCTTAGTGTGTGAGAAAAAGACTCTGACTATAAATGTCATCGTTTGAGGGTTGCCTCAAATTAAAAGTTTAGAAGCAATTGAATCCCTCTGCTTCCCTCTCCCAATCTATGCTTCTGAAAAATAAACAAGCACCTATCATTCCCCTGATTCCAAGGACAGTGGATTATTTCAAGAGTGGTGAATGCCTAGAGGCACAAACTCTTTTATTGTCAAATGACTTATAATAATGGATGAATAAGGCAATTGATAAACCCAGCAAAGATTTGGATTGAGCAAGAACAGATTCCCTGACACGAAAAAAGTCAATATACACTAAAAATGTGAGAGACTAAGATGCTTAGCAACAATGAATCTGAAAGTGAGAGAAGAGTAGGAGCAGCCTTAAGTCCAGAGTTTGGTCCCTGTAAAAGCTTAGGCTGGTGTTTCAGAAGTGTACATGGCAAAGGATGCAGTGTTCCTTGCCCTGACAAAGGTGCAAAACTTAAAATTCTTCAGCTCAGCTCCCAGAAGATTTCTCAAAAATCAGTCAGAGCAACTAATGCACAAGTTTCAGGGCAGGCTGGATGCTGACAGCAGCTCCAGAGGTTCTGCACGGAGCACAGGGTCACCAGGGAAAGTGAATGTGCCTCAAACAGGACATCAGGAACATCCAGGGTAACGCTGGAGGCCTGCCCAGTCCCCAGAGCACTTTGCAGTCAGCAGTGAGACAAGGCACTTTAAAGATACATAACCTTCTCTTCCACTGGGCTTTCAGTCCTTACAGCACAGGACAGAGCCAGGCCTTTCCCTCTCCACAATCCAGTGTTTAATTCATGCCTCCCTCCAGACAAACAGTTACTTTAGCAAGTCAGTCTTGCAACTTCTAAATAGATTTAAAGGAACCTAGACCATAAAGAATGAAAATTAATAAGTCAGTTCAGGCAAAATCACTTTTTTAGTAGTTAAACCTGAGCAATGAGGTAAAATTAAATGTGTTCCACATACTAATTATTTTAAAACTTCATTGGCCTGTTGTATTGAAATATCCCTCATTCTGTTTGATTTGCTTACATAGTAATCGTTCCACTGTTACCTAATAAGAATGAGCAATGAGTGCATCTTTATAATCCGGGTTCTTTCTCTAGGTATTCTGTAAAGTGAACAGTCACACAACACCTCGGAGCACAGTAAGACCCTCGATTTACATTTCAGAGAGTCAAAGCCCTACATTTGGATTTAATAGTAGTTAATTGTTACAGATAACTATGTAGTTTTTTAACAATCATGAATAAATTTGCTTTAATAGCCAAAAAAAAAAATTTCAATTTTCCAGAAAATGACTGTTGAGGTGGCAGGCTGTCATGGTTTAACCTGACTAAAACAACTTTTAAACTCAGCATCCATCACAGGTTCATTACAGCACATCCACCAGCCCAGCCCACCAAGATGGCAGCACTGAAGCTGTGTCAGAGAGCAGGATAGAGCCTGAGACTCTGCTCCTGCTCACTCTTTCCTGAAGGCTCTCTGTACTTCAGTTCCCCCTCTCTCAGGCGGGATAACACAGTGAGGAGGTCTGGGGAGTTCCGTTCCTGTGGAAAACATGAGAACAGAAACGTCGTTGACACTGAGGACAACCTCTGATCTCAGAAATCCAGGGACCTGCTGTCCACAAGTACTGAATATCGTGTTAAGAGAAACCACTCTCTAAAAGAAAGCACTCTGCTTTACTGACCCCTTTGATTTTATCACCTGTCACAGCATCAAGTGCTCCTTTCAAAATTTGTGAGACTTGAAATATTATGGCCACACAACACTAGACTAAGAAAATGACCTTTTACCTTTTTTTTGTTTTTTCTCCCAAAGGTAAACAGGTTATGAGGAGCAAAAAGTATCACATTTGTGAAATCCTTATCAACATTAATTCTGAGGGCAGAAATACTACAAGGAAAAAGCATTTGTCTCTGCTGATTTGTTATGTTTCATTCGCTTCTTCATTCTCTTTGAAACTGATTTTAGGTATTAAATACACCAAATGTCTGCCTGCTGTTTTTTCAGGACTCTAATTCTGCTATTGACTTGGAGAAGAGAATATGGAGTTCCCATTAGTTTCTATTAAGAGCCCAGACTCAAAGGAACAAAGACTGAGAATTAAAGCAATAATAATATTAGGTTTTGCTTTATGCCTTTTCACTTATAAGCACTAGGATTTTCTTACATTCAAGGGCATGTAAGAACAATCTTTTTTTTAGGGCTGTCTAATGCAATATCTATCTCTACAGAACTGTAATGTGAATTATGTGAAAATGCTACTAAACCTGGGGTTGTGCAGTCAGCCTTCTTCAGGATTTTTGAAAGGCAGTGACATTTCTCTATGGACATTTTTGAAGACTGCTCATTTGCAGAGAAAACTTGCTTGTGGATCAGAATTCTACAGTGCCAAGCACAGAACAAAAGACAGCCACCATCCACCACCCCAAAGACAGGCTGCGTTCCCCCTGGGCCTGAGCTGCTTGTCCTGAAAAATATTTTAAATAACAGGACTAGCTATTTGAAACTGCATGAAAACACAGATGCAATTAAANCTCTTCGATTTAAAAAAAAAAAAAAAAAAAGCAGTAGAAGATGCCCAGACACAGATGAAGACTTTGTTGTGAGAATATGAAAGAACTTGAGAGGAATTCTGGACAAAGCACTGCCTGGAAAGATGCTCATCTGTGGATACAGCCAAGGCATAAACCTCTGAGCAGTTTTCATCACTAAACACATTAGCTACATCCTGTGCAATAAATATATTAGGTGCAACCTGGATGGTTTTCCATTTTTCCACCAAGTAAAAGGAACTCAGGAGACCTCATATTTCATCTTAAATTTGAGAACAAAAGGTTTGTTGACAGAGCAAATCACACCTGGACAAAA
>WEKY01021703.1:0-34859 GCA_013390045.1 Picathartes gymnocephalus
TTTCTCCCCTTTTTCCCCCTTTCCCTCCCCAGTCAATGATTCATTCCCGGGATCGATTCCCCGTTAATGATTAAATCCCATAAATCCGGGCTCACCCCCGCTCACCCCCCCAGCTCCAGCAGCACTTCCAGCCGGGAAAAAAAAAACCAGGAATAAACCCCAGGCTGCTCCCAGCTCCCTCCCCCGATGTTAAAGCTCCAAATCCTGTTAAAATTGGGATTTCGGGATCAATTCCATCGGGTTTTCCCAAGCCTCTCCTGGCAGTTAAATGCAATAAATTGAATAAATAATGGAATAAATAATGGAATAAATGGATCATTCCGGCTCGGGTTCTGCTCGTTCATCCCTGGGGCTGGAACGGGAGCAGCTTCCGCTGCCGGAGCCAGGAGGGAATTCGATTTCAATTCCTTGGGGGGAAAATTTTAAAAAAAAAAGGAAAAAAAAAAAAAAAAAAATGGGATTTTAACGAGCTCTCTGCTACCGGTGAAGGGAATTTTCTCCCTGGGTTGGAAGCGGGGGGTGGGTTAAACATCCTTGGGGTCAATGCCCTGGTGGGGAATTATTTAAAAAAAATTCAAATTAAGGAGTTTTTAAGGGGAATAAAAATCGTTCCTGATTCCCATGTGGGAATTCTGCCGGCCCCGGGGCTGAGGGACGGCGTGGGAAGGAAATCTCTCCTTTTTGGAGGGAGTTGGTGATAGAAGGGGCTTTGTTGGCTTTTACAGCCCAAAAAGGAGAAATTTTCCAGCCCTGCAGCCCCAAATCTGGGGTTTTTTTGGGAATGAAGAGCACGGCACAATTAACGCTGGGCTGGTCATTACCGGGATGAGCTCAGGGCGTTCCCGGCGATCCCGGAGGAGGTTTGGGGTTTGCTGGGCCTTGGGGAAGAAGGGGAGAGAGCCCGAAATTCCTGGAAAAACCTGGAATTCCCAGGCTGGGAATCACATCCCAAATGAGGACCCTTCACTCGTGAGTCGGGCTGCAAACCAAGGGGGGTCCCTGGCTTGGGGTCTCCCCGTGGTTGGGGTCTCCCCATGGTTGGGGTCTCCCCATGGTTGGGTTCCCCCTTTTTTGGGGTCTCCCCATGGTTGGGGTCTCCATGGTTGGGGTCTCCCTCGCTTGGGATCTCCCCTTAATTGGGGTCTCCCCTTAACTGGGGTCTTCCCTTAATTGGGGTCTCCCCTTAATTGGGGTCTCTCCATGGTTGGGGTTTCCCTTGGGTTGGGGTCTCCATGTTTGGGGGTCTCCCCATGGTTGGGTTCCCCCTTTTTTGGGGTCTCCCCATGGTTGGGGTCTCCATGGTTGGGGTCTCCCTCGCTTGGGATCTCCCCTTAATTGGGGTCTCCCCTTAACTGGGGTCTTCCCTTAATTGGGGTCTCCCCTTAATTGGGGTCTCTCCATGGTTGGGGTTTCCCTTGGGTTGGGGTCTCCATGTTTGGGGGTCTCCCCATGGTTGGGTTCCCCCTTTTTTGGGGTCTCCCCATGGTTGGGGTCTCCATGGTTGGGGTCTCCCTCGCTTGGGATCTCCCCTTAATTGGGGTCTCCCCTTAACTGGGGTCTTCCCTTAATTGGGGTCTCCCCTTAATTGGGGTCTCTCCATGGTTGGGGTTTCCCTTGGGTTGGGGTCTCCATGTTTGGGGGTCTCCCCATGGTTGGGTTCCCCCTTTTTTGGGGTCTCCCCATGGTTGGGGTCTCCATGGTTGGGGTCTCCCTCGCTTGGGATCTCCCCTTAATTGGGGTCTCCCCTTAACTGGGGTCTTCCCTTAATTGGGGTCTCCCCTTAATTGGGGTCTCCCCATGGTTGGGGTTTCCCTTGGGTTGGGGTCTCCCCATGGTTGGGTTCCCCCTTTTTTGGGGTGTCCCCATGGTTGGGGTCTCCCTCATTTGGGATCTCCCCTTAATTGGGGTCTCCCCTTAATTAGGGTCTCCCCTTAACTGGTGTCTCTCCATGGTTGGGGTCTCCCTTGGGTTGGGGTCTCCATGTTTGGGGGTCTCCCCTTAATTGGGGTCTCTGTGGTTGGGGTCTTGCCTTAATTGGTGTCTTCCCTTAATTGGTGTCTCCTGGGCTGGGGTCTCCCCTTGTTTGGGGTCTCCCCCGCCTTGGGGTCTCCACGGTTGGGTTGAAAAAAAAAAAAAATCAGAATCTGAGAGGACCAAAAGATCAAAATCCGAGGGGGTTTAAAAATCCAAATCCGAGGGAACGGAAAGGAATTCCAGAGCCCTGTGTGGCTCGGAGGAGGAACCCGGAGCGCCGGTGATTCCTTCATTCTTCCCGAAAAAAGAAACATTAACCGGAATAATCAGAGCCTCGCTGCCATCCCCTGAAACCCGGGGATAAACCCCGATGGAAAATCCCAATTCCAGCGGCTCCCGGCAGCAATTCCCAGCCCGGAGCCTCTCAAGGGTTAACGCGGCCTCGCTCGGCTCCCGCTGGGCGGAAATCGGCCAAGTTCAAATTCCCCGCATGAATTCCAGCCGGGAAGGAGCCGGGAAGGAGCCGGGATGGGCCGGACCTGCCGCGATTCCCACTTTTATTACTACGGCATCAAATTCGCGCTCTCCGCCTACGCCACGCTCTTCTCGGTACGTGCTTTTCCCCGTTTTTCCCGTTTTTTCCCATTTTTTCCCCGCGTTTCCCCACGTTTTCCCACCTTTTCCCGCTGTTTTCCATGGTTTCCCACGCTTTTCCCACGTTTTTCCCCACCCCCGCGCGGTGCATTTGGCTTTTCCAGCCCCTTTCGCTTTTCCACTTCCCAATTTCCCCTTCCCAAAGCCCCAAATCCTTCAGGAAAACCCCCGGGGCCGCCTCCGAACTGGGAAATTTGGGGCTGGTTGGCACCAAACTGGGCGATTTTGGGTCCGAACTGGGCGATTCGGGGTCCGAACTGGGCGATTTCGGGTCCGAACTGGGCGATTTTGGGTCCGAACTGGGCGATTTTGGGATGACCCCGCGGGTTTTGGGGGGGTTTTTCCAAGCGCATCCTCCCCCGCGAATCCTTTGTGGCAGCGAGTCCTGCTTGGAGCAGAAAAAAAAATCGGGAAATTCCATTTTTTTCACCCCCCAGGTGCCCCTCGCAGACATCGAGGGGGGTTTTAGCCGCGGTTTTTATTGAAAAAAAAAAAAAAAATCAAAATAAAGCTGATTTTGAACCCCCTGGACTCTGCTCAGGGCGGGATTTCTCCGCACCTGGGAGGTGCAAACACCTGCGGGAGAGTGGAGGGAAAACCGGGAATTCTGCGGCTCTTTTTAGGAAGCTTTTGGGGTTTATTTTGCATAATTCTGATTTTTATTTACGAATATTTCCTCCCCAGGGTTAAACAACCCCGGGGTGGGGTGGAAAAATCCAGGTGTGAGCACAGAAATTCCTGTGCAGGTGCCCGGAAATGAATTTAATTTCTATTTTTATTTCTTTCTCGTCCATGAATGAGCTCGTTGGGAGGGACTTGGGTCAACCCCAAAATCCTCCAAAAATTCTGGTTTTTTGGGAATATCTCCTGGTTTTCCCGGTGCTCTGTTGGGCAGAAGATCCCTGAGGGGCCAGACCTCCGAGACATTCCCAGAAATCCCCGAAATTCCAGAATTTCTCCCGCGTTTCTGGCTCAGGTTGGAGTTTTGGGTGTGATCTGTGGGATATTCCAAAGGAATCCGGGCTAAATCCCAAGATTTGGGTTCCCAGGGAGCCGATCCCGCTCGGTTTGGGGTTTCCCAGAGGTTTTTGAGGAGCTGAAGGAACCGGGGGATTTTCCTCCCAATTCCACTTTGGGAATCGCGGATGAACCCTGGGACAATTCCCACATTTTGGGGGCGGAATTCTGGGAGATCCCCATGGAGAATCCACCAGCGAGAGGCTCGGATTCATCCAAAAAAAATGGGAAAAAACCCCCAAAAAACCCCACTTCGGATGGCTCCAACCCCTCCCGCCTCCATCCCGGGGGTTTTTCCAGGCGGGAATTCTGCTCCAGGGAATCCGCGGGAATTGTGCAGCTCCCGGGAGCCTTTCGGCCTGACCTAATTCCGGCCTCATTTGCATAATCGCAGCCAAATTAATTCCGAGAACCTTCCAAGCCTCGTTAACCACACAGGGCCGGGGTCGAGGTTGTTCCCGGGATGTTTTTCCCGATAAAAACCAGGATTTTGTAGGGATTTGCTTTGGAAATTTTCCTCCTTGGAATGAAATCCCGAGGGATGTGGTTGGGGAGGTTTGGGGGTTGATGAATCCCAGTTTTCCCAGCCTGTGGAAAAAGGGATTTGGAGCCGGTGGATCCTTCCCAGGGATTTCATTACAGCCGGAAAAATCCGGGAAGGAGCCCGGGATGAGAAGCTTCAAACCTGGGAATTGGGAGTTGGTTTTAATCCAGAGGAGCGAAATTTGGGATTTCCTTTCCCCAAAAAACCTCTTCTTCCCTTTCCTTGGAAAATCTAAAAATACCAAAAATACGGAAAACTCTTTTCCAACAAAACTGAGAGCGGATATTCCAACTGACCCCTCTAAAAATTGGGATTTTCACATTCCCTCTGGAATAAAGGACATTCCCGACACTGCATCCATCACTGCAGGACATTCCCAGTGTGGGAAATATCCCGAATTCCCATGATTCCGGGAATGACCGGGAGAACCTGGAAAATCCAGGTGGATCCATCACTGCAGGATGGGAAATATCCTGAATTCCTGTGATCCCAGGCAGAGCAGGGAAGGATGTGAAGAACCTGGAAAATCCAGGTGGATCCATCCCTGTGGGACATTCTCAGTGTGGAAAAGATCCCAAATTCCCGTTATCCCAGGCAGAGCAGGGACAGCCCTGAGTTTGGGATGGAACATTCCGGAGCCGTGGGGGTTTTCCTTGGACATCTCCCACCTCCCGCCTGTTTTTCCTCCCGAATCCCCCAAATCCCAAATATCCCCCCAAAAATCCCGAAAAATCCCAAAAAATCCTGAAAATCCCGTGCAGATCCTGGGGCTGCTGATCCTGAGCGTGGGGATCTACGCCGAGGTGGAGCGGCAGCGGCACAAAACCCTGGAAGGGATTTTCCTGGCTCCGGCCGTGCTGCTGCTCCTGCTGGGAATCACCGTGTTCCTGGTGTCCTTCGTGGGAATGCTCGGGAGCCTCCGGGACAACCGGACGCTGCTCAGGATGGTGAGAGTCGGGACGGGCTGGGATTCCCAGGGAGGGAATTCCGTGGATCTGGAGTCGAAACGGTGGTTTGGGAATGCCAAGAAGGGAATTCCATGGATCCGGAGTCATCTCCATGGTTTGGGGATGTCCAGGAGGGAATTCCATGGATCCAGAGTCAAAACCATGGTTTGGGGATGTCCAGGAGGGAATTCCATGGATCCAGAGTCATCTCCATGGTTTGGGGATGTCCAGGAGGGAATTCCACGGATCCAGAGTCAAAACCATGGTTTGGGGATGTCCAGGAGGGAATTTCTTGAATCTGGAGTCATCTTCACGTCTGGGGGGTCCTGGGGAGGGAATTCCATGGATCTGGAGTTGAAATGATGGTTTGGGAATGCCAAGAAGGGAATTCCATGGATCCAGAGTCAAAACTATGGTTTGGTGGATCTCCAGGAAGGGAATTCCATGGATTTGGAGTCAAAACCATGGTTTGGGGGATCTCCAGGAGGGAATTCCATGGATCCAGAGTCCCCCCCGTATTTTCCCTCCCCAGCTCCATCCCAGGATGCAAATTCCCAAGGAAAAACAGGAAAAGCACCTCCCCCTCCCTGCCCAGCCCTGTTTTTTTGGGAATCAGGAGGTGAAAAGCCGGGAATTGCTGAGGGGAGGAAGGAGCAGGGAAGGGCGGCAATCAGAGCCCTTGTGGGGATTGGGAATTGTCCTTCCCAGGATAAATCCCTGGAGAAGGCTCGGGAACAAAAGCAATCAGGGAAAGAGGCGCTGGAGGAGCTCTTGGAGCTGAGCTGGGCCCGGCAGCTGCGGCTTCGTCCGGGTTTTATGGAAAAACAGGGAAATTTGTGTCTAAAAGGATCCGGGATTTGTGGTTTAAAGGATCCGGGATTGTGTTTAAAAGGATCTGGGATTCGTGTTTAAACCTGGATTTGTGTTTAAAAGGATTTGGATTCACATTTTAAAGGAGCTGGGATTTGTGATTTAAAGGATCCGGGATTGTCTTTAAAAGGATCCAGGATTTCTGTTCCAAAGGATCGGGAATCTTGTTCAAAAGGATCTGGGATCGTGTTTTAAAGGATCCGAATTTGTGTCTAAAAGGATCGGGATTGGGTTTAAAGCTGGATTTCTCTTTTAAAGGATCTGGATTTGTGTCTAAAAGAATCTGGGGCTGTCTCTAAAAGGATCCAGGATCCTGTTTTAAAGGACTGGGAATCTTGTCTAAAAGGATCCGAATTTGCGTCTGAAAGGATCCAGGATTTGGATTTTGAAGGATCTGGAATAATTTTTAAAGGATCCGAATTTGTGCCTGAAAGGATCCAGGATTTGGATTTTAAAGGATCTGGAACAATTTTTAAAGGATCCGAATTTGTGCCTGAAAGGATCCAGGATTTGGATTTTAAAGGATCTGGAACAATTTTTAAAGGCTCCGAATTTATGTCTGAAAGGATCCAGGATTTCTGTTCAAAAGGATCCAGGCTCACATATGAAGGGATTGGGAATCTTGTTGGGAAGGACGCGGATTTTGTGTTTACAAGGCCCCCAATTTGTGTTTAAAGGATCCGGGCTGGTTTTTCCCGGGAGCCGTGGAATTCCCGCTGGAATTCCGCTGCCGGGAACGGTTCGGGGATGATTTATGGATGCTTTGGGAATGATTTGTGCCCTCTCAGGGCCGCTGAAAGCTCCATCCATCACCCGCCCCCGCAGCGCCTCCGCTCCCATTTATCCACAGGGAACAGGCGGTTCCCCACGGCCCAAAATCCCGGGAATGCATGGCCTGGAAAAACTCCAACCCCGCGGGGTTCCTGCTCCGGAGGGAGAGGAATTAAACGGCGCAAATTTTGTGTCCCGGGCTTGGAATATCCGGGTTTGGGAATAATTAAGGAGGAGCAAAACCTTGGGGATGGTTAAGGAGGGAAGGGGCAGCTCCCGGGAGGGGTGGACGGATCAATTCCCGAGGTTTCTGTGGGAATTGGCGTCATTTCTTGGGAATCGGGATGGATGAGCTCGTTAACGGCGGCGTTAATTGAATCGGGATTGAGCGGCTCCTCCTGACTCAGCATCCACAGCCAGAGAAAGATTTCCTTGGGAAGTTTCTCCAGGAAATCCGGAATTCCTTTGGAGCTTTGTGTTGGGAGAGACCCTCGGGATCCTTCCCGATCCCCTCTGGGGGAGACACGGCCACCACTGCCACACCAAGGGGGAATTCCAGCCAAAATTCTGGGAAAAACCGGAATTCTGATGATGAATTCCTTGTTTTCCCTCCTGATTTCGAACTCGGGGGCAGCTCCAGGCCGGGATCCTGCTCCAGGTGGATTTTTCCCCTTTATTTTGCTGCTGGAATTTTCCACCGGAGCAAATTGCTGATCTGTGGGATCTGGCAGAGCCCAGTGGGAAGGGAATATCCCGGATTTTGCCAGGAATTCCATTCCCAGGTGTTCATTGCGGTGCCCGTGGCTGCTGCAATCCTCGGGAATTCCCAAAAAATTCCACTTCCCGCCCTGTCCGTGGGTCCCCCAATCCTTGGGCTCTGCTCCAGTCCCAAAATCCCAACTGGAATTTTTTTCCCCACTAAAAAGATCCTGAACCCCTCAGATTTCCTTTTTTTTTCCCCTGGGATTTTGACCAAGGCTGAGGAACAGAAATCTTCCCAAAATGGAATTTCTCCCTCCTGCCGTGGGATCCGGAGCCGCGGCTCCAAAGCTGCCCCATTTCTTTGGAATTTCCATGGATTTGCAGATGGGGATCGGCTCCTGTCACCTCCCTAATTAAGGGGTTTGTTCCCTAATTAAGGGGTTCTGGCCCTTAATGAGCTGCTGGGGGGGCGGAGCTCATTAGCAGGGGTTAATTAAAACCCCCGGAGCTCCAGGAGGAATTTTGGGATGCGCAGAACTTTGGGAATCGGAACCAAGCCGTGGTCAGAGCGAAAATCCTGGGAATAAATTCCCCTCTCTCCCAAATCCCGCTTTTTTTCCGCGGTTTTTTGGGATTTCAGCCGGTTGCCATGGGAACAGCTCTGCTCCCTGTGAGGGGGAGCCTCCAAAAATTCTGAGGGAGGAAAACTCCGGGAGGAAATCGGGAGTGGAGCTGGGCTGGGCTCTGCACCCTTGGAAAAGCCACCGGGTGGGAATTCCCGGCGGGAATGTGCTGAGAGGACCCCGCAGCTCCACCAGGATGGGAATTCCCAGCCCCGGTTTGTGCCTGGATTCCATGGGATGGACGATTTCCCGCTGGAAATCCAGCCTGGAAAAGCTCCCCAGAGCGGATTTGTTCCCACTTTTCCCCCATTTTTCCTGGATTTCCACGCGGGATTTGCCCTCCCGCTTCCATCCCTCCTTCCCAAACTCCTTTTCCGTCGGGATGAGACTTTTTGGGAAGGATTTGCAGCTCCCTGGGGAGCAGAAAGTGGAATTTTTGGGATCTGTGGGAGTTCCAGAGGCGCTCCCGGTGCCTCTGTTGGAGCCGGATTTGGGATCATCCTTTGGGATCATCCGTCCTTCCCTCATTCCAGTTTTTCTGGGTGCTGCTGCTGATCTTCCTGACGGAGCTGCTGCTGATCCTTGTGGAGATCGTCTTCGAGAGCAAGGTGGGAGCGGGGACAACGCCCGGGGCCCGGCATTCCCAAAAAACCGAACGGTTATTCCCAAAAATCCAATGGTTATTCCCGAAAGTTGAATGGTTATTCCCAAAAATTCAATGGTTATTCCCAAAAATCCAATGGTTATTCCCGAAAGTTGAACGGTTATTCCCAAAAATTCAATGGTTATTCCCAAAAATTCCCATGGTTATTCCCAAAAAATCCAATGGGTATTCCCAAAAATTTAATTGTTGTTCCTAAAAATTTAATTGTTGTTCCCAAAAATGGAATTGCTGTTCCCAAAAAGGAATGGTTATTCCCAAAAATTCAATTGGTATTCCCGAAAATCGAATTGTTGTTCCCAAAAATTTAATTGTTATGCCCAAAAAGGGAATGGCTATTCCTGAAAATGGAATTGTCATCCCTGACCATGGAATTTTTATTCCTGAAAAACGAACTCTTACACCCAAAAATGGAATTGTCACTCCCGAAAATGGAATTGTCATTCCCGACCATGGAATTGTCATTCCCGACCATGGAATTGTGATCCCCAGAACGGAATTGTCACTCCTGACTATGGGAAAACTCGGCATTAAATCCTTTTTTTTTTTTTTTTTTGGGAAAACTCCACTTTAAAATCCTTCTGATTTGAACCCCAAGGATGCTCCGGCTCCATCCTGGAATTCCCTCCAGGAGAAATTCAGGGCAGGAGCCTCGAGCTGGAGCTCGGTGCTGGAGCAAGACTCCGACATGCCGGGAATGGATCCAACCAGCTCCGAAATGTTGGATTTTACCCCGGGAAATCCCTTTGGGACGGGGTGAAATTCCTCCTCCAGCGCCAGCCGTGAAAAACTTGGAATTTTGGGCTGTTTTCCCTGAGTTTTCCCTGATTCTTGGGTTTCCCCTTCCCAGATGAACGAGGTTTTCCACTCCAACATCCAGGAGGGGATCCGGCACTACTACGATGACCTGGACTTCAAAAATATCCTGGATTTCGTGCAGGAAAAGGTTTGGATGGGAAAAGGGGGAGGTTTTCCAGGTTTTCCATGGAATTGTTCATCCCGCGCCTCATTTTGCCTGGATTTTTTCATTTATTCCCATCCCTTGGGGGGTTTTCCTTGGATTTCTTCACCCAGTTGGGTTTTCCGTGGGATTTTTTGCCTGGTTTTGCCCCTCCCCAAGCTCAGCCCAGGGGGATTTTTTTGGGAATTATCCTGGAATTTGTGTGCCTTGGGAATCCATTGGTATCCAGAGGATTTCTGGGAATTCCTGCATCTTCAAACAATCCCGGATCGGGCTTTTTCTAGATCATCCCATGGCATTTCCCACCATTCCATGGCATTTCCCAACATTCCATGGCGTTTTCCCGGTGTTTTTCCCATCTGCCTCTTCCCTTTAGGAATTTCCTCCCCTTTTTGGAATTTGGTCGCCCTCACCAGCGCAGGTGAGACCAAAAGAATTCCAGGAATTCCAGGTGGGAATCCAGGAATTGTAAATCCATGCCGTGGCTGCTCCTGGGATGGAGCAGAGCAGGAGGATCCCAAGAATTTTTCCTGCTTTCCCTCGGGAAAGGGGAGCAGAGGGAAAAACCTCTCCCAAAATCCGCTCCGGGATGAGTTCGGTGCTTAAAAAACGAGGAAAATCCATTTTTTTCCCCTGCTTTTCCAAGCGCTCCAACCTTCCCTGGCCATTCCAGGCTTTTCCCTTCGCAGGGGAAATCCCAAATTCCCATTGTTTTCCAGGAGCAGGGATGAGCTGCTTTGGAAAAGGCTCATTTTGATTCCGTGGAGGACACGGAGTGACTTTGATGGGATTTGTTTGATCCTCGCTGCAGGAGGAGAAGGGAAAAAAAAAGGGGATTTTCAGTTTGGTTTCTTCCCTTTGTGGCTGCGGGATTTGATCCCAATTTCTCCTGACAGGAAGAGAAATCCCCGGGATTTTGTGGGAAGGCTGAGAGCCACCAAATCCATCCCTGAGGGAGCCGCCAGAGCCTTCCCTGCCCCGGGAAAAGCTGGATTTGTCACCTGGAATTAAATCATGGAAGGGTGGAGGAGGCTGATCCCAGGGATGGATCCAAGGCCTGGGAAAGCCACGCCCAAATCCCTCTAAAATGGGGATAAATGGGAGAAATTCCCACTTTTTTTTTTACCCTTCGACTTCCCTGGGAGCAGGGAAAAATTGGGAAGTGGAGCTGCAGGGAACTGGATTGGAATTATGGAATGGTTTGGGTTGGATGGGATCCTAAAATTCCACATTTTCCATGGACAGGGATCCCTTTCCCTCTCCCAGGCTGCTCCAGGGATCTTCCAAGGGATCCAGGTTCTCTGGGAATTCCATCCCTGCCCCTCCCCACCCTCCCAGGCAGGAATTCCTTCCCCTTAACCCGACCAACCCCAAATGCCTTCGGAACAGGAATGGGAGCAGGAATGGGAGCAGGAATTGGAGCAGGAATGGGAGCAGGAATTGGAGCAGGAATGGGAGCAGGAATTGGAGCAGGAATGGGAGCAGGAATGGGAGCAGGAATTGGAGCAGGAATTGGAGCAGGAATGGGAGCAGGAATGGGAGCAGGAATGGGAGCAGGAATCCCTCCGGGTTTCTCCCGCCATTCCAGGGCTGGCTCAGCCTCTCCCTGTGTTTTCCCTGCAGTTTTCCTGCTGCGGAGGGGACGAATTCCGGGATTGGGAAGTGAACCAGTACCACTCCTGCAACGGCAGCGGGGCCCTGGCGTGCGGGGTGCCCCACTCCTGCTGCGTCCGCAGGGTGAGCCCGCAATTCCAGGGAAACCCCCTCTTCCCGAAGGTTTCTGTATTCCAATCCCCTCTTCCCGAAGGTTTTTATATTCCAGTCCCCTCTTCCCGATGATTTCTGTATTCCAATCCCCTCTTCCTGATGATTTTTATATTCCAATCCCCTCTTCCTGATAATTTTTATATTCAAATCCCCTCTTCCCGATGATTTCTGTATTCCAATCCCCTCTTCCCGAAGCTTTCTGTGTTCCAATCCCCTCTTCCCGAAGGTTTTTATATTCCAATCCCCTCTT
The DNA here is from genome assembly GCA_013390045.1 of Picathartes gymnocephalus. Taxonomy (NCBI): domain Eukaryota; kingdom Metazoa; phylum Chordata; class Aves; order Passeriformes; family Picathartidae; genus Picathartes; species Picathartes gymnocephalus. Next base: position 11,742 of record WEKY01021703.1, read on the forward strand.
CCCGATGATTTCTGTATTCCAATCCCCTCTTCCTGATAATTTTTATATTCAAATCCCCTCTTCCCGATGATTTCTGTATTCCAATCCCCTCTTCCCGAAGCTTTCTGTGTTCCAATCCCCTCTTCCCGAAGGTTTTTATATTCCAATCCCCTCTTCCCGATGATTTCTGTATTCCAATCCCCTCTTCCTGATAATTTTTATATTCCAATCCCCTCTTCCTGATAATTTTTATATTCCAATCCCCTCTTCCCAATGACTTCTGTATTCCAATCCCCTCTTCCCAAAGGTTTCTGTATTCCAACCCCCTCATCCCAATGATTTCTGTATTCCAATCCCCTCTTCCCGAAGGTTTTCGTATTCCAATCCCCTCTTCCTGATGGTTTTTCTGTCCCAAAGGGTTTCTGCTTCGTGGCATTCCCACCTGGAAAAAGGTTTGAGGGATTTTTGGCAGGAAAAGATGAAGGAGATGGAATAGGAATGTTTATTTATGGAAAATCCCAAGATTCCAGGGAAATCCCCTCTTCCCGACGGTTTTTGCATTCCAAAGGGTTTCTGCTTCGTGGCATTCCCACCTGGGAAAGGTTTCAGGGCATTTGGACAGGGACTGGGAAAAGCCTCACAAGGAGCTGGAATTCCAAGCCCGGGATGGGAACGGCATTCCAGAGCCAGGAGCTTTTCCCGGGAAAAATTCCACGTTTGGGAATGCAAAGCAAGTTGGGATTTTGGCTCTCCGGGTGGGAATTGCTGATCCCAGCCCTTCTCCTGTCCCAGATCCATCCACGGGTAAAACCCCGGCATCCGGGAAAAATTCCCAACATCCCAGCAGGGGCTGGAAAACTCCAGAAGAGGCTCTGGCCCAGCTCAATCCCGGCAGGAAAAACCGGGAAAAGCTCCCCGAGCTCCGGATTTCTGGGAATTTCGGATCCGAGCCTTGGCCCTTGCCCGGCGCGAGGAAAATTCCTCAGCAATCCCTGGTTTTTAATGGGAAAAGGGGGAAATGCGAAGGGCTGTCATTAGCAGTGAGGGCCTGATATGCAAATGAGATGCAGATTTGAGATCCTCTCTAATCAGGGCCTTGATTAACGAACCCCGAGGCTCCTGGAGGTGGAATCAGGAATTCCTGGGGTGAGGTCGGGCTGCAGGGAGCCCGGGGTGGGGGGTTTTTTTTGGGATATTTTTACACTCCCGTGGGTTTTTTTTGGTTTTTTTTGGGGATAAATTGCCAAAAAAACCCAAAAAAACCATAACAAAAAAAAACCTCGGCAGGGAGCGAGGAGAGGGAAAAAAATCCCCTTAATCCAGAGGGGGAGAATCTGGGGAAGTTTTTGGGAATGCTCAAGGCCAGGCTGGAGCAGCCTGGGCTTTTGGGAAGTGTGGATGGGATTTAAGGTCCCTTCCCACCCAAACCGTGCCAGGATTTCCCTGAGCTGGGCCAGGAGGAAAACCTATGGAATCCGTGGGATCTCCGTGGTTTTTCCAAGAGGGAAAGCCCCTGGCTGTGGTTCTGAGGCCTGGAGAGGAATTTTGGGAAGCAAGGCCTCACCAAAAGCTCTGGAATCTCCAGAGAAGCAGAACCTGGGAATTCCCGAAACCTTGGGATGGATTTGGCCTGGCCCATTAAGGAACCAGCCCAGCCCAGAATTCCAGGGAAAGGACTGGGAGAGCCAAATCCTTTGGGAATTTCCTGCTGTGACAGGAAACAAAGGAACAGAAATTTCATTTAAGCCCGGAGTGCCTCCCCCCGTCCCCGATCCCACAAATCCCAGCAAATTCCTTGGGAGCTCCTGCTGGGAGAGGGAAAATCCTTTTGGGATCTGTGTGGGATCCCCTTTTTCCCAGTGGGAAGCCATTCCCTGTGTCCTGTCCCTCCATCCCTTGTCCCCAGTCCCTCCCCAGCTCTCCCGGAGCCCCTTCAGGCCCTGGAATGTTCTGGAAGCTCTCCCTGGTTCCTTCCCTTCTCCACGGGAACATTCCCAGCTCTCCCAGCCTGGCTCCATTCTCATCCCACTGTTTCTGGAATATCCCACTTCCCTTCAACATCCCTGGGATTTGGCTTGGGAAGGACCTGAAACCCATCCAGCTCCAGTCCCAGCACCTCCCGCTGTCCCAGGCTGCTCCAACCTGGCCTTGGACATTCCAGGGAATCCAGGGGCAGCCACAGGAATTCCTTCCCAAAATCCCTTCCCTTCTCCTGGGAATTCTATCCCAGTCCCTCCCCACCCTCATTCCATCCCAAAATCCCATTTCAATCCCCTTTTTCCCGTTTGAAGCCATTCCCTGTATCCTGTCCCTCCATCCCTCGTCCCCAGTCCCTCCCCAGCTCTCCCGGAGCCCCTCCAGGCCCTGGAATGTTCTGGAAGCTCTCCCTGGTTCCTTCCCTTCTCCAGGGGAACATTCCCAGCTCTCCCAGCCCGGCTCCGGAGCAGAGGGGCTGCGGAATTCCGGAATCCTGGCGTGCTTTGGGTTGGGATTTGCCCTGAAGGCCCCTCAGTCCCAGGGCCACCCCGAAGCCAGAGGGGGGCCCCGACTGTCCCATGCTGGGAACCTCTGGAATTCCTGATTTCACTGGGATTTCTGGGGTTTTCCCGCTGCCTTTCCCGGGGTGAATCCGCTCCCGTTCTCCGCAGGTTCCCGGAGGAGTGGTGAACACCCTGTGCGGCCACCGCGCCCTGGACAAGGAGGTGACCCGGGGATTTTTGGGAATTCGCTGCCCCAGCTTCCCCACATCCCAAAAAATCAAACGCTCCCTGTGGGAATTCCCCGTTCCCAAGCGAGGCTGGGATGCAGCTGCCTCCAGACTCAGTTTTGGGGCTTTTTCCTGGAATTTTGGGGCATTTTTGGTGCCCAGGGGATCCCAGCCCAGGGAATTCCCACCGGGGATTCCTTCAGATCTTCCCAGAGGGAGAAGGATGGAGTGGAGGGATCAGCCCAGGATCTGGTCAGGGATCCCCCAGCGCAGGAATGTGGGAATGCCCAGCAGAAATGTGGGAATTCCCAGATCAGAGAGACCCCAGCTGAGGGAATTTGATGGTCCGGAATCTCTCCCAGGTTCCACTCAGACCCCCAAAAATTGGGATTAAATCCCAACCGCACCCAGAGCTCAGCTCCAAACCTTCCCTTGGAAGTGCGAGAACAAAAATCTCCTCCCCTGGGCTTTTGGGCCAAAAAAAACCCCAAACCCGAGGCTGTTCCTGCCCAAACTCCTGGGAAAGGCCGGGATCCTGGGAATTCCAGCGGGAATTTGGGAATTCTCTCCACTCTTCCCAGCGCCTGGAGCTGCTGGGCACCATCCACGTGCGGGGCTGCATCCACGCCGTGGGGCTCTGGCTCAAGGACAACTTCCAGGCCAGCCTGGCCATCGTCTGCTCCCTGCTGCTGCCTCAGGTACGTGGGCAATCCCTCAGGAATCCTCTCCTGGATTCCCAAAATTCCCACTTGGAAAGACCCGCACGGATCGGGGATGATCCCCCAGGTTCGGGGTTTTCAGTTCCATCCCCGACCCGTGGAGCTGATTGGAGGTTTCAGCTCCTTTTCCCTGTGCTGGAGATGGGGAAATAAATCCTTTGGAGTTCTTTTCCTGCCCAAATTCCAGCTGGGATTTGTGGCTGGGGCAGGAGAAGTCATCCCTGGCAGGAGGGGCTTCCCGGAATCCCATTTGGGATCCAATAAAACCCCCTGGAAGAAAATCCTGGTCCAGCAAATCCCAGCCTGTTTGTTCTCCCAGTAAACGGAGAGGGAAAGGGACCCCGGGCAAATCCCAGTCCCAAATTCCTCTCTGGATAAACCCCAATCCCAAATTCTGCTCCGGATAAATCCCAATCCCAAATTCCTCTCTGGATGAACCCCAATCCCAAATTCTGCTCTGGATAAATCCCAATCTCAAATTCCGCTGCGTTTGCCAGGCCTTGGATCTTCCCTGAATCCTTCCCGACCAAACCATGAGGATTTTCCCAGGATTTGACCCTTTTTTTGGGATTTATTTTGAGGCTCTCGAGCAAAAAACTTCCCTTTTCTGGCAGCGTTGGGATTGCTGGGGGTGGCGCTTCCCAGGGCTGGGGTTTGATCCCGATGAGTCCAGGTTTTCCAGGTTTGGTTTTTGAAATGATTCCCAGTTTTCTGCTCGTGCCAAAAGGTGGGAAGAGCTTGGATGAGGCAGCAGCCGTGGGGGAGATTTGGGATAATTTGTCAGAGCCGGACTTTGGTCTCGCAGAAGGTTCAGAGGCGATCCCGGGGTGGGAGAGCCGTTCCCAGCTGCCATTCCTGAATTTTTTGGGAGCCTTTCCTTCCAAATGCTGCAGGAAAGGCAGGAATGGGGAGGGGGAAATGCTGGAATGGGGCCTGAGCAGCCAATCCCGATTTATCCCATCGCAATCCATCGGCGCCGCCTCCCGCGGCCTCATCCATGAACGGCCGGCTGCTGATTGGGAATCCCGGGGAAAAATCCGTGGGAATGCTGAGCCCTGATGGATCTGGAGTGGTGCCGTTAATTGGGGATGCTGGGGACAAATCCCCGGGAATGCTGATGGGTCTGGAGTGGTGCCGTTAATTGGGAATCCCGGGGAAAAATCCGTGGGAATGCTGAGCCCTGATGGATCTGGAGTGGTGCTGTTAAATGGGAATGCTGGGGACAAATCCCTGGGAATGCTGATGGATCCCAGCAGGAGCCGAGGTTTTCAGAGCTCTTCCCGTGAAGCAGCTCCTCCTCCCCCTCTGCTCCCGAATTTCAGCTCTTGGAAGATGGATTGGCTTTGGATTGGCTTTGGATCAGCTTTGGATCCTGCCAGGATTTGGAGGGAATTCAGCAGAAAATGCCAGGAGCTGTCAGCACTCAGACAGCTCCATTCCCAGAAATCCAGAGGGAGAGCTTTGGATCAGCCTGGAATTGCTGATCCAGGCAGGAAGGGGTCGATGTGAGGAGGGGACAGAGCTGGGAATTTTGGGAAAAGAGCAGGGATTGAGCAGTGCCAGCCCTGCCCTTTGTCCCACGTGGAAAACGTGTCTCCGTAGGGATCCAACCTCCTCGGTGGGAACATTCCCAACAGATTCTGATCCCTGTCCTGGGATTCCGATCCGTGTCCCGGGATTCTCATCTGTGTCCCAGGATTCTGATCCGTGTCCTGGGATTCTGATCCATGTCCCGAGATTCTCATCTGTGTCCCAGGATTCTGATCCATGTCCCGGGATTCTCATCTGTGTCCCAGGATTCTGATCCATGTCTCGGGATTCTCATCTGTGTCCTGGGATTCTGATCCATGTCCTGGGATTCTGATCCGTGTCCTGAGCTCAGAGAAATCCCTGGAATGTCCCTGCCAGGGCTCCCATCCATCCCAGTTAATTATTTTTCCCTCAGTCCCATCCATCTCCAAACCCTGCACTGCAGATCCTGCTTCCCTCCCTGGAGCGTCAGTCCCGGAGATGGATGACTCCATTCCGTAAAAAACCACGGAATTATCCTCGAGCCGGGCGTTTTCCAGGCCGGCATCTTCATCTCCCCGTGACAGGGATGGAAAATGTTTCTTTGGGAAGATTAATTTGGGATTTGTTTTGCTCTCCAATCTCCCCGTGGCTCCGGGGGGGTTCTGGAGCGATCACGGAGTGGGAAAAGGGAATAAACAGGATTTTTCCATCTGACCTCTCCATAAATCCCAATTTAGGGAAGGAAAAGTCAAAAAAGAAGGAAAAAAACCCCAGCTTTGGGCCTGGTTGACGCTAGGAAATCCTGGAATGGTTCAACATTCCAGAGCATCCGGCTCCTTAAATAGGGAAGGAGCTCCAAACCCTGGGAATGTTCCAATATTTCCATGGAAAAGGGGGTTTTTTTGCAGGGAATTTTCCCTGCTGGGGTCAGGCACAGCCCATCCCTGAGGGAAAACATCCATGGACTTCCAGGCCATTTTTCCATTGGAAAATGAGGTGAAAATGGAAGTTTGAGCCTTTTCCTTCCTTGCTTCCCAAAATTCCTGAGCCCTTTTCCCAGAGGAGGAACCAGCACTTCCAGGGAGGGGGATCTGGGGGGATTCCAAATCTGATCCTTTGGAAAACTGATCCAAAGGAACCAGTGGAGACACCACGAGCAAAGCCGGGCTTTGGGATGGAGCTGAGCCCTGGAATTTTCCACGGGAATACCTGGCTTGGGTTTAGGGGAATCCTGGAATGCTCTGGGTTGGGAGGGACCTTTGGGACCATCTCGTTCCATGGGCAGGAATTCCCATAATTCCCAACGAAATTTTTATTCACACCCTTGTGGTGCGAAGCTCCTGGGATTGATTTGCCCCCTGGAGGAGCAGCTTTTCCATGGATTTTTCACCTCCTGGGCGCTCAAATCCCGCAGCAAAAAAAACCTGGGAAGGGTCAAATTCCAGCCAGGAAGAAGAGGCAGTTCCCTGAATTCCGATGGCGATAATTCCCGGATCCCCATGCCAGAAAAACAATTCCTCTTTTCCATTTTTCCTGCCTCAGCTTCGCTCCTGTTCCGTTCCCGTTTTCCCCCCGCAGCGGCTCCTCCCAAGCTCCGCGGTGCCGTAAAACCCGCGGCTCCGCCAGGGCCCCGGGAAAGCGCGGAGCCCTCGGATATTGGATGCATCCATAACTCCTGACAGCTTCCGCCGTTCTCATTACGCGGGAGAGGGAATTTAGGGCCGGCCTGGGACGGGAATGGGATCAGAACTCAGCGGGAAGCGGCGGCTCCGGGATTCGGGATCCTGATGGAAGGGTTTGGATGATTTCATTCTCTTGCAGAATTCCCCATTTTTTGTGAGATTCCTCAGCAGGAGGGATCGTCATTCCCTTCCAGAATTCCCCAGTTTTCTCTGGGATTCCTCAGCAGGAGGGATCTTCATTCCTTTCCAGAATTCCCAATTTTCTCTGGGAAGGGAAGAGCAGGAGGGATCCCATCCCCAGACCTGGCCCCATTTCCATGGAATACAAACACGAATCTTTCCGGGAGTGAAAAATGCCAAATTTGCCCGAAAATCCCTCATTTCAAAGGGGTTTTTTTCCCGGGATTTAATCAGGAGCGGTGACAGTTTAATAACGGGAATGAGGCTGCGCTCGACATCCGTGGAAATGGGATTGACAAATCCTTAAATCCCCGCAGATTTGGTTGGGTGGGGATCAGCACAATCCCGTTATCCGGAGCGGCGCCTCTTCCTGGAATTCCTGGAGGGATGGAGCCATTCCCGAACATCCCACACGGAATGAGACGCCCTCATTCCAGGCCCTTCGGACACCGGGACATTCCCAGAGATTTCCAGACTTTTCCCCTCAGGCCCTGTGTGGTTTTTCCAACCCCAAGGGCAGGAATCCTGAATTCTCAGAATCCCAAATTTCCAGAATTCCTGGATTTGAGAAAGCTCTGGAACCACCCAACCCCAGCCCCCCACCCCTCTGCCGTCCTTCCTGGGATTGATCCCATTCCCAGGGATCGGGTGGGATATCAAACAACTGGGAATTCCTGAGGATCTGTGGGAGGGACTGGGAAACTGGGAATGGGGCAGGATCCAACTGAGGGCTCCAGGATGGGCTTGGGGATGGGAGAGCCTCCCCCGGAATGGGAATTCCCACTTTTTTTGGCTTGAGGAAGGGGTTGATCCAAGGAAATCCCCTCGGCATCCACATCCAGGTGGATTTGGGAAGCGAAAATTGACATTGAGGCAGGATTCTGGAATTCCCTGCTCTGGAGCCGGGCAGGGAGAGCTGGGAATGTTCCCCTGGAGAAGGGAAGGAGCCAGGGAGAGCTTCCAGAACATTCCAGGGCCTGGAGGGGCTCCGGGAGAGCTGGGGAGGGACTGAGGACGAGGGATGGAGGGACAGGACACAGGGAATGGCTTCCCACTGGGAAAGGGGAGATTGAAACCGGATTTTGGGATGGAACGAGGGTGGGGAGAGGCTGGGATGGAATTCCCAGAGGAGCTGGGGCTGCCCCTGAATCCCTGGAACATCCAAGGCCGGGCTGGAGCCACCTGGATCCATGGAAAGTGCGGGAACCGCGGTGGAGCTTTAAGGTCCCTCCCACTCCAAACCAATCCAGGATTCCACGTGCAGGTTTAGCTGGGATTTTGGGAAGAAATATGGAATACTCCTGGATCCCTGGACGATCCCAGGGCGGGCTGGAGCCGCTGGGATGTGGGAATTGTCCCTGAGCCGGGGCTGTCCCTGTCCCGCAGGTGCTGGGCCTGGCCATGGCCTGGCTCTACTGGCAGCAGCTCAACGAGATCCATTCCCGCCTGGATTCCGTGGATTCCCGGCTCCTGCAATCCCGGAATTTCCACCTCGATTCCCTGGATCTCCGCGGCGCCGGCTGGTGCTGGTGCCTGCCCCGCGAGGGCGGCTACATCCCGGTAAACCCCGGGAAGGGCCAGGACGAGGAGGAGGAGGAGGAGGAGGAAGGCAGCGCGTGCCACAGCAAAGTGTGAGGAGGAGGAGGAGGAGGAGGAGCTTGGAGCGGAATGTGAGAAAAATGGGAATTTTCCTCTCAGATCCTGAAGTTTCCTTGGGAAAACTGGAAAAAAAATGGGGTTTTTCCTCTCAGATCCCATTGAGAGAACTGTAAAAAGAAGTGGTTTTTTTTCCTCTCAGCTCCCAAAGTTTCTTTGGGAAAACTGGGGGAAAAAAAGGGGTTTTCCCCCTCAACTCCCAAAGTTTCTTTGGGAAAAATGAAAAAATGGGATTTTTCTTCTCAGCTCCCGAAATTTCTTTGGGAAAACTGTAAAATAATCCTGGGAAATCCTAAAGCCTCCCTGCACTGCGAGGGCAGAGCCCCCCTGTGCCTTTGGGGGGGTTTGTGCTGCTCTTTTCGGGGGGATTTGGGGTTTTTTTATCCAATAAATGGAATTTCCGTTGTGTTTTCCAAGGTCATTTCCATCTGCTTGGGGCAGGAGGTCCTGGTTGGGTTTGGGTGTTGTATTCCCTCTGATTTCCTGGGAAATCTTGGAATTTCCGATGGATTCTGAAGGAAATCAGGCCCCGAGAAAATGAAACCAAAGGAAAAACTGGAGCCTCCCCAAATTTTCCAGGGATCAAATCCATGGAAGAAGAACTTCCATCCCTGTAATTTGGGGTTTTATTCCAGAAATGTTAGGGGTTATCCCAAAAATGGAGGAGTTTATTCCAAAATGTGGGGGTTTATCCCCTGAAATGTGGGGTTTGATCCCAAAAAATGTGGGGGTTTATCCCAAAAAGTGGGATTTTATCCTAAAAATGTGGGGGTTTATCCCAAAAATCAGGGTTTTATCCCCAAAAAATCCCAGTGGATGCCTCTGCTGAGGCTCCAGGGCCTCATCCATGAGCTGAGGATGGCAAAGCTCTCCTGGGAGCTGGAAATCAAATTCTGGGAATGGAGGAAAAAAGGGAAAGGAAAAGGAAAAAGGGGAAAGGAAAAAATGAAAGGGAAAGGAAAAAAAAAAAGAGAGAAAGAAAAAGGGAAAGGAAAAGGGAAAAAAAAGAGGGAGGAAAAGGGAAAAAATTGAAAGGGAAAAGGGAAAAATGAAATTTAAAGGAAAAAGTGAAAGGAAAAGGCAAAGGGAAAAGAAGTGAAATTAAAAAAGAGGGGAAAGCGAAAGGAAGAGAGAAAAAAGTGAAAGGAAAAGGGGAAAGGAGAAGGAATCAAAGTCAGTTTTTCCCAAGAGTGCAGGAAATCCCGGTTTGTTCCTGGAGTTTCCCATTCATTGGGATATTTGGGAAGCGGGAGCTCGGCCGGGATCCGTGGATTCCCGAACTCCGGGCTGCGATTCCCGGGCTCTGTCTCCCTCTCCCGACCATTCCCAGCTTTCCCTTTGCCCAATCCAGCCCCAATTCCCGGCACAGACCTGGAAATCCCCTCTGGATCCGGGTTTTTCCCTTTGGAATCAAGGCTGGGGCACCTTTGGAATATTTGAGGATGCTTTGGCCAAAATCCGGAGATTCTGGAGGTGGGAAAGGTAAAACCTGGGAGCAGAATTGGGATGAACTCGGATATTTTGGGAATAATTTCCTCGTGGGCTCCAGGGATTTTGCTTTTCTTCCTTCTTCTCCCTCTCTCCAGGAAATTTACTAAAAACTGGGAATTTAATAAAACCTCGAGGGCTGCAAGGTGGTGAATTCCAATAAATTCCCGTGGATTCGGAGGGAAGAAGCGAAATTCCATTTTTTTCTCTTGATTTCCAAGACAAAACCTGGATTCGGATTTCCTGGAGGGGATGGGAGCGGGTTCTCATCCCGGGATTCATCCCTGGATTAACGGGAAAAACAGATTTTCCTTCAGCTCGGACTCCCAGCTCAGCGACTCCCATGGAGAAGGAAATGCCTGGAAAACGGGAAAAGCCAATTGGAGCGGGAAATCCCAAACCTTTCCACAAAATCCAACATTAACAGGGATGCCAAGGACATTCCCAAATTCCCGCTGAACGGAGCCTTTTCCTGCTCCACAGGGAAGGAAAATTCCATCCAGGGGGAGTCGGGAGGAAAACGGGAGCAGGGATAAAGCTTGGATCCCACCCCTATCCTGCTGTGGGATCATTCCCAAGGGAAAAGCCCCGATCTGGGATGAGTTCAAAGCTCCAAATCCCATTCCCAATCCTGGTTTTTCACTGGGATGAAGGGCCGGGTGCCGTTGGATGGGGATTTATTGATATTCCCGATAAAAGGCTGGAGGGAGCGGAGCCGCGGCCGAGATTCCCGACCCTGAATTCATGGATGTGGGAAGGAAAACGTGGAATTGGGAACAATTCCATGGGCAGTCCTGACACTAAAATCCCTAAGTGTTTTGGGATCATCCCATGGATGGGGATTAGGGATCCATAGATGGGAGTTTGGGATCATCCCACTGAGGGGATTTGGGATGATCTCATTGCTGGAAATTCCTGCCATTCCCTAAGATCAGGACACAGCATGGAAATCAGAGCAATTCCCCTCCCGAATCCCTCAAAAACGAGCCAAAATCCATGGAAAAAAGGACCTCACAACACCAGAAAACCCAAATCCCACAGGTTGGCGTGGATTTCCCACATGGAAAACCCAAATCCCTCAGGCTGGGGAGGATTCCCCACATTCCAGTGGTCCCACGGGGAAAACCCAAATCCCGAAGGTTGGTTTGGATTCCCCACATCCTGGTGGTCCCAGATGGAAACGCCAAATCTCGCGGGCTGGGTTGGATTTCCCCCATGGAAAACCCAAATCCCGGTGCTCCCAGATGGAAAACCCAAATCCACGTCCAGGGCCAGGTTCCATCGGCTCCGCGTGCCCTCCCTGCGGAGCTCCCCGTGATCCTCCGCGCTCCCGGCGTCGATCGGTGCTGCCCAAAACCCATCGGGAGCCGGAGCCGCCGGCACTGGATCCGCTGGGATGTTGGGAAGAGCAGCTCTGACTCCAGGCAATCCCGGCTTTCCCTGAACCCGCGAGTTCCCGTTCCCGGATATTTTTTTGGGGAGCTCCAGGTGAGTTTGGAAAGGGAAATCTCATTTTTGGGGTTTATTTGGGATGGTGGTGAAGCTTTGCTTTTCCTGCCTGAATTTCCGTGGAATTAGAGCGGAGTTTTCCAGCAGTTCTTCTCCGCGTTGGTTTTCAGGGATTTAGTGGGGGGAAAGCTCCGTGAGGGAAATATCAGAGGGAAAAATCCCAGATTCTCCGACCTCGGAATCAATCGGGACATTTTGTTTATCCGGGTTTAACAAAGCCTGGCTTTACCCCGGGGGTTCTTCGTGCTGCCCAGCTCATCCAGATTCCCGAAAAAATCCTGATTTTTCCCAGTTTTATCCCAGCTGGAAGGGTTTGTATCCCAATCTGGGAATCCCAACCTGCTGGAATTTCCTGGGGGTTGCGACCCTTCATCTTTTAAAAGGTCGTTTTAAGAGCAAAAGTATTCCTGCCTGAGGCTGGGGGGGTCTTTCCCTGCTTTTCCAGCTCCCTAAAATCCTCGGAATTCACCCTGGAATGTTTTCGGGAAGCCAAGGCTTGTGGATGACGTCACCCCCGAAAACTCCCCAGTTTGGGTTTTCCCTCCAGAGGAAAATCCCTACATTTGTTTGTCCCTAAATCAAATCAATCCCTGCCAAAAGCATTGGATTGATGGGAAAAAAAACCCAAATCCAGGAAATCCGCTTTAAATCTCGACTGGGATCGGGCTGGAGCTGGACTGGGATAAACTGGATTTGGGCTGGACTGGGATAAACTGGAATTGAGCTGGACTGGGATAAACTGGATTTTCCCGAGGGAAAAAGGCTTGGGAATTCAGAGCCAGCAGAGCCCACCAGGCCCAGCAGCTCCCGGCGTTCCCGTTTTCCAAGGTTTTTGGCCGGAGTTGGGATTTTTGTTCCCGGAATAGCTGGAAAAGGCGGGAATGTCGCCCGGGATCGCCCTCCAAGTGACTTTGGGAAGCATCGACCGGGAGGCCGGGAATAGAAACGGCCGTGCCCAGGCAGCCAAGTGTGAAAGGCAATCACTGGAGCTCGGCTAATTAGGGAGCCGTTAATTAATTTATAATCAACATCCCCGGAAAAACGCTGGAGAAATCCCACTGGGATCAAAGAGGGAAGAGCTGGAAGTGGCAGGGAAATGCGGGATCAGCAATGGAGAAAGGGAAATCTGTGTGGGAAAATCCTTTTGGGATGTGCGGGATCACCCTGGAATAACGGGGGGGCTCTGAAATTCCTGGAAATTTGTGTCTGGAATAGTGCTGGCCTCTGGAATTCCTGGGAATTCATGTCAGGAATGGTGCTGGGCTCTGGAGTTCCAGGAAATCCATGTCAGAAATATTGCCGGGCTCTGGAATTCTGGGAAATCCCTGTTGGGAAATCTTTGGAATGTTCTCCCATGCCTCAGTTGCCCTCTGAGTAGCAGGAATTGGAGGCCGGGGATGGAACCCTGGGAAAATCCATCTGGAATTTCGGGAATATGGGGAGAGGAGAGGCACGGGGGGGCACAGGAGGTGCCAGAGGGTCCCAGGGATCCCAGGGAAGCTCCCGCCTCTCCCACCGGGAATCCAGCTGGAATATCTCCTGGTGAAGGATTCCATAGCGGGGAGCTCCTGTCAGGTGTGCAGAGAGGTTCCTCTGCCCAAATCCCATTAAAATCCCAAATCCCATAAAATCCCCAAATCCCATAAAATTCCCAGGTCCCAAAAAAATCCCAAATCCCATAAAATCCCAAATCCCACTCAAATCCCATTCCCAATCCTGCCCCAGCAGCGGGACCATGCTGGAGGATGAGGATGGGATGAGCGAGCGCGGCCTCGGCGGCTCCAGGAGGAGATTCGAGGATGAGGAAGGTGAGTGAAATCCTGAGAATCTCCCTGATCCACCAGAAATTCTGGCACATCCCTGGAAAACGCTCCTGGAAATGCCAGGCCTGGTGGGAAGAGGGAAAATTCCTCCCTGGCATTTTTAAACTGGAAGTTTTCCACCTGGAAAAGCGAATTTTTTATTCCAATTATTGCTCCATCCACACCATTTTTACCAGGAATTTTTCTCCCACGAAAATAAATATTTTACTGCAATTATTACTCCATCCACACCATTTTTACCGGGAATTTTTTCTCCCAGGAAAATCGAATTTTTTACTCCAGTCATCACCCCACCCACACACCATTTTCTCCCTGAAAACGGGATTTTTTATTTTTAACCGGGATCAAGACCCCCCCCGAGCCCCTGTCCCCTCCCCAGATTACCACTCCATCTACATCGGGGTGCCGGTGCCCCGCGGGTTCCGGCGCAAGCGGCGCCGCCGGAGGTCCCCGGGCTCCAGCCGGGAGCGCACCAGCGAGAGCGAGCGGCGCTTCGGGCCCCGCGAGCCCTCGGACAGCGACGACGGCGGCCAGGGCTGGCCCGAGAGCGGCAACGACAACGCCAGCAGGAGCAGTGAGTGCCGCGGGAATCCCCAAATCCGGGAGGGCTTCGGAGCGTCCTGGGATGCGCCGTTGGATCAGCTTGGGTGGGAGTTCGGATCAATCGCCTTGGGTGGGAGTTCGGATCAATCGCCTTGGGTGGGAGTTTGGATCAATCACCTTGGGTGGGAGTTCGGATCAATCACCTTGGGTGGGAGTTCGGATCAATTGCCTTGGGTGGGAGTTCGGATCAATCACTTTGGGTGGGGGTTTGGAACATCCTGGGATGGGGGTTTGGATCATCTTGGATTGAGGTTTGGATCACCTTGGGTGGAGATTTGGATCACCTTGGATGGGGTTTGAATCAATCACCTTGGATTGAGGTTTGGATCACCTTGGGTGGAGATTTGGATCACCTTGGATGGGGTTTGGATCAATCACCTTGGATTGGGGTTGGGATCACCTTGGGTGGAGCTTTGGAGCATCCTGGGATGAAGTTTTGGATCCCCTTGGGTGGGGATTTCCATCACCTTGGGTGGGGGTTTGGATCGATCACCTCGGATTGGGATTTGGCTCTCCTTGGATGGGGATTTGGCGCAGCTTCTCCCACTCATTCCCAGGTTTGTTTTTCCCATTGAAATGGGATTTGGAAGGGTTTTCCTGCCGGGACTGGGGTTCCAGACAAATTTCGGGAATCACACCTTGTTCCCGACGGGTTTTGCCGCTCCAGGGCAATCTCCTTAGGGAAGATTAACATTTTGCACGGCAAAGCAGCCGCCGAGCCCTTCCAAGGGCTGGGATTTTTCCAGCTCCTCCGATGGAAATTTGCATCTGGGTTCAAGCCCAGAGGGGCAGGCAAGGGCTCGGCTCCCTTTTCCCTTCGGGAGCTGAAGTTTTCCAGGATTTTTTTTGGGCAGGAGATGTTTTTTATTCGCTGGCGGCTCCTTCGTGTCCTCGGCGGGAGTGGGAGCGGGACCTCGTCCCCTCCTTTTCCCTCTTTTCCCTTCCTTTTCCTTTTTCCCCTTCTCCTTTTCCCCTCCTTTTCCCTGTTTTCCTCTCCTTTTCCCTCTTCTCCCTTCCTTTCCCCCTCCTTTTCCCTCTTTCCCCTTCTTTTCCCCCTCCTTTTCTCTCTGTCCCCCTCCTTTTCCCTCTCAAATTCCACCCTGAGATAACTCTGGGCCACTTTGGGGGCTTGGACATAAAAACTCATTTTACGGAGCAAAAAACGCACCCCAAACCCCCTCAACCCCACAAAACCCCAGGAAATCTCCCTCATTTCTGTGCTTTTATCCCTGAAAAATAAAACCTTGATCGCGGAGCAGCTTTTCCCACCCCACTGCGGGGCTGGGAGAGAAAAATCCAGCAGGGAACGACCCCAAATCTTGGAATTTTTTTGCACTTTCCTGCCTTTCCCCGCTGCTTTTCCGAGCGCTCACCTCTCCCGCTCGCATCCCGGCGATTTGGTAACTTCCCGTCATGGGAGCCAGAGGAGAGGGAAGGTTTTTATTCCCGGTAATCTGCTCCCTAAGCCGCGGGAGTTTAGCGAGCCGCAGTGGATAAAGGATAAAGGAACTCCGGCCCTTTGGAGCTTTTTGGGAGCGCGCGGCGAAGGTTTGGGGTTAAGCCGGGGAGAAATGGGGGAAAAAATGCGAACAACTCCAGGTAGGGTTTGGGTTTGTTTTTTTTTTCCCAGCGCTCCGTGGCGGCCGCGGTGGGAGGGGGAAAAGCTCCATGGGGTTTTTGGTTTTTTTTCCCTATTTTTCCCTGGGAAAAGCAGCTTTTTTTTCCCTTGGAAAAGCGACCTGGGGGCTGGCGGGTAAATTCCAGGCGCGCAGCTTCACAGCTCATCCCAAAAATAAATGCGGGAGCTCCCAGGTCCGGCTGCTCCTCGGTGGAAAAGCTGATTTTGGAAAGGGTCAAAAATATCCCAGCCCTGGGGATTTCTTCGGCAGGGAAGGAGCGCGTCCTGCTTTTTGGGGAAGCGGGGACTGGCTGAGGCAGGAAAATCCAGGGAAAAGCTGCGGAATATCCACGGCAGCCCCTGGATAATGCTGGACCTTACACCAGCCTTGGTCCCGGTGGGATTGAGGAGCCCCCTCTTCCCTAAATTTATCCCGGTTTTTTTCTGCTCCATCCAAAGCCAGAGTGGGAATTTCGGTTTGGGAAAAGGATCCCCAGGCTGCTGGGTCGGGGTTGGGGTGGGAAAAAGGAGATTTAAATCATTCCCATCCTGTTTCCCATGGAAATGATCCCAAGTATTCCCTGGGAATCCGCAGCGCCAGAAATCCCAGAATTTTCCCATCCTAAAATCTGGTTCAGGGAGATCTGGATCTGCTCCGAGCCCCCCTCAAGGAGCAGGGGCTGATTTTGGGGGGCTTTTTTTTGTGGGGTTTTGGCTCCTTCCCTGTCACTTTCCTCCTCTCCACCAAGCACCCGCTGCTTCCCGGGATTTTCCGTGCTGGATCGAATTCCCGGGAATAAAAAAACCCCCAAATCAGGGGGAGCTGGCTGCTCTCCCGGCCGTGAAAGGGTTCTCCAGGTGAACAAATCCCAGGAATTTTGGCCGCCTGGCCGAGCCCGGCGGGGTCGGTTGAACGCCTCGGGGAGGGAGGGAAGCACAGGCTGGGAGCTGGAAGTTGGAATTATTCCCTAAAATCTGGGAGGAGGAGGAAAAGAAGCTGAAAAAAGCTTTTTCTGCACAAGATTCCCTTTGTTTTTTGGAGGTTTCAGGGGTGACACAGCCCCGAGACCCCAAAATGAGGCCCTGGGGGAGGGTGAGGGAGGAGGATCCGTTTTTAAACCCCCAAACATTTCTATTTTTCCCTCCCTTTATCCATGGCAATTTAATCCCCTGATTTTTTATCGACTTTGTTATTCCCAGCCTGGAGAAAAGGAGGATTCTGCCCCCAAAATTCACATTTTCCAAGTAGACTGATTCCTGCTGAGTTAGGAAATACAGAACCATATTCCAAACACCAAATTCCCATGGATTTCAGGTGGATTTTCACCACTTCCTTGGAGCATCCGGGGTGCATCCCCATCCCTGCCACACCCAGGGCTCGGATTTGTCCCCAAATCCACCAAAACTGGGAAGTTTTGCCGGAAAAGCCCCCGAGGATGGAGAGGGTTAAAAGCAAATCCAACTTTTTTTTTTCCTGGGAATTCTGTCACCCTCCCACGGGCACTGGGAATGTGCTGAGATGGAAAAACCTTTTCCCACCTGGCAGGAATTTGGAGGGATCCTGATCCCATTCCCAGATTTCTCCACAGGGAGCAGGATGCCCCTTCCCAGTTGTTGGCGGGAAAAGCATGGAATTTTTCCTGCAGGAATGATGGAATTGTGTGATTCCCCTTGGGAATGCAGCAGGAAAAGTGGGAAGTCCCAAGATGTCCAGCCAGACGTGTTTGGTTGTGATGGAGCCTGGAAAAACAGGATCCATGGGAGGGAAAAATGTGGGATAGCCCTGGAAACGGGGCACAGGAAGCTCCTGGAAAAGGGAATTGGATGGGAATTGGTTGCTGGATCTTCGTCCCACTCGTCCTTCCCCCCATCCCACATCTCTTCCCACCGGGAACGCGGGATGGGATCATTTGAAATTCCCCCATTCCTCCCCTTAAACGTTTCCCTCCAATTCTCCTCCATTTTTATCCCCTTTTTTATGACCCCAAACCTCCCTCGGGGCCTTTCCCTGTGGGAATGGAGTGGGATCATCCCGTTTTTCATGGAATTAAAACATTTCTTTCCCCTGGCAGTGTCCCCGGCCGCCGAACGGCTCCGCTACATCCTGGGGGAGGACGAGGAGCCCCCCAACCCCACCCTTTTCACGGAGATGGACACCCTGCAGCACGACGGAGACGAGATGGAGTGGAAGGAATCCGCCAGGTGAGCCCGGATTTGGGAATGTTCCGGGAAAAAAAATCCCATCCCGAAATATCCCCACGTGGAAACGGGATCGGGGAATGAGCGTCGGGGAAAAAATGGATATTCCTGAGTCAGGGAAATGCGGAATTTTTCCTGGGACCATGAAGGTTTCCCAAATCCCAATTCCCACTCTCCGGCCAGGTTGGGCCTCTTTAACCTCAGGAAAGCAGCTCTGTGGTGGGAGCACCTAAATCCACATAAATGAGGGGGGGAAATGGGAATTTAGGACTCTGGGAGCAGCAGGGAGGTGGGAATTTGCCAAAAGAATTCCAGGATGCCAATCCCGGGGCAAAGGCGCCACTGGAATCGTGCCCTGGATCCCACACTCCACCCCGAGCTCCCTAATAACCCAAATTCCTCGGGAAAACGGGGCAGAGAGGAGAGGGAAAAGCGACTTAATCGGCTTTGGGGGAGCGGCGCCGGCGCTTGGCGGGAGCGGCCGCGGGAAGCTTGAATTCCAGCCCAGGGAAAGCTGGAGGGCTGGAGAAATGGATTCTCCAAGGAAATCATGGAAAGGGGCTGCGGGATGGGAGCCAGGGCCGAGTGTTGTGTTTTGGGGGTGTCTGGGTTCTGTCAGAGCGTTCCTGGCCCTCCTGGATAATTTTTGGGAGTTTTTTCAGTAGGGATACCTGAGGTTTTCTCTTGGCAGCGGCCGATGCCATCCTGGCCTTTCCCCCTCCTTCCCCCTCGGCATTCCAGAGCCACCGGCTGTTCCCAAAATCCCTTCTCCTCCTCTGTCCTTCCCACCCGGGGCAGGAGGAGCCCAAATCCCGGTGGTGCCCGCTCAGATGGGTCCGGTTAAACTCCAGGAAGGAAAATCCATGGAGGAAAAGCTGATTTTTCCCAAAAAAACCAAGAGCTGCCCTTCCAGGAGTCGGAGCCCTGATCCCAGGGAGCTGGGAGGAATCGCCCCCCTCATTCCGGAAGTTTCTCTGGAGTCTTCATTGTAAAATCAAGGAAGGGCAGAATTCCAAGGGTTCGCAAATCCGCCTGTCTCCCATGGTGGGGATGGAGCGCCCAGAGCGGGGTCGGGGCGTTCCTGAGGAATTGGGATGTTGGGAATTCTCTGGGATCTGCTCTCCTGCAGGATAGATCCAGGCAGGAGCAGATCCAGGCTCAGGCCAGGGCACCTCCATGGGAAAAGCTCCCAAACCTCACAGGAGGGATTTGAGGATGTGGAAATCCAAGGATTTGGGTTTCCTGGTGGGATTGGGAGTTTTCCTCCACTCCACAATCCTGGAAGCAGCACTTTGGGGAATGATTCTCCCTTCCCAGCCCGGATAACGAGCGAGAACTTCGACGAATAAACCCAGGCTTTCCAAGGAGGGAAACTCCCCAGGAAAAACCATTCCCGCATCCTCAGCCCCGCCTCATTCCGAGCTCCCGCTCTCATTCCAGGTGGATCAAGTTCGAGGAGAAGGTGGAGGAAGGCGGCGAGAGGTGGAGCAAACCCCACGTGTCCACGCTGTCCCTGCACAGCCTCTTCGAGCTGCGGACGTGTCTCCAGACGGGAACGGTGCTCCTGGACCTGGATGGATACTCCTTGCCACAAATCATAGGTAGGACCCCCTGGAGGTTTTTTTTTCCCCCCCATGTCCCAAAATGCTGGGGATGGATTTAAACTCCTTGGTTTGCTCCATAAATGGAATTTGTCCAGGAATGAGCGAAGGAAGGAGCTGGGAGCCGTCAGCTGCTGCTTCCAGAAATTGCTGTGTTGGGATTTTGGGGAATTTGGGGCTCACCTGGGGGTCACCGTGGGCAGCTGTTGCAGATGATGTCAAGAAGAAGATTGAGAACAGGAAATTTTGGGGGTGTTCCAGGGGTCACTGCTGAAGCAGCAGATTTTGGGGGGGTTTGGGGGTCACCCCTGGGTCACCACGGGCACGTGTTGCAGACGATGTCATCGAGAAGCAGATCGAGGACGGGCTGGCTGCTGAAGGAGCAGATTTTGGGGAATTTTGGGGGGGTTTGGGGGTCACCGTGGCTGCGTGTTGCAGATGATGTCATTGAGAAGCAGATCGAGGACGCACTGGCTGCTGAAGGAGCAGATTTTGGGGAATTTTGGGGGGGCTTTGGGGGTCACCGTGGCCACGCGTTGCAGACGATGTCATCGAGAAGCAGATTGAGGAGGGGCTGCTGAAGCCGGAGCTGCGGGACAAGCTCAGTTACGTCCTCCTGCGCAAGCACCGCCACCAGACCAAGAAGCCGATCCACCGCTCCCTGGCCGACATCGGCAAATCCGTGTCCTCCAACACCGGTGAGTCCCCGGCGCCGGCCCCCGCCCGGCGACACCCGCGGGCCTCAGGGAGGGACAGCTTGGGAGAAGGGAAGGAGGAACCCAAGGGTTCGGGGCAGCCGAGTGTTGGGGGAGACCCCGAAGTTCTGCCCCTGGTGGGTTTAGGGGTCACCGGGAGCTGGAGGCCATGTTTGGGACACGGACAAAGCCGTGTGATGGGGACAGCGCTGTGTGAGGGGACGGGGTCATGGGAGGGACAGTGGCACCGTGGGGTGACGTCATTGGGTGATGACATCGTTGGGTGATGACATCATTGGGTGAGGACATCGTTGTGTGATGACATCCTTGTGTGAGGGAGAATGTCATGGTGTGATGACATCATCATTTGAGGACAACACTGTGTGATGACGTCGTTGTGCGGTGACATCACTGCGTGATGACAGCAACATTGTGCGGTGACAATGTCATTGCACGATGATGTCACCGTGGGGACAACGGTGCTTTGTGGTGAAATCACTGTGGGGACAATGTCGCTGTGTGATGACATCATCCCTGTACAATGACATCACCCTGGGGACAATGGCGCTGTGTGATGACATCACACGAGGACAATGGCACAGTGTGGGGACCGCGCTTGGCGCGGGGGTTTCCTGGCGCGGCCACCGCAGACAAATCCGGTCTGCTGCCGGCTGATCCCGCCTTTTCCCAGCCCTTACAAAAGGGGATTTGGTTGATTTCCCGATTATTCACTCGGGTTTAGCCCGAGGTCACTCGGTGGAGCCCGGGATTTGCCGGGCTCCGGCTGCTCCTGGGGCCAGCAGCTCCTGGGAGGGACCATCCATGACCAACATTCCCATTCCCGTGTGCCGGGACAGGAAATCCGAGCCCAGGATCCACCAAAACCGAGCCCGGCTTGGGAATGTTGGGTTTAGTCCCTAAAAATGGAAATGGGGGGGGACGGAATTGCTCCAAGGTCCCAAGGAGGGACATCCCGAAGAGGAAATGGTGGAGGAAGGGGGTCCCTTTGGGATCCTGCCCTGACATTCCCGATGGGATCCTGCCCCAACATTCCCGATGTGACCTTGACCCCAACATTTCCCGTGGGATGTTCCCAATGGGATCCTGGCCTGACATTCCCCATGGGATCCTGCCCCAATATTCCCAATGGGATCCCTCTCCTCTCTCACAGCCCCTCTCTGCTCTCCTCTCCCCCAGCCCGCAGCCCCGTGCGGGGCCCGGCCGCCGGCGCCGCCTTCCACCGCTCCACCGAGGACCTGCGGATGCGGCAGAGCGCCAGCTACGGCCGCCTGCGTGAGTGGGGGGCACCAACCGCCCCCGAATATCCCTGGAAAAACAGAATTCCCATTCCCCCGGGCAGAGCGGGAGGTTGAAATGAGGTCCCACCACGGCCACCATCGCGGAAGTGCAGCACGGAATTCAGGATGAGCTGGAATTGGGTGTTGCTGTAGCTCCAAATCCTAAGGGTGGAGGAAAAAATTCCTTGAAATCTTTAGGGAGGGAAGGAGGGAATCCTCAAAGATTGCTTGGCTGGGGGAGGGAAGGTGGGAGATCCCATCCGAGCCTGGGAGCTTGGTTTGTGTAGCTGAGGCTGGAAATGCTCCTGTTCATGGAGTTCTGGGATCATTAGGGTTGGAAAAGCCCTGTGAGATCATGGAACACCAGCACCGCCACGATGTCCCCAAAGTGCCACACCCAGACCATTTTTGGACCCTTCCAGGGATGGGGACTCCACCCCTGCCCTGTGCCAGCCTTCCCCCTCTTCCAGAGAAGGAATTCCCCCTAATTCCCGAGGTTTCACGGCACTGCTGCTGCTTTCCAAGCCCAAATATAAACAATATTTTATTTCTCTGCGCCAATTCTCTCCACTGGGATTTCTCCTGGCACCAGGGGTGGCTTTTCCTCACATTCCCTCCCTTCCCTCCGCCAGGTCACGCCCAGAGCCGGAGCATGAATGACATCTCGGACACGCCAAGCACTGACCAGGTACCCATCCCAAAATCCCACTGGGAGGAGCATCCCAACACCATCCCTGATCCTCTGGGGCTGTTCAGATCCACGTGAGCCTCTGCTGGGTCGATTCCCGCACAAATTCCTGATCAGGGCAGTAACTGATCCCTGTGGATCCATGGGAAAGCTGCCCCAGAGGGGACACCTGAGCCAGGAGGCTGCGGCAGCTCGAATCCCTCAGGGTGGAGCAAAAAACCCCTTCAGATCTTCAGGGAGGACAGGAAAGGTGCTGGAAGTGTAGGAATCCTAAAGGATTGGTTGGGAGAGGGCGGAAAATCCCATCCAAGTTCTTGGGTTTGCAGACAGGGATTCAGGGCTGGAGAAGAGGGGCTGGAATTTGGGGTGGGATCTGGTTTTCCCCGGGGGTTTCTCAGTGCAAAGCTCAGCTGAGAGGCCGTGGGGAGATTTTCCTTCTGGGGTTGCTTTTAGGAGGGAGCTGGGAAGCAGCTCTGGCTTGGGATGGGATGGATCAATGGGATTTTGTGCCATTCCCATCCCAAACTCCTTTTTCTGGGAACGGTTGATTCATGACATGAGCTTTGCTCTGCTTCTCTTTGCGATTTCACCATGAACTGGAGGGGAAAACCCCGGGATTTTTTAGGGAATGGGGTAGGATAACAACTTTGGGTTTTTAGGGAATGGGATAGGATAACAACTTGCTTTGGGTTTTTAGGGAATGGGGTGGGATAACAACTTGCTTTGGGTTTTTAGGGAATGGGGTGGGATAACAACTTGCTTTTCCCCCAGGATGTCCTCGCTGGGCTTACCTGGGGTGATGCACTTTAGGGCGAGTCCAAACACAATCAATAATGTTTTATTTCCTTGGGTTTCATGGATGGAAATCCACGCCCAGCTGGGAGCTGGGGGACAGGGACACCACGAAGGTTTCCAGGTCACCTCCCGAGATGGCTCCATCCCAATGCCCAGTCAGGAACCCCAAATACCACCTCCAGCAATGGGGTTCGGAGTGTTAATCCCAAAATATGCAAAGCATTTAGGTTTAATCGCCCTATTAGGCCCACTACAAAGGGACTTTTTAAGTGTTACACGCAGCTTAGTGGCCACTGGTAACTCCTGCACTGGAGGAGTTGCTTTATTATTATGATTTCTTTTTTTTTTTTTTTTTTTTTTTTTTTT
>WEKY01021703.1:36798-64340 GCA_013390045.1 Picathartes gymnocephalus
GTCCACGAGATCGGGGAGGAGTTGGCCTGGACCGGCAGGTGAGCGAGGAGCCACCCCCCAAAAACCTCTGGAGGGTGCTGGGACCTGTCAGCATCTCCTGCGAGCTCATCCTGGGGTGTCCTGGGGTGAAATCCTGGTGGGAACAGGTTTGGGGCAGCACCAGACCTATTTATGTGTGTATATATAAAATTATATTTATGTATCAATATTTATAAGTGTCCCAACTGGCCACAGAAGCTGTGGCTGCTCCTGGATCCCTGGAAGTGCCCAAGGCCAGGCTGGATGGGGTTTGGAGCAGCCTGGGGCAGTGGGAGGGGTTCCTGCCCATGGCAGGGGTGGCCCTGGATGGGATTTAAGGTCTCAAACCACTCCAGGATTCCGTGATTCTGTTTTGGTGGAAGTCACCAGGTCCCCGGCGGTGTCTCCATAGGTTCTGTGGTGGCCTCTACCTGGATATCAAGAGGAAGCTGCCCTGGTTCCCGAGCGACTTCTACGAAGGTTTCCATATCCAGTCCATCTCCGCCATCCTCTTCATCTACCTGGGCTGCATCACCAACGCCATCACCTTCGGGGGCCTGCTGGGGGACGCCACCGACAACTACCAGGTGTGGCCCGGGGTGTCACCGGCGTGGGGAGAGCAGGGGTGGGGTGGGGTGGGGTGGGATGGGATGGGTTTTACTCTCCTTGTGCCATGCCAAGCTTCTGGGGATGGAAATTCCCTGCCAGGTGGGAGTGGCAGCCCTGGAATCCCCTCCATGGCAGTGCCAGCAGCAACGGGACACTGTCCCAACCATCCTGAGCAGGTCCAAGCCGAGGTCCCTCACCCCATCTCCATCGGGGGATTCGTGGGGACGCGGCGTGGCCCCGTGACACCACCTCTGCTCCGTCCCCAGGGCGTCATGGAGAGCTTCCTGGGCACAGCCATGGCCGGCTCCATGTTCTGCCTCTTCGCCGGGCAGCCCCTCATCATCCTCAGCAGCACCGGCCCCATCCTCATCTTCGAGAAGCTGCTCTTCGACTTCAGCAAGTGAGTGCTGGGCCACGCCAGGGGACACCAGGACCGGTCCGTGCCCGGGTGGGACGTGTCCCCCAGCCCCTGGTCACTCACAGGGCCGCGTGTGCCCTCTTCCAGAGGCAACGGGATCGACTACATGGAGTTCCGCCTGTGGATCGGGCTGCACTCGGCCCTGCAGTGCCTTATCCTGGTGGCCACCGACGCCAGCTTCATTATAAAGTACATCACGCGCTTCACCGAGGAGGGCTTCTCCACCCTCATCAGCTTCATCTTCATCTACGACGCCATCAAGAAGATGATCGGCGCCTTCAAGTACTACCCCATCAACTCCGACTTCAAGCCCGACTACGTGACCATGTACAAGTGCGAGTGCGTGGCCCCCGACCCAGGTGAGTTCACCCCGGGGCTGCCCGGGCAGGAGCCAGGGGTGGGAGGGTCCTGGTGTGGAGAATCCCACGGGATCGCTGGCCCAGGATGTGGGAGGAGGCAGCTCCCGGGTTGGACAGACCTCGTCCTCCTCCTCCTCCTCCGAGGGGGTTTTGAAGATGGAGGAAGAGCCTCGTCCCCCTCGGTGCTTCCTGGGACGCAGCGGACGGAGAGTTGGGATCTCAACCTGGAGCAGCCAGACCTGGACGGATAAGAAGGAAATATTGGAAAAAAAAAGAACATTCCAGATCACTCCAGCCTGCTGCCGATGGAAACTGAATCTCCAGAAAACACCTGGAGTGGTTCTGTGCTCTTCAGAGTCTGGGATTCCCTGGGATGTCCCAGCTGGGTGTGGAAACATCCAAGGACTGTTTTTCCTCTTCTTTTTCCACTCCTTTTCCAAAAGGAGAGGCCGTCAGGCTCTGAGCAGATGGCCCTTCCATGGCTCCCTGGTTTTGCTCTTGGATGGACGTCCTGGACGATGCCAGATCCGACTGGTGGAGCTTGGACACTCCTGGAAGGGAGCAGAGATGGCTTTGGGCTCACGGCAGCGACCGCCTGCTCTCCCAGGAGCTGAACTGATGTCAAAAGCCTAAATTTTGGGGAGCGTCAGCTACAGCCAGAGGGGTCTGATGGTGGATGAAGGTCACAGAGGATGAAGATGATGGTGGAGGAAGGTCATGGTGGATGAAGGTCACAGTGGAAGAAGGTCATGATGGATGAAGATGATGCTGGATGAAGATGATGGATGAAGGTCACAGTGGATGAAGGCCACAGTGGATGAAGATGATGGTGGATCAAGGCCACAGTGGATGAAGATGATGGTGGATCAAGGCCACAGTGGATGAAGATCATGGTGAAGGTCTCACCCTCTCCTTCCTTCAAGAAAAGCCTCCCGAACCCTCCACCCAAGGCATTCCCAGCCCATCTGCCCTTCCAAGGAGAGCTCTCACCCACGGGAATCGCAGCGATTGGGTTCAGTTTTGCATTTCCCCTCGAATCCCATCACCGACCCCTCCGTGAGCGCCGCGATCCTGCCGGGATCCGCCAGCCCAGAGCAGCACCCGGAGCCAACCCAAGCCCAGCCCCCTAAACCGCACCCTCGGGAGAGCCAAAGTGGAGCCCCCAGAGCCAGAATTCCTGAACGGAACTGCGAGCACCCGCTGGGATCCGCCCGGCAGCTCCCGCAGGAGGAGCCTTCAGCCTCCGGGGAGGTCTCCCCCTTCCCCGAGCCCCCATCCCAAGCAAACCCCGAGCAGCCCAGCGGCATCCGCACCCCAGTTCCCGTTCCCGTTCCTCGCCCTGGCTGCCCAGGGCAGTGTTGTCCGCATTGGATTTAACATTCCTCTAGAAATGATGTTTATTCCCCCCTCCGTAGTTTTTTTTTCTTTTTAAATTCCCTTTTTTTTCCATCCGTGCTGATTTTTGATTATTTTAACTGATTTGTCCCATATTTGTCTCTGCTGCACACATCAATTGGGGCTGATTTCAATCTCAAGTGAGTATCGCCTTCTAAATATTAAAACAATTTTAATATTTGATACTCTCCCCTCACAGGGGGAGGGTCCGTTGTTATTTTTTTTTTTTTCCATGTATTTGACTTTTCTCTCTCTCTAAAAGGGTTTGTGTAGAGCCCTTAGGGCTCCTCTCTTAAATCCCACCGGTGCCGTGCCGCCCTTTGGGGCATAGAAATCCCAAAATCGGGTTTGTGGAAAAAGAAAAGCTTGTGGAGGAGAAAAATAAGAACAAAGCTGATGTTTTTAGGGCCGGGTTTGTTCCCCAGAGCTCGGTCCCGGCAGCCCCGGGGTCTCTGTGCTGACCCAGCTTCTCCTTCATTAATTCCCGGCGCCGGGGATGGAGGCGGCGGCCGAAATTCCCACTTGGCGAAGAGGATGGAAGAGGGGGGCGGCGAAATGGTCCCGGAATTCCCGAATTCCCTCTTTTAGGGGCACCCTGAGAGAACCCAGGGGCGCTCCCGGAGCCGCGGAGCTGCGTCGCCCGAAGAGCTGAGGAGAAGAAGGTGCCCAGGGCTCGAAAAGACGGAATTTTGCACTGATGACACCAAAACACCCCCAAAAGATTTTTTAAAAAATGAATAAACCAAAAAATTGGGCATGAGTCAAAAAAAAAAAAACCCCAGGCTGCTTTCCCAGCCTTCCACCCCATTCCTGGCGGCTTCCCTGGGAAGCTCCTTAAATTTTAGGAACTGGGAAGCTCCCAAAAAATCCCCCCTCGCCAGTCCCGGAAGGAGAAGCCGCCGTGGGAGCCGCCGCGTCCTCCCCGGCACGGGATTAATCAGGGAGAAGTCGCTGCAGGGTTAAAAAAGGGGGGATTTCCCCCCAAAATCTCGGGATGCCGATCCCTGCCGGGCTCAGCGGGTGAAGCCCGGGTGGTGTGAACGCCCAAAATCTCGGTTTTAGCCCCAAAACCTCAATAACCAACTCCTTCCCCGCAGCCAACGCGACCTTGTTCGATGCTTCAGCTCCAGTGGCAGCGAACAGCACTAACGTTTCTCTGGTAAGAAACGGGATCTGCTCATCCCAGCGGGAAATCTGGGATCGGGGAGGGCGGATCTGAGAGATTTCGGCACCCAGGGAGTGGGATGGGCCTGCTCAGAGAGATGGGAAACCAAATCTGGGCTGGTTTGGGTTCCCAGAGGGGCTCAGCAGCACCAAATCCACGATTTTCACCCCAAATTAATGTCAGCTCTGGGGTTTTCCCGTGGTTTTGGGTATTCCAGTGGCAGCAGCCCAGGAAATTCCCCTTTCCTTGTGTGCTGAGATGGCTCAAACTGCTCTTTTTTGGGGGTTGGACAAGGAAATTTTCCTTTTTTGCAAGCTGCAGTTGCTAAAAACGCTGATTTTGCTCAATCTGTTTGTGAAATCCTCGTTTCCTTACACGATGTATTCCTTAAAGTACAAATTTTGGGGGCTTGGACAGGAAATTTTCCCTTTTTGTGCACAATGGAATCACTTAGAAGTAAAAATTTTGGGGTTTGGACAGGAAATCTCCTTTTCCTTCCATGCTGCTACTTAAAAAACACAATTTTGCTCGATTTGGGCTGGAATTCCCCCTTTCCCTGCACACCGCAATAATTTTGAATTTTGCTCACTTTGCTTTTTTTTGGGCTCTCTCGCCAGTCCAATGCTATCAACCTCACAGCTCTGGACTGGACCCAGCTGAGTAAGAAGGAATGTCTCAAATACGGCGGCAGCTTAGTGGGAAAATCCTGCAAATTCGTGCCCGACCTGGCCCTCATGTCCTTCATCCTCTTCTTCGGCACCTACTCCATGACCCTGACCCTGAAAAAATTCAAATTTAGCCGCTATTTCCCCACCAAGGTAAGGAAACTGCTGGGTTTTGTAATCTCCTTTCCCAAAAGTGAGGGAAAACGGGAGTTGCCGGGAGATTTTGGTGGAGGTGAAAATAAATCCCTGTTTTTAGGAGGTTTTGGCCACAATTGGGATCCTCCTCAAGGTTTTAAGCCCTGATTTTTGGAGTTCTGTGAGGCTTTTGACGGCATCCTCCTCTCCAAACTGGAGTTGGGATAATGGATGGAATTCCCAGAGAAGCTGTGGCTGCCCCTGGATCCCTGGAAGTGCCCAAGGCCAGGCTGGAGCACCCTGGGACTGTGGGAATTGTCCCTTAGGGAGGCCCTGGATGGGGTTTGAGATTCCATCCAACCCAAAACGTTCCAGGATTTTGGGATTCTCTCCCTTGGCTCTCACAATCCCAATAAGCCCTCGCCTCGTGGAAAAAAGGCACAAAAACGTGGATTTTGGGGGTTATTCCTGGGTTCTCCGTGGCTGAGCGGAGCTGCAAAGACCCCAAAGCAGGAGCAAACTTCTCCATCACAATTCCCCTTCCCACACCATTAATTAACCTTCCCCTTTCCAACCCCATTAATTCCCTTCCCACCCCATTAATTCCCTTCCTACCCTGTTAATTCCCCTTCCCACCCCATTAATTCCTTTCCAACCCTGTTAATTCCCCTTCCCACCCCATTAATTCCCATTTCCCACCCCGTTAATTCCCTTTCCAACCCCATTTCCCTGTCTTGCCTCCAGGTCAGGGCTTTCATTGCTGATTTTTCCAATGTCTTCTCCATCCTGCTCTTCTGTGGAGTGGACGCCTGTTTCGGACTGGACACCCCCAAACTCCACATCCCCAGTATCATCAAGGTTCGGCCTCCTCCCTTCACCCCACACTTTTTTTCCAGCTCCTCTCCAGGTTTTTTTGGGAATATCACAGCTCCAGGCACAGTCTTTTGAAAGCTACTTTGTCTTTTCTAACAATATTCTAATTTTCTGACTTGTTTTCCTCTCTTTTTTTGCTGTTTCTCCTCCTATTTCTTGTTTTTCCTCCTTTTTTCCACCACCCTTCCTTGGTTTTCCTCCCTTTTTAATTGTTTTCCCTCCCTTTTTATTGTTTCCCCACCTTTTTTTGTCATTTTCCTCTTTTTTTTTTTCATTTTTTTCCCTTTTTTGTCATTTTTTCCCCTTTTTTGTCATTTTTCCTCCCAATTTTTGCCGTTTCCCCTCCCTTTTCTCTCTCTCCCCCTCTCTCCTGCAGCTCCGTAAGCTCATTAGCGATTTCTCTATCTTTATGTCCATATTAATGTTTGTGGGGCTGGATGTGCTTTTTGGACTCAACACCCCAAAGCTCCAAGTGCCTACTGATTTCAAGGTAAAAAACCCCAAATCCACAAAACTCCATTCCCGAAGGATTTCTCCTCCCCCAGCCAGGGGGTGATGTGGGGATCCCAGTGAGGATCCCAATGAAGATCCCAATCCAGATCCCAATGAAGATCTAATTAAGATCCCAGTGAGGATCCCAACGAGGATCTAATTAAGATCCCAATGAGAATCCCAATGAGGATTTAGGGACAGTTTGGGGTGCAGGATTTAGGGATGGATCCAGGATGGGGCGATGGGGTTGTCCCCAAACGCCAACCCTTGGGTTTTCCCATTCCGTGCCGTGTTCCCAAGGTTCCAACCCTTCCCAAGGTTCCGACCCCATTCCCAAGGGTCCGACCCCATTCCCGAGGTTCCGACCCCGCTGTCTCCCCCAGCCCACCCGCGTGGACCGGGGCTGGTTCGTGTTCCCCTTCGGGAAGAACCCGTGGTGGGTGTACCTGGCCAGCGCCCTGCCCGCCCTGCTCGTCACCATCCTCATCTTCATGGACCAGCAGATCACGGCCGTCATCGTCAACAGGAAGGAGCACAAGCTAAGGGTGAGACCCCCGGGGATCCCCCCAGCACCCAGGGCACCCAAGGCACCCCAGGGATCCCCTACAGCACCCAGGGATCCCCCACAGCACGCCGGGGACACCCCCAAAGGGCACCCAGGTTTGGGGGTTCGCCCTGGCTCCCCCCGGCCTTGGCCAGCTGCAGGTTTGGGGTGAGGGAGGGCCTGGGGTGGGAAGGTCTGTGGGCAATGGGGTGCAGGGGGGTGATGCAGGGTGATTTAAGGTGCCCCCTATTCATGCGGGGGGCACTGCGGGGGGTGCAGGATGCCCCATGTCGTATGGGGTGAATCAGAGTGACAGTGGGTGCTCTGGGGTGACAGAGGGTGCCCCATGTCCGTGTGGGGACATCACGGTGACACCAGGCACCCCAAGGCCATTTGGGGCCCACCGAGGCCTTGCCGGAGGCCTCCGGGGGTGCAGAGCCCCCCCCAGCCCCCCGTGCTGTGTTGCAGAAGGCAGCCGGGTACCACCTGGACCTGTTCTGGGTGGGCATCCTGATGGCCGTGTGCTCCTTCATGGGGCTGCCCTGGTACGTGGCCGCCACCGTCATCTCCATCGCCCACATCGACAGCCTCAAGATGGAGACCGAGACCAGCGCCCCGGGGGAGCAGCCCCAGTTCCTGGGGGTCAGGTGAGTCCTGGGGGGGCTCAGGGGCACCTGGGCGGTGTTCTGGAGCTGGGGGGACACCAGGAACAGTGTCACCAGGGAGGAATTGTCCTCTCCTGGGGACAGCAGGGACAGCGCTGCCAGGGGTGCCCAGGGAGGGATTTTGGGGTGTTTGGGGCTGGATCCATCATCCCAGTGGATCAATCCCACTCCCACTGATGGTTCTGTGGTTCCTGGGGGTGGGGAACCCAGCCCTGGCTGATCCCACTCCTGTCCCCGCTCCAGGGAGCAGAGGGTGACCGGCATCATCGTCTTCGTGCTGACCGGGGTTTCGGTTTTCCTGGCTCCCATCCTGAAGGTAAAACATTCCCGTTCCCCCTCCCTGCAGAGATTTGGGGATGTGGGGATAAAAACACTGGGTCCTGCCCTGTCCTGGTGGCCTGGGCTAGGCCCTGTTCCTGGGAGAAGCTGCTGCCTTCCCTGGGGTCAGGGCCGTGCTTGTTCCCCGTTCCCAGTACATTCCCATGCCGGTGCTCTACGGGGTCTTCCTCTACATGGGCGTGGCATCGCTGAATGGCATCCAGGTGAGCGCCCTTCCTCCTCCTCATCCTCACCCTCCATCCTCCGTGTCCTCGTCCTCATCCTCCGTCCTCATCCTCCGTCCTCCTCCTCCTCTTCCCCATCCTCTTTGTCCTCCTCATCCTCCTCTTTTCATCCTCCTTCTCCTCATCCTCCATCCTCCTCATCCTTGTCCTCATCATCCTCATCTTCCATCCTCCTTGTCCTCTTTGTCCTCCTCCTCCTCTTCCTCCTCAGTCCTCCTTGTCCTGAAGATTAACCCTGGACTTTCCTCCCCGGGCAGTTTTGGGATCGCTGCAAGCTGTTCCTGATGCCGGCCAAGCACCAGCCCGATTACGTGTTCCTGCGGCACGTCCCGCTGCGCCGCATCCACCTCTTCACCCTGGTGCAGATCGTCTGCCTGGCCGTGCTCTGGATCCTCAAATCCACTGTGGCCGCCATCATCTTCCCTGTCATGGTAATCCCAGCCCTGATCCAAAGGGGTTTTTCGGATTTTAAGGATGATTTGTTGTGGTCCCACCATGGCCGCCATCATCTCCCTCGTCATGGAAATTCCAACCTTACTCTGAACAGGTTTATTGGGATTTAAGGAATTTTTAGTGTGGTTCCACCATTCCTGCCATCGTCTTTCCCATCATGGTTATCCCATCCTATCTCTGAAAGGTTTTTTTGGGATTTTTGGCATGGTCCCACCATGGCCACCATGATCTTCTCCATCATGGTAATCCCATCCTCGCTCCAAATGTTTTTTTGGGATTGAAGGGATTTTTGGCTCGGTGGTCACCACCAAGGATTGAGAGATGCTCTTGGCCCTGTCCCCTACCAGATCTTGGCCCTGATCCTGGTGAGGCGGCTCCTGGATTTCGTCTTCTCCCAGCACGACCTGGCCTGGATCGACAACATCATCCCCGAGAAAGAGAAGAAGAAGGAGGATGACAAGAAGAAGAAGAAGAAAGGCAACAAAGGCGACAGCAGCAGTGATGAGGAGGTGGGCATGGGGTCACCGGGGGGCTCCTGAGGACAGCAGGGACATCCCAGAGCTGGGCAGGGAAAATTCCCACTGAAACCTGCGGGTTTGGGATGAGCCTTGGATTCCAGGAGGGGAGAGGCACAAGAGCCAGAGCGCTGCTCATCCCAAGGCCTGGAGATCACTGAGATTTCCTTAATTAAAAAAAAAACAAAACCAGGAATTTCCTGGGTTTCATTCCTCCTGACATGGTGCTGGTGGGGCTTTGTGAAAAATATCTGAGTTTGGGATGGTTTGGAGCCCCCAAAAGCCACTGGTGTTGGAGTTTTCCCGCTGGGAAGGAGCAGATTCAGCTCCACCTTCACCAAAAATCCGCTGAATAAATTTGGGGGGCTTCATTCCGAGCTGCACCACGAACCCAACGAGTTTTAGCTCAGTTTAACCCCCTAATCGCTGCTGGCAGGACCTTTCCTCCCGCCGATCACCCCAAAATTTGCAGTTCCCAGGAGCTTTCCTGCAGGATGAAGTGGGGGGATGAGGGGTTTTTTTTTGGGGTCACCTGGGGAGTGTTTCAGCTCCGTGTCCCCCCAGGAAAGAGGGCCTCCACCTGGAGCTTTGCGTTCTGACTCCTCCCCAAACGGCTCGGACATGGACCGCAGGTAATGGGCCCCAAATGGAAAAATATATGAAAAATATAAAGGAATAATATATGAAAAATATAGAAAAAATATATAGGAATAATATATAGGATAAACACATATGAAAAATACATGAAAAAAATATAGCATGTATATATGAATAATATATGAATATATGAAAAATATATATGAAAAAAATACACAAAAAATATATGAAAATATATTTAAAAATACATTAAAAACATACAAAAAAAGATATAAAAAGCTCAAAATCTCCAGGCATCAGCATTCCCTGTGGGGGGTTTGGGGTGGGCACAGCCCCCCTGGCTGCTCACCCCCCTCTCCTCTCCTGCCCCCCAGTATCACCCTTCACCTGAAGATCTCGTGCCCGTCGTCTCCCGCCTTTAACTACTCCCGAAACCCCATCTGTGCCGTGCCCCAGGTGAAGATCGAGATGGAGTCGGACTACGAGGACAGCGACACGGAAAAGGCCCCCCGGGACATGGGCAGTGAGACCACGCTATAGCCCCGCGGCGCTCCCGCCTTAGCCATAATTTAATTTATATATATATATCGATAGCGCCGCAGTCATATATATATATAAAGGAAATTGGGTTGATTTCTCTCTGCCGGATGCAGGAGACCCCGGCGGTCCCGCGCTCCGGTAGATTTTAGGGTCGAATTCCCTCCCTTCCCGCTGGGCGAAGGCATCGCCGCTGGCGGCGAAATGGGGCCGGAAAGGTGGAATTGGGGTTTTTGGCCCCAAAAAGGTGGAATTGGGGATTTTTGCCCCACAAAGGTGGAATTGGTTTTGGCCCCGCAAAGGTGGAATTGGTGGTTTTGGGCTTGGAAATGTGGAATTGGTGGTTTTGGCCTCAGAAAGGTGGAACTGGTGATTTTGGCCTCGGAAACGCGGAATTGGGGATTTTTGCCCAAGAAAGGTGGAATTGGTGGTTTTGGCCCCACAAAGGTGGAATTGGTGATTTTAGCCCTGCAAAGGTGGAATTGGTTTTGGCCCCGCAAAGGTGGAATTGGTGGTTTTGGCCCCACAAAGGTGGAATTGGTGATTTTAGTTGGCACCACTTGAAATTTTTTTTTTTCCTGCAAAGGTGGAATTGAGGAGTTTGGCCCCAGAATGGTGGAATTGGTGATTCTGGCCCCATGATGAGGAGAAGGCTCCTGGAATGGGGATGAGGAGGAGGAGGAGGCTCCTGGGATGAGGAAGAGGAGGCACAGCAGGATGGAGAGGAGCCGGTGCCCAGGGAGGGAAGGGGAGGAGCAGCCCAGGGTGAGGGGTTTTGTCACTTGAGGGCAACAAAGGGTGACAAGAGCCGGGCCCTGGAGGGAGAGCGGACAGGGAGTGGGGCCTGGGTTCTTGAGGGAGTTGGGAATGGTTCCTAATGGAATCCGGAATGGTTTCTGCAGGGAATTGGGAATGGTTCCTGATGGAATTCAGGAATGGTTTCTGATGGAATCCAGGCTGGTTCCCACAGGGAAATGGGGTTAGAGGCTGCACTGAAGTCACTGGGTCGCCCATCCCCACATCCTCACCCATCCCACTCCCAGCTCAGGAACAGCCCCATCCCTCCTCCAGCCCTTCTCTCCTGGAGGAATCCTCAGATTCCCTCTGGAGGGATCCTCTGGCTGGGGGAATTCGAGGATTCTTTCCCTGGAGGGATCCCCTGGCTGGAAGAATCTGAGGATTTCCTCTGGAGGAACCCCCTGGCCGGGGAAATCCGAGGATTCCAGGGGCTCCCCTCCCACTCCGCGTCATTCCCAGCGCTGGGAGCAGGAGAGGAGCAGCCCCTGTCCCCCTCGGTGCTCCAGCCCCACCCAGCAGCTCCCTCCCGCTGTCCAGCAGCATTTTGGGGTCCCCAAGTGGCTTTTCCCCCCTGGGACAGGAGCAGCTCGGGCTCCAGGCAGGCTCGGAGCTGGCTCTGCCCAGCTCCCTCCACCTTTTTTCCAGCAGCACCGAGGCTTTAAAGGATTTTTTTATCACCCAAGGCCCCGGCCCAGCAGTGCTTTAGGAACTCTGGTCCCAAGTGCCCCTCAAATCCATTTTTTTTCCTCGTTTTTCCTGGATGAATCCTTTAGGATTTTTTCCCCTCCCAGAGCCCCCAGACCCTTCCCATGAGCAGCACTGACCTGACACCAGCAGCACTGGGGCTCTTCTGGGCCTCCAGCCACACATTCAACTGGGACACCAGTTCAACACCACAAACTGATCTGAACCCTGGCGTGGGACAGATCCCTGTAAATACTCACATCCAACAGAGACTTGAAGGCCATTTCCTATTTATAGCAGTTTTTTGTTCTGGTTCTCCGGCTCAGGTGCAGCTCCTGGGCACAGAGCAGTGCCCCAGCCCTGCCCTGGTAGCATTCCAACCTGGCCGGGGCCACCCGCACCCCGAGGGCACCGCGTCTCTTTTTGTAGCTTTTTGTCCCCGCCCTGTGCTAGCTGCTGCAGCTAGGCTTTGAGATTTTAAGCGAGCAGGTTTAATTTGCTTTCTCCACCAGCTCTGCTTGCCGGGTTCGTGGGCTCTGGGAGCTGCTCCCTCGGGCAGAGCTGAACCCACTCCAGGCTGCTTTGGGCTCAGTTTGCCCCTTTTTGGCGAGGTTCCCCACGAGGTTTTTTGGGGTTTTTTTTTTTGGCACCACTTGAACCATTTTGTATTTCTCGGTGATACAACCCAATAAAAACCTCGTTTCCACGAGCCTCAGCTCTCCGTGTGTTTCTGGGGCACATCTGGGAATCCCAACTTTCCCTCCCCACTGGGTTTTGGCAGGAGGGGGTCAGAGCAGGGGCTGCAGCACCAGCCGTACCTGCAGCCTTTTGGAACCCTAAAAATCAGAATAAAACCGCCGAGATCACCAAGGCTGGCATCACAACAAAGCTCTCCCAGCCCTGGGAAAGGTGGGGTCAGTGATTCCAGGAAGAGGAAAACCAAAGATTCACCTCAGCCCATGGATAACCCTGCAGAGAAGCTTTTCCTGAGGTTCAGCAGAGATAACCAGAGCCTGCAAACAAATTCCTTTATCCTCTGCTGTGCGTTTGGTCAGGAAACACTCAGGAAGCTGGGCAGGATTTGTCCAGGTAGAAAAGGCTGAGATTTTCCCAATTTTCAGCCCAGGTGGAGCAGTTTTGTCTCTCTGGGAAGGACCCAGACCCTGCCCTGCCCAGAGGCAGCTCCCAAAGGCTTTAAAAACAACCCCTGCTCCTTTCCAGAAGGGAAATAATTAATCAAAAATAATTCCAGGGCACAAAGGATTTTTTTTTTTTTTTTTTTGTCTTCTCACACTTTATTTAGCCAGCCTGCACTACTCACTGAGCACTCACACTTTACAACACAGTGCAGGAAAATCTCCCCGTGTGGGCACCCCCCCCCCCCCACCCCAAGGTGTTCTTTGGTTAGAAAAAAAAAGGCTTTTAAAAAATTCATCATCCAAAAAGCAAAAAGAACCCAGCCTAGCTGCACTCTAGAACATGCTACACCAGCCCAGGGCCCTGCACAGGCCCAGGACACAAATATGGCTTTAAACTTAATTTTTTCTTTCAAGTAATTCTTCTATAAAAGAGCTTAAACTAAACATCCAGCACTGAGGAGGAACTCAGGAACGCCAGGATTTGGAGAACAGAACCATCGAGGTGTGAATCCCACGGGATTGCTGGAATTCCAGGATCCCAAATAGCTCCTGCAGGAGCAAGGGTGGCTCAGGAGGAGTGTGGATATTCCCAGCTTAAAAACAATCCAGGAGTGTGGATATTCCCAGCTTAGCCAAACTCCCAATAAATACCTCTGACCTCCGAGTGGGGGAAGGCCCCACGTGCGAGACAATAAATAAAAATATTGCATTTTCTATCGGCCTGTTTGGGAGTCAGTCTGGAATGTCGAGGGCCGGAGAGGCCCCGGTTAGGCCCAGCTCTGAAGGGCCCTGGTTAGGCCCAGTTCCAAGGGTACCCCACTAGGCCTGGCTCCGAGGGGCCCTGGTTAGGCCCAGCTCTGAGGGGCCCTGGTTAGGCCCAGTTCCAAGGGTACCCCACTAGGCCCAGCTCTAAGGAGCCCTGCTTAGGCCTGGCTCTGAGGGGACCCTGGTTAGGCCCAGCTCTGAGGGGCCCTCGCTAGGCCCAGTTCCAAGGGTACCCCACTAGGCCCAGCTCCAAGGAGCCCTGGTTAGGCCTGGCTCCCAGGGGCCCTGGTTAGGCCCAGCTTCCAGGGTACCCCACTAGGCCCAGCTCTAAGGAGCCCTGCTTAGGCCCAGCTCTGAGGGGCCCTCGCTAGGCCCAGTTTCAAGGGTACCCCACTAGGCCCAGCTCCAAGGGTACCCCACTAGGCCCAGCTCCAAGGAGCCCTGGTTAGGCCCAGTTCCAAGGGTACCCCCGCTAGGCCCGGCTCCCAGGGGCCCCCTGCTAGGCCCAGCTCCCAGGGGCCCTGCTTAGGCAGGCAGAGCCTGGAGCTCTTTGGGTTTCAGCAGTTTCTTGGCAGCGATGATGGTGTTTTTCATCAGCATGGCCACGGTCATGGGCCCCACGCCGCCGGGCACGGGAGTGATGTAACTGGCCTTCTTCCTCACCCCTGAGGGGAAAAGCTCAGCTTAAGAGCCAGGCAAGGCTTCCCAGCCTAAAGCCACGCAGGTTCTGCCAGGATGAACGCTTTAGGAACAGCCTTCAGGCGGTTTTTACCTGTGTGTCCAGCCTGGGTGTGAAAGGAGCTTGAAGGCAAAGGCCAAGGTGGGGAAAAGCGCCAAGCCAGGCCTCAAAGCACAAAAAGCAAGGCCTAAAAGTGCCAAAAAGCAAGCCCAAAAGCACCAAGCCAGGCCTAAAAGTACAAAGCTCTAAAAGCACCAAAAAGCCAGGCCTAAAAGCACGGAAAGTCAGGCCTAAAAGCTGATTTTTGGCACAGAAATGTCAAACCCAAGAGCGGAGCTGGAGCAGAGGCTGAGACCCAACTGCTGAGACGCAGGAGGCTCCTCCGGAGCATCCCCGTGGAATATCCCGGGATAAACCCCGGGACACGGATGCACCCTGAGCTCAGGGACACGAACCAGGCCTTGGTCACCCCTCCTCAGTGCCCAAAACAGCCGACCCAGAGCCTTTCCTTACCCTCAAAGTCCACGTCCCCGACCAGCCGGGGCTTGGCCGTGACGGGGTCCTGCACCCTGGTGATGCCCACGTCGATCACCGCCGCTCCTTCCTTGATCATGTCGGCCGTGATCAGGTTGGGGATGCCTGGAAAACACAACCACACCTCAGGGGTGTTCAACATCCCCCCTAAATCCTCCTCGTCCCACATTCCCAAGGTGTTCCAACCCATCTGGGCCTTCCTGCCTCCCAAAACAATGGGATTCAAGAGTCTCAAGGGTTTTTTTCCAACCTAAACATCCTAAGAAATGCAAATTTTTCATAGGCACAACCAGCTGCTGGTGTTCAGGTCAGACATTTCACTTTCCAGCTGGGAGAGATGAAATTGAGGTTGGATTTATGGAAGGAATCTCTCCCTGGGAGGGTGGGAGGCCCTGGGCAGAGGAGTTTTAGCTGCCCCTGAATCCCTGGGAGTGTCCAAGGCCAGCCTGGACAGGGCTGGGAACAACCAGATCTGGTGGGAGCTGTGCAGGGGGTTGGAACAGGCTGAGCTTTAAGGTCCTTGCACCCCCAGTTCTGTGATTCCACATCCCCTGATAATCACAGAGCCCAGCACAGGAATCCTCCCCCAGGGAGCTCTGGCAGAGCAGGGAGCACCACCCCTCCTCTCCAAGGAAAAACCTCCAAACATTTCAGCTCTGTGGCTCTTCGTGTCCCATTTTCCACCTGCACCGAGGCAGGAGGAGCTGGGGCAGTGCCCAGACCCAGCTCGTCCCAACTGGGCACGGCTCTGGCTGTGCCAGGGGGTGCTGGGAGCAGCTTCCTGGGGCCTTTTAGGGCTGGGTGAGTGTCTGGGTCTGGCAGATATCGGGGGATCCACTCCCAGCCCGGCTCTATCTCAGTCACTGGAGTCTCCCTCTGCTCTGCTCACACTTTGCCAGGGTCCCTCCCACCCTGAGCCTCCCCTGGCACTCCTCAGCCTTCCAGCACTTTCCCTCCATACCCAACTCCCAGCCCACGTTTCCAGCAGTGCCAGGGCAGGGGCAGGCTGGATTTTGGGAAAGGTTTGGCCCTGCAGAGACCCCCCCCCGACCTGCAGCTGCCACCACGATGTCAGCACGGATGGTGTGCTGCTTCAGCTGCTCCTTGGGCGTGTAGCGGTGTGAGATCGTCACCGTGGCGTCACCTGCGGGGACAAGGGACAGGGATTCACACACTGCCCCCCAAACCCGGCCACTGCCCTGCATCTCCCCCTGCCCGAGTCCATCAGGAACCTCGTGGAAAGGTTGTGAAGCACTGGAAGAGGCTGCTCAGGGAAATGCTGGAGGCTCCACCCCTGGAAGTGTTCAAACCACGTGAGGATGTGGCTCTTGGTGGTGACCATGGCTGAGTGATGGTTGGATTCAACAACCTCTTCCAACCTCAACAATGCCACGATTCTAAGGCCACGTGGCAGGATTACCTCAGCCTGGGCCAGATCCCTGACCAAGGAAAGCTTTAAGAGGCTGAAGAGGGGAGCTGTAAGGCTCCTGGCCCGGGGCCACCCCGCTCCTACCTCCGGGGCGCTCGTGGCTGCCGTCGGTGTGGAGCAGCATGGCGATCGGCATCCCCACGTTCTTGGACCTGCCCGCCACCACCACGTTCCTGCCCAGCGTTGGGATACCTGCAGGGGACAAATCACACACTCACACACTGTCCTCAGCTGGGAGGGACCCACTGGGATCACCAATCCAGCCCCTGGCCCTGCAGAGACACCCCAAAATCCCAGCCTGGGCACCCCAAACGCCCCTGGAGCAGCCTCGGGCCGTGCAGCAGCTCTCACCTGTTCTCTGGATGATCTCCCAGACCCCCCAGGGCGTGGCAGGCAGCATGGAGTCCTGGTCCAGGCACATGCGGCCCACGTTGATCACGTGGAACCCGTCCACGTCCTTGTCCGGGCTCACGGCGTTGCAGACCCTGCGCTCGTCGATGTGCTCTGGGGAGGGAGGGAGGGAGGGAGCTCTCAGGGACTGGCCCAAATGCTGGGCTGTGCAGCCAGCTGTGCCCTGCAGCTCTGAGCCTCAGCTGGAACTGTGACCCCAGGGCCTGGGATGGAGCTCTGACCCCGAGCCTTGAGCTGGAATTTTGACCCAGAACTGGAACTCTGACCCTGAGCCTCAAGCAGGAATTTTGACCCCAAACAGGAGCACTGGGACTGGAAGGGCTCTGCAATCCCATTCCTGCTCACACTGAGGGTATTTTTAGGCAGTCCCAGTTCCAGCTCCCAGCTTGGGAAGCAGATACTCCCACACAGGAATAGATTCTATAACCCCCGCCCAGACTGAGCTCCTGCAGGCAGCTGCTGCTGAGAGGGAGGATCAGGGCAGGATTTCCCCTGTGCTGCCCCATCCTGCAATCCCTGGAAGCTTTCTGGGAATGCAGGAGGGGGGGATTGAGCTGCTCACCAGGCAGGGGAAGCTGCACCAGCAGCCCATCCACGGCTGTGTCATTGTTCAGTTTGCTGATGAGCTCCAGCAGCTCCTCCTCAGTGATGGAGGCCGGCCTGAGGATGGTCTCGCTGCTGATCCCTGGAATGGCCAAATCCACGGCATCAGTGAGGCACAAAGGAGAGATTTTCCCAAATTTTTACAGATTTAAACTGCCCTGTTCCACAGTCTGGCCAAATCTCAGAGATGCAAACTGAGGATGGCAGGGTTTGAGCAGCTTCCAGGCTGGAGAGGCCTTCACAAGTCTTGGGATTTGTTGTTGAGGATGATTATATGGGAAAGCTGAAAAACCCCAATCCACAGAGCTTGAGCTGCCCTGAAGAATCCAAGGGACCAATTTATCAACCACCCCCCAGTACAACTGGAGAACCCAAATTCTGGGTGCTGGCGGATGCATCCCAAAAAGCTTCCAGCACCGAGGATTCCCAGCTGAATGGGGAAGAAAGCCCCAGACTCACCCACGTCAGCTGCTGCTTTGGTTTTGTTGAGGACATAGGAGTGGCTGGCCGGGTCCTCCCCCACCAGCACCACGCTCAGGTGGGGCCTCCTGTTGCCGGCTGCCACCCACTGCTGCACCTCGTGCCGCGCTTCCTGCCGGATCTGCCGCGCCAGCTTCCTGCCCGAGATCACCACGGCGTCCCCCCTGCAGCGGGGAAAGTGTCACCACAGCCTCGGGGCCCTCAGCCGCCAGCCCCTGGCAGGATGGAGCAGGAAAACCGGGGTGGGGGGGGGAAAAGGCTTCTTCCTCCGAGCTCTGCAGGGCTTTTGGCACCTCCTTCTTTCTCGCTCAGGGGGTCTCTGTTGCTCTCATCTCTGCAGATACCCGGGGGTCTCCGTCCCTCTCCCTCTGGGGGATGTCCAGAGGGGTCTCCATCCCCTTCGCCCCGGGGGAACCCCGCTATGGGGTAGTCTCTGTCCCTCTCATTCTGGGGGACGATCGGAGGGTCTCATCCCGGGGGATGTCCGAGGGGGTCTCCGTCCCCTTCACCCCGGGGAATGCCCGGGGGGGTTTCCATCCCTCTCGCCCCAGGGCAGCCCCGGTACCGGGCGGTCTCTGTCCCTGCCCGTGCCAGCCCCGCACACCCACGCAAGGCGGCCGCGGGATTTCATCAGCCTGCACCGCTCTCCGCGGCCGCTGGGGGCCCACCCGGCCACCCCGGAACGGCGGGGGCTGAACGGGCCTCGACCCCGGCCCGGGGGGCGACCGAACCGGGCTGGGCCTCCCTGCAGACCCCTCAGCGCGCCGGGAGCGAGGCTGGCGCTGCTCCCACCTCTCTCCCCACCATCCACCCACACGTCCCCCGGTGCCCTGGGCCGTACCGGGCGGCGCTGAGATGCAGGCGGCGGGCGCGGGGCTGCAGCGCGGCGCGGCTGAGGGCGCGGAGGGGCCGGAGCGCGGCGGCCATGGCGGAACCGCAGCCGGTGAAAGGCGGGAACGGCGCTGAGGGGAATGAACCTTCCCGCGCTTTATATACCGCCGTAAGCCACGCCCACCTGGCGGCAGCCAATGGGGTTCAGGGCCGAAAATGCTTCATTCAGGGCTTCACCTTGGCGGCAGCTCGGGGCTGCGGGCCCTGGCCTGGAAACGGAATCGGTCACCTGGGAGCGACCGCGGCAGCTCCAAACGGGATCAAAAATGATGTAAACACCGTAAAGTTGTTCATTTCGGGTAGTTGGTGTCACCTCCCACAGGTCCCACAATGGGGACAGGATGGGTGAGTGAGATGGGTGGGTGACCCCAAAGGTGCCCTGGGCTGACCCCCAGCGTGGGCAGCAGCTCCGGGGGGATTCTGCCCTTCTGCTCCGCTCAGGTGAGACCCCACCTGCAGAGCTGGGACCCCAAACTGGAGGATGTGGAGTTGCTGGGGCGAGTTCAGAGGAGCTGGAGACCCTCTGGAGCCGGGCTGGGAGAGCTGGGGGTGCTCACCTGGAGAAGGGAAGGATCCAGGGAGAGCTCAGAGCCCCTTCCAGGGCCTAAAGGGGCTCCAGGAAAGCTGGGGGAGGGCAGGGAATCACCTGAAGCTCCTCCCAAAATCCCATTT
This sequence comes from Picathartes gymnocephalus, assembly GCA_013390045.1. Classification (NCBI taxonomy): domain Eukaryota; kingdom Metazoa; phylum Chordata; class Aves; order Passeriformes; family Picathartidae; genus Picathartes; species Picathartes gymnocephalus. The sequence continues at coordinate 55,887 of WEKY01021703.1, forward strand.
CTTGGGGTCCCAGGCCCATGAGGAGGGGTCTTTGGGCATCCCAACCCCATTCTCAGGGTTCCCAGCCCCATGGCGAGGGAGTCTCTGGGGATCCCAGCCTCGTTGGCAAAGCAAAGATCGACCCAAGCATTCGATGGGATTTTTTTTTGCCAATTTTATTTTGTCCGTACCTTTGGCGGGGTGATGGCCGAGCCCCTCCAATTTGGGGGGGGACCGGCGTGGTCCCACGTAGTCCCGACGGTGTCCGTCGTCTGTAGCCTCCTGGGGGATGCTCCCGCCGGTTTCCGTCGTTCTCCGTGCCGGATCCCGGTGCCGTCCTCCTCATGCCGGGGGATGCTCCCTCGTTGCCCCGGGGGGATGCTTTGTCCATATCCATCCTCACCCCGAGGGATGCTCCGTCCGGTGTCCGTCGTTCTCTATGCCCGATCCCGGCGCCGTCCTCCTCACCCCGGGGGATGCTCCCTCGTTGCCCCGGGGGGATGCCCTGGCCGTATCCGTCCTCACCTCAGGAGATGCTCTGCCGGTATCCATCTTCACCCCGGGGCATGCTCTGCCGGCTCCGGCCCGTGTCCATCCCTCCCTCTCCACATCCCTCACCGGGATCGGGCGCAGAGGCGCGGGCGGCGCTCCCCCCCGCTTTCCTCCCGGCCACCCGCACTCTCCCCACGTCGGGCCGGGCCGGGCCGGTGGCGGCGCAGTAGCAGCTCCGGTCTTCGGGTCCCTCCGCGGGGTCCCACACAGAGCTCTGCGAGCGGCCGCACTCCTTTTATACTCAAGGCGAGCCCCGCCCTCTCGCCGACAGCCAATGGGAACTCAGCAACGGATCGGTGCGTAACAATTGATCGGTCTCCGCCTTTGTGACGTCATAGAGAACGGGCGGAGCCAGGAACGGCGAGCAATCTGGGCGGGGCGGGCGCTAGGCGGGGCCACGCCCCCTCAGCGGGTTTTTCCCCCCCCCCTTCTCGGAGCTCTCGCGAGAGTTGGCGGCGCGGGCGGGACCCGCCAGGAGCCCCGGCCGCTCCCTCAGCGCAGCCCAGCCCAGCCCAGCCCAGCCCAGCCCAGCTCGGCCCGGCCCGGCTCGGCTCGGCTCGATCCGCTCCTTCCTCCCGGACCCGCTTCCTTCAGCCCTTCCCGGTCCCTCAGCCCTTCCTGCTTCCTTCAGCCCGGCCTCGCTTCCCTCAGCCCTTCCCTCTCCCTCAGCCCTTCCCGGTCCCTCAGTCCATTTCCGCTTCCCTCAGCCCGATCCCGCTTCCTTCAGCCCTTCCCAGTCCCTCAGCCCGATCCCGGTTCCCTCAGCCCTTCCCGTTTCCCTCAGCCCGATCCCGGTTCCCTCAGCCCTTCCCGTTTCCCTCAGCCCTTCCCGCTCCCGCATCCCGGCCCCTCTTCATTCCCCCCGCTCCCTGAGCCTTTCCTGATCCCCGCTCCCTCAGCCCCTTCCCGCTCCCCTCAGCCTTTTCCTCCCTCATCCCGTTCCGTCCTCCCTCAGCCCAGCCCGGCCTGTCTCGCCATGAGTTTCCTCTTGTGAGTGTCCGGGCTCCCCTGTGGGGAGGGTCCCGAGGGGCTTTAGGGGAGAGAAGAGATCCGTGGGAAGGGGCAGCGAGGGGCTGGGGGAGGTTGTTTGGGGTAGAAGCGTCTGGGGAGGGATGGAGGGCTGTGCTTTGAGGAGGAGGAGGATTTTGGGGAGTGGGTGCCATGGGGAGGGAGTGTAGGGATTCGTGAGGGCTTCGAGGAAGATTTGGGGCCTCCAGGAGCTGAGAAAGGCTCAGGAGGGTTCTTAGGGGAAGGTTTAGGGGGTTTGTGGAATTGGTTTGTGCTTGGGGGTTTCCTGAGTGTGTGTGGAGTGAAGGAAACCGTTGAAAAGAATCCTTGGGAATGCACAAGGAGGGGCTCCCTCAGCTGTGGGATGGCTGTGACAAGAGAAAATCACCTCAAGTTGCACCAGGGCAGGTTTAGATTGGATTTTAGGGGAAATTTCTTCACTGCAAGGGTTGGAAAGGCTGGAGTCTCCATCCCTAGGAGTGTCCCAAACACGGATGGAGGTGACACTCGAGGAGTGGTGACAGTGGGGGTTGTGCTGCCCTGGACTCGACGATATTGGGGATCTTTTCCGATGATTCTGGGGCTCTTTCCCCAACCTTACGGATTCCACCATTCCGTGGCCAACTGGAAATGCTTCTTCCCTCCTCAGTGGGAGCCGGTCTTCGAAAACATTCAAGCCCAAGAAGAACATTCCAGAAGGATCCCACCAGTACGAGCTGCTCAAACACGCCGAGGCCACGCTGGGCAGCGGCAACCTGAGGCAGGCAGTGATGCTGCCCGAGGGGGAGGACCTCAACGAGTGGATTGCAGTGAACAGTGAGTCCTCTGAGAGACTAAAAACCCCAAAACTCCAGGATGTATCCTCAAAAAAAAAAAACAAAAACAACCCTGAATTCCCCAGGCAGGCTCTGCTGGGGTGGGATAAAAGCAACGGAAGCAGGCCCCATGCCGAGGGGGTGTTGTGCAAGGAGGAAGAAACACCAAAGCTGCACCCTTGTGGGTTTTTTTGGGGTGGGTTTTTACAGGTTTGGGCTCACGGAGAGGGAGTTTGGGTTTTTGGGGTGGGTTTTTACAGGTTTGGGCTCACGGAGGGGGGTTTGGGTTTGTGAGTGGTTATTTTTGGAGTTAGAAAATCAGCACTGTTTGGCTGTAAAAACTGCAGCATGAATAATCCAGGGAGAAAGTGGAGCTCTGTTTCCCCCAGACTCCAGGATTGTGGAGTTGTTTTTTTTCATTCTTTTGTTTGTTTGTTTGTTTGTTTGTTTGTTTTTAAATCCAATTTGCTTTGAGCTGCTACTCCCCCTGGCCTTGACTTTTGCTTCTTTGGAGGTTAGAGAGGGGGAAAAAGCTAATTTTAAGCAAAGAATGTAGAGATTCAAGCCAGGAGTGCTCAGCCTGAGGAAGGTCTGTGCTGTATCACCAAACCCATCAGATTTTGAGGAGCCTGGAAGCTAAATCTGCTTTTTCCATGCAATGCCAAGCGGGACTCGGGGTGAAAAACGGGCAAAGCCATCCCAGTTCCTGGATGGCTGAGATGTCCCAAAGTCAGGTGATGGGATTGCCTTTCCAGAGCTTTTGTGGGAGGTTGATGATGCAGTGACAGAAAAGCCTGGGAGGTGCTGTGAGCTCTCGGTGCCCACGCCTGGCTCACCCCTGAGGAGTTTTCCTTTGCAGCTGTGGATTTCTTCAACCAGATCAACATGTTGTACGGGACCATCACGGAATTCTGCACGGAGAGCAGCTGCCCTGTGATGTCTGCAGGGCCCAGGTGAGGGGGGAGCCCAGGTGGGCTCAGCTCCTGCCCAGGGTGAGCAGGGAGAGCTGCGGAGGAGGAGGGGACGTGCCCAGGTGGGATCAAAGGGCCACGTGTTGCTCCCCTGGTGACGTTTGTGGTCACTTTGCTCCATCCATCCTCCCCTGTGTTTGGAAGTTCTGGGGAAGTCTGTTCTAAAGAAAATGAGAGATCTGATTGAACTGGGAGGGACTGGGCGTGTTTGTCAGAGTCTTGGAAAATCATGGAATGGTTTGGTTTGGGAAGGACCTTAAAGCCCATCCGGTCCCACTGTGCCAGGCTGGCCTGGGACACTTCCAGGGATGTGGTGAATTTTCAGGAGGTGCATTTCATCAGCTTTTAATTTCCTGATTTAATTTTAATTTAATAATTTCATTTTAATTTACTAATTTAATTTTAATTTAATAATTTACTAATTTTATTTTAACACTTTAATAATTTAATTTACTAATTTTCTAATTTAATTTTCATTTAATAATTCAATCATATAGCTTTAATTCAGTATTTTAATAATTTTAATTTACTAATTTGATTTTCATTTACGAATTTAATTTTAATTCAATAACTTAATAATTTCATTCTGATCCAATAGCGTGGTGGAAGTGCTCTGCAGGAGAATGTTGAGGCCTCAGGGAGGTTGTAAAGAAGAGAATGAACCCTTTTTTTGGGGGGGCACCTGGTTGATTTTTAGGTGTGAATTCCTACAGGGATGCCAGGGCTTGGATCTCTACCTGGTTTGTTCTGCCAGGGCAAAGCCACAGCTGGGAACGCTCTTGGGAAGGTTTCCAGGGCTCTCAGTGTGTGAGGGTGCCAGGGCCCTCCTGCCCTGCAGGATCTGCTCTGCCAGTTCCTGCCGCTATTTCTGGGGCCATTTCCTGTCACAGTTTCCTGTTTGAGTGGCTCCGTTTTGTTCGTGCTCGGCCGAAAAACAGAGAGGGCTCTCCTGCTTTTCAGGGATCCTGTAAAATAGCTCGGAACAAAAGGGAATTGTGTGGTTTTGGCGTGATTCTGCCATGGGATCCAGGCATTGATGGGGTCCAAAAAGCCTTTGGTCGTGTGGGAAAAGTGCTGTGTGAGCCAAATTTCCTGGGGGTGTCTGAAACCCTCGGGGAATTATCCAGGGAGGGGGTGATGGGTGCTCCTGATGCCTCTCTGGCCACGTTTGGGCTCTTTGGAAGGCAGTGATGATGTCAGAGGAGGCTGCCACAGAGCCCAGGGGCATTTCTAACATCTGAGGGGCACCTCTGATCCCTGGGATCTGATGGAATGGCTGGAGCTGTTCCAGAGGCATTTGGGATGGAGATCAGGGAAAGGTTCTTCCCCGAGGCTGCCAGAGCTCCAGGAGAGTTTGGATAACACTGCCAGGGATTGTTGGGGATCTGTGCAGGGCCAGGGGCTGGATTGCTGATCCTGGTGTGGGTCCCTGATCCCGGTGTGGATCCATGATCCTGGTGTGGATCTGTGATCCCAGTGTGGATCCCTGATCCCAGTACGGATCCCTGATCCCGGTATAGATCCCTGATCCCGGTGTGGATCCCTGATCCCAGGATGGATCTCTGATCCCGGTGTGGATCCCTGATCCCAGGATGGATCTCTGATCCCGGTGTGGATCCCTGATCCCGGTGTGGATCCCTGATCCCAGTGTGGATCCCTGATCCCAGTACAGATACCTGATCCCAGTACAGATCCTTGATCCCAGTGTGGATCCCTGATCCCGGTGTGGATCCCTGATCCCGGTGTGGATCCCTGATCCCAGTACAGATCCCTGATCCCAGTGTGGATCCCTGATCCAGGTGTGGATCCCTGATCCCCGCACAGACCAGCATCTCCCCAGCTCTCTGGTTTCTGAGGCCCAAGCCAAACTGAGCCCTGCCCTTGTCCCGAGCTCTGCTCCGCCCGGCGCTGCCGCGGGGCTCGGCCGGGGCTGGCAGGGCCTGAGCTCCCACTCCCCCCTGGGCTGCAGGGCTGACCCCCCTCCCCCCCACAGGTACGAGTACCACTGGGCCGACGGCACCAACATCAAGAAGCCCATCAAGTGCTCAGCACCCAAATACATCGACTACCTGATGACGTGGGTGCAGGACCAGCTGGATGACGAGACCCTCTTCCCCTCCAAAATCGGTGGGTGCAGCTGCCCGACCCGGGATGGCCCCTCCCGCCTGAGCCACGCCCTGATCCCTGCCTGCTGCTGCATTCCAGGTGTCCCTTTTCCCAAGAATTTCATGTCTGTGGCCAAGACCATCCTGAAGAGGCTGTTCCGGGTCTACGCCCACATCTACCACCAGCACTTTGACTCGGTGATGCGGCTGCAGGAGGAGGCTCACCTCAACACCTCCTTCAAGCACTTCATCTTCTTCGTGCAGGTGAGCCGGCAGGGATCGCCCCTGCCCCGGTGGGTTTGAAAGGATTTGGGTTTCGAGCACCCCCTCGGAGATGGGTGGGGTGTGCTGGGAGATAACAGCCAGCCCTCTGTGCCCTTGGGCTTTTGTGGGGTTTTTTTTATGTTTGTTTTTGGGTTTTTTGGTTTTATTTGTTGGCTGCAAGTGCTCAAATTTCCCTCTCTGGTTTTTAATTACCGACCTGCAGCCAACAAAACCAGAATTGGAGGAGAATTCAGAGGGTTTGTAGCTCAAGAATCAACTTAAGGAGCAGCACCAAGCAGCTGTTTTTTACTTTCCAAGCCTGTTCTGTGCCTTGCTGTGCACAGCAACGTGGTAGGAGTTCTGGTGCCTTGCAATTGGATTTCTCCAGAAGGAACAGGAGTGGTGCTGGTCCCAGGAGCTGGCCCATGGTGGTTCTGGTCCCAGGAGCTGACCCAGCATGTGCAGCCTGACACTTTCTCCAACTTCCTTGACTTTTTGTGCCTCTTTTTACCCTGGCAGGAGTTCAGCCTGATCGACAGGAGGGAGCTGGCTCCTCTGCACGAGCTGATTGAGAAGCTGGGCTCCAAGGACAGATAAAACTCCCCCTGGGAGGACCCTTCTGGCCACTCCTTTCCTGCTTCTTCTTCAGCCACCTCTGCACTTGGCTCCAGTGGCTGCATGGCCCCGAGAGGCCCCAGCCCTGCTGTGCAGCCCCCTCGGGGCTCTCCTGGCCCTGCTTTGGGCAGAGGTGGAGCAGGTTCTGTCCTGCACTGGACGTTCCAGGTGCTGCCCAGCTGCTTTCTGCTCCCAGAGCTCCCTCTGGACTCTCCAGCCCAAGAGCTGCCCCACGGGGCAGGCCTGCAGCAGCTCAGCTTATTTTTGGAAGTGCTTTTTTGGTTTTTTTTTTTTTTTTTGATAAAAGAGGTGCACTTTGGCCCAGAGCCTTAAGCTCCCCGTGGGGGGTGAGGAGGAGAAGTGCCTGGCCCCAGGATGGGGCTGTCCTTGTCCCTGTCCCCCTGTCCCTGGGTGGGAGGAGCAGCTCTGGGATGTCCCACTGCTCCCTCCTGTGTGGCAAAGGCAATAACAATAATAATAATAAAAATAAAATTTCTTCCTGCTCTTCTTTCAGAGGAAGAGGGGCTCCTCCTTTTCTTTTCCCATCCCACGGGGCCTCGATTAAAAACACAGAACTGAATTTCCATCCAGGGGGGGCAGCCCTGGGCCCTCCCTGGAGCATTTTATTGGGGCTGGGAGCAGCCTCAGGGCTTGGGGGCCGAGGTGAAGATGCGCAGGCCGTGCATGTGCTTGATCTCCTCACTCAGGGCCTGCAAGGCAAGAGCAGCTCTCAGGGGCAGCTCTGGGCTGGCTGCTGCACCCTCAGCCCCACCCTGAGACACGCAGAGAAAAAGAGCAAAACTTGCAGGAATTATTCCCATTAAAGTCTCTAAAAGTCCGGTTTGGAGGTGCTGGGGTCAGGTAAAATCGTGGCTCTTGTGCAGAGTCACAGAGAGTTCCTGCCGGTGTGACAGTGCTGTCACAGCCCTGGTGCTCACAAACCAAACCCTGCAGGGCTTCTGCACCAAATCCCAGAGGGTGGCACTGCCCAGGGAATGGGCACGGCCCCGGGAGGGTTTGGGCAGCGCTGCCAGGGTGGGGTTTTGGGGTGCCTGGATTGGTGGGTCCCTCGTACCCCTTCCCCGGGCTGCTGCCGTTCCAGCTGCTCCCCTTCCCTCCCTCCCGTTCCAGCTCTGAGTGCTGCTCCCATTCCCTTGATCCATTCCCCCGCTCCCACTCCAGCTGTGAGCTCTGTTCCCATGCCCTGGATCCCATTCCGTGCCCCAGAGCAGCCCCAGCCCCCCGGACCTGGTTGACCATCTGGTGCTGCTGCACCGTCCGCTTCTCCCGGAACTCCTCGGACTCGATGTGGATCTCGTACATGGCACCGCAGCCTCCTGAGAAACTCGAACCCAGTTCAAGTCAATCCTTGAGCCCCCCGCTCCTGACCCTTCTCGGGGGGCTGGAGATTGGCTCACTTCCCCCCCTGCAAACCGCGGGGGCGATTTGGGATAACGAAGAGCTTTTCCCGTACCTGAGATATCCACGACCTTGATGGCCGAAGCCCGCGGGAATTTCTCCCGCAGAACCCGCGCCAGGCGCGACTCCCCCTCCGTCTGAGAGGAGAACCCGCGCCAGGAGCGGCAGCGCAGCAAGAGCTGGGGAGGGGAAAAATGCCCTGAGAAATCCGGGGGGACCCAAAACACCCACGGGGGTGGGGGGGCCGCTCCCACCGGGAGGGGAACGGGAGGGCAGGGAAGGGGAAAGGGAAAGGGAAAAGGGAAGGGAAAAGGAAAGGGAAAAGGAAAGGGAAAAGGAAAGGGAAGGGGAAGCTGCCGGCACTGGAGGGCGGCACAAAGAAGCTCGGGAAAACCGTGGGATGGGGAGGAACCGGGAGAAGGAGGGATGGAAACGGGAGCTGCCCTTCCCCGACACCGGCACCGGCACTCCCAAGGGGAGGCACGGGGGTGAGGCGGGGACCTTCCCCCACAGCGGGGAGGGGTCACGTCCCGTGAGGGGCCGGCGGGCCCGGGGGCTCTCCCCATGAGGGGGCCGCGAGCCGCGCTGACCGGCACCGGGGGGGCACCGGGGGGACACCGGGAGGGACGGAGGGACACGGGACAGACGGACACTCACCGGGCCCCGGCCCAGCCCCGCCGCCGCCATCCCGCGGCGCGCGCCGGGGGTCACCCCCGCCTCAGCCAA
>WEKY01021704.1:0-125490 GCA_013390045.1 Picathartes gymnocephalus
TCTTCCATCCCAAACCATTCTGGTGAATTGCTGACTCCTGGAATTTTGGTTAGGAATACCATCCTATTCCAGAGGCAAATTTCTCACTTGGGACATTTCTGCAAAACTGGGAGAAATTACTTTTTTTTTTTTTTTTTTTTTGAAGGTACTGAGAACTGAATTCCCAGATGTGGCAAATGGGCCATGCTGGGGTCATGCCAACTGGATTCCTGCATCCTTAAAAGGAGATAATATCAAATCAGTGCCTTTGCTCCAAGTGGGGAGGAACTGTGCAAAACACTGCTGGGGTGATGGGGCAATCTGGGAACAGCTGTTTAGGATGTGGGCTGTCAAGAGCTCTTGTATAAGCAATTCTTCCAGCATAACTCTTTTGTGGCTTTTCAGATGAAATAATTGCCACACCAGGACCCTCTGGAGCTGCCCAGGCTGTTTGCATCACAGGCCTTCCCAATCCCTGTGCATTGGATATCAAATCCCAGCTGATGGGAAATGGCTGCACAGAGCAGCGAGGCCATTCCTCCCACTGTGGCTTGTCTCAACTACCTGTCTGCATTCTCCTTAATGTACTTTCTGGAAACCTGCCTCCTTCCTTGGGACTGCTCCCAGGGGAGGTTTAATGGGTTTGATTCATCCACTATTGCAACGAGGTGATTAATAATTGAAGAAATTATGTCATTGCTGAATAGAGATGGAGGAAAGGAAGAGCAAAGGAGGGCACTGGACAAAGGACAGTTGTATCCTTGTGACCTGGACGTCTCCCACTCTTCACCTCGCTTGGAACATCCTGCTCCTGGAGCCCATGGCAAGGGACCACTAGGCTGAGGCTTGGGGTAGCTGCTCCCTCCTGCTGAAGAGCAGAGTCATATCCTCTTCTTCCCTAGCCACGGCTCAGTGCCCACTTTGGGACCTGGGCAGCAGCAGAGGAAGGTGCTTGGATGTGTGACAGAACAGGCTTTTCTGGCTACTTCTCCCTCCTCCAGGAAGGGGCTGTAACAGGATGGAACTGGGATCCAGCCCATGGGCTGCTACTCAGACCACCCTGGGCTGGCCCAGTCCATGCAGCATCTCTGCTGGAATGTGCTGTGGAGCTGTGTGGGGATTTGAGGAGTTCCTTTCCAGTGGGAGAGAGTGCCTTGTTTTCAGGTAGTTGAGAGGGGAAGGCACAGAGCTGTTCCTGTGGAGTGTCTCTTCCTCTGTCTCAGGTTTCATGGGGAGATGATGGGGAAGGGCTGGAAGTGAGCAGGGTGGACGTAGAGCAGGTTGGGCATTGCTCTTTCTCTCCAGCAGGTCGTTTTTGGAAGCCATGGCTGGGGTTCACCTGCTCCAGTGCTCTGTCCTCACTCCTGTCTAAGAGGCTGGACTGAAGGGTGATGGCAGAGCCCCTCATGAGGGTGTCTGGCCTGTGTGGGGACAGACATTATCTGGGGACATGGAGAGGACAATGTGTGCCCTCTCTTTTTTCCTGCTCAGCAGTGTGTGGCACCCATCAAGTGCTGCTTGGGCCAGGCAGGTGGGACTGGAGGTCATCCTTCCCTTGTTGCAGGGCTCCATAGAGCAGTTCCCTCTTCCTGCTCCATGCCCAGAAGCTCCTGTCCACAGGACCCTAAGGGGGTCTGCTCCCATTCTGTCAGGACAGCCTTAACCCAAAGGGGAAGGACAAGTGGCAGGAGAGGGGCCAGAAGGGACTGCAGGGGCTGTGGGCCTGTCAGGGATGCTCTTTTCACAGGGGCTGGGAGCTACAGTCTCTTTTCCCAATCCCCTCCCCATCCAGAGCTGGAGAGCCCCAGGGTGCTGCTGCAATGCTCATCACTCTCCCATGGCCTGGCCTGGGCTCAGGGAGAGCACAGATCCCCCTTGTTTCAGCAGGAAAACAGAATCACAAAGCTCCACAGTCTTCCTCTGTTATCCTGCTGGCTGTGTTGGAGTGGCTTGGCACAGGGCTCTGTGCTGAGATCCTGCTCTTTCCCCCTTGGAGGTGGAAAAATGGATCCCCAATGGATCCCCTTCAGTAGTCCCTTTACACATTCCAAGGCACACCATCCTGATCCCACCTGAGCAGATGAGCTATTCCTGGGGCCATGTCTCTAAAGGGCCATGGCCATGTCAAGCCTTCTGTAAACCCAATCTTGCAGCCCCAGATGCAGCCCTGTCCTGGTGATGGGGTAATTTGCTCCCTCTGGGATAAAAACAACTTCTGAGCCAAAATGCCCGTCTGGAGAGGACAGGGTAGTGGTCCAGACCCATCAAGAGGGTGCTTGGGAAGCAAAGATTGTGCCAGGAGGAGCAGCCATGGGGAGGATTTTCATCTTTTGATGCCATGTTTTGAATGCTTTGGGCAAACAGATGCTGCTGCTGAGTCTTCGCTTGTGCTCCCAAAGAGACCCCAGGCTGCTCTGTGGGGCAGGGACGGTCCTGGTGCAGGATCTGGGAGAGCACTGGAGGCAGAGCAGCCTGCGGACTGGGAGAGGGTCTTGGGAAGGACTGCTGGGCTAAGGCACTTGAGGTCCATGGGGCCCTTGCCCCTGTCCTGTCTAGGTCTCCTAGTTGCCCAGGTGTTACAAGGAGGGCTGTAACCTGAAAACATCATCTGCTGTGTTTTCTGCACGGAAGCCTCAGCAACTGCCTCTACTTGCCCAAGAATTCAAAAGCAAAGCTGAACAGGTTTCCAGACGGATCTGCAGGAGAAGACCTGAACTCCACAGGGACGCTGGGCTGCAGGGGCAGCTGCCTAGGTGAGAAATGGGCTCACAAGCAGGACCTGGAGGTGGAAAGTGTTTTTGCCACTTGCTGGAGACCTTTCCCTTGGCATGACCAGCAGGTCCAGCTGGAGCATCCCACTGAGCCCAGGTCTCTTCCAAGGCAGGACATAGCAAACTTGGTTTCACAGACTCAATTGGTTGGAAAAGACCTCTGAGATCATCAAGTCCAACCTATGACTGATCACCACCATGTCAATTAGACCATGGCACTAAGTGTCACATCCAGTCTTTCTTTAAACACCTCCAGGGATGGTGACTCCACTACCTCCCTGGGCAGCCCCTTCCAATCTCTGATCACCCTTTCTGTGAAGAAATTCTTCCTAATTATTCCTTTATTTCAGTGTTGGGAGCTTTGGCTGCCAGAGCGGGATCACCAAGGAAAGGATTGCTACGTAAGACTTGGAGTGTGCAGAGTTGGGTGTGGGAGCCCTGTGCTTGCTGCAGAGCAGCGTTGGGAGAGCACAAGGCAGGTACTGCAGCAGGGCATGGGCATGGATCTGGAGAGACAGTATACCCGTCTTCCTTTATGATACAGGAAACGTTCTGGCTCTCTACAACTCCCTGGCAGGAGGATGGAGCCAGGTGGGGGTCAGGGTCTGCTCCCAGGGAACAAGTGATAGGATGAGGGGAAATAGCCTCAAGTTGAACCAAGGGAGGTTCAGGATATTAAGGAAAATTTCTTCCCTGAAAGAATGGCCAAGCATTGGAATGGGCTGTCCAGGGAGTGATGGAGTCACCTGGAGGGATTTAACAGAAATAGAGATGTGATGCTTAGGGCCATGGTTACTGGTGGCCTTGGCAGTGCTGTACTCAGTGATGTTAGAGGTCTTTTCCAACCTGAACGACTTCATGATTTCTACGATTTCCATGAGCCAACATCCACCAGTGCTCTTATCAAATGTTGTTTTCAGGGTTCCTGCAACTCCATGGCCTGACTTGCAGATATCCTCTGTACCTCCAGCTGACGACAACAGGTGGCAGAGTGTGCAAGGACAACGCAGCCGTCACTCTGAGGCTTGGCAGCCTCAGGTCCTGCCCGTCTCAAACCCAACACCAAATGGTTTTATTTTCCTTTCTCTGAACCCTGGCTAAACCTGTCATGCTGTGCTGCAGCTCCAGTTGCTGTGGCAGAGGTCAGATCTCCTGTTTGTCCATGATACAGAGGTTCTGGGAAACACAACCATGTGTGACAACCATGGTCATCCTCCATCCACTGTTGTTACTTCTAGGCAAGAGGTCCACCTACTGATCTTCTGAATCACTCATTCTGGGTTTTCTGCAGAGTTCTTAGGTCAGGGGAAAGGAAATGACAGGTCATATCCTGTTCTCTGTCCTCTCATGGCATCTTGTCACCCATGGTATCATACCCTGTGCCATGTCAGGACACTGCTCTCATCGGGGCTCTGGACGGTTTCCTCCCCAGGGCTGTGTGGTATCCTTGACACTGCACTTTTTCCATTGTGTCATGGCTTTCAGCAACGTTTCCATCATGTTTCCATCCTTGGTTGTTGTCTCCCTATACAAAGAAGGCTGAACTCAAGGATGCCACCACAGGCACAGCGAGGGACACTCTTTAACAATTCAGCCTTACTCCTACAATTCATCTCCACCCAAGAGGACCATGAAGACCTTCACAGCAGCCCTTGCTGTACTTTTTGTGGCTGTCTTCTGCTACCAGGCCACCTCTTTTCCTAGTGAGTCCAATCTCTCCTCTCCGAGGAGCTCTCTCCTCTTTCTGTCTGATGTATAAAGTCCAGTAATGCTTGGCAGCTCTCTCTTCCCAGCATCTGCTGTGGGAAAGGAGTGGCCTGTCTTACCTTGGCTCCCTGAGGGGAAGGTGGCTGTGGTAGGAGCCCACTGTGGGAGCAACTCTTCCTCCAGTGGGGATCTTCTCATCTTCTGACCTTACTTCTCCCCACTGGCACTTTTCCTGGTCTGGTGTAATCAGAAAAGTTCTCTTCCAGTTTCTTTCGACTTTTATGGTCCCTGCTGTGTTGAGTACATGACCAGACCATTGCCCTTGACCCGTGTGGTGAAGTATGAGCACACTGTTCTCTATCAGCTGTGATGTGAGTAGATCTCCTACCCTGCTTCTGGAGACCCTGCTTGTCCTGACAGTGTCAGGGAACCCCACATCACACCTCATCCTGACACAGAAAAGCACTGGGCAGGGCTCTCTCATATGAGGAGAACAGGCTGGGAACATAGCAGAGGGCAGTCCCACATCCCAGGCAGCCAGTTTGTGGACCTCCCTATTAGATTTAAGCCAAAAGACCTTTTGCTGGTCACCACCCTCATCCCAGATAGTGGGACCCAGCCAGGATGGTGTCCCAGACGTAGAGATGCTGGGGACAAAGTGGCTTAAGTGGCAGAGAGCAAGACACCTGTAAGGACGTGGAGCCACCCCCACCCCATTTCCCTAGGGACGTTTTGCAGCCTGTAGAGGTGTCTGGTGGGGTTCACTGGTGGCGTGGAGCAAGTGGTCCCACTCTCCCCTCTGTCTTCCTTTCCCTCTCCCTTCCTCACTGTATTTCCTTTTCCAGATTTACCACTATCAAGAACAAGCTGGTCTGTGCCAACCCTAATGACAAGTGGGTCCAGAACATAATGAATCAATTAAAGGACAATGAGCACACTGGATGAGCAATACCCTGCTTCCTCCAAGCATCACTTCTGCAAGGACCTGCTCTCATGGACACCTCCAAGACATATTTCATTTTCTCATTGCCTGGGAATTTGGCAGGGTATTCAACTCAGTGTTTAGCTCTTTTATTTAAGGTTGTGCAAAGGCAGTCTTAATTTATTTGGCATTTTCAGTGAAACTTTTCATTCTCCTTTGTACTGAATGTGTTGAAGTTATTTTTGTATGATAAAAAGGAGCAAAACCTGCAGCTTCTCCCAGTGGGTCTTGGGATGCTCCGCAGAGACTGGGATGCATAGCAGCGGCTGCAAGGGGGTCAGGGCTGACACTCGAGGGTCTGTGGGTGATGGGGTGACAGGTGGCTGTCCCCGAGCCCCTCTGTACACGCATGGGAGAGCACTTCTCATCCTGCTTGTTCCTCCTGCCTCCTGCCCCGGCACATTTCCAAGCTCCTGGCTCTCTGCAGTGGGTGGGTGTTACCGGGGATGTTATGGCACAACTGTTGGTGTGGCGAGGGGTCCCCGACCTCGACCAGCACCTTTGGGCAGCGGGCAGGTGCCGCAGGGGCTCCACGGGCTGCTGAGCTCAGCCAACGCCAGACCCGACCCCATCTCCACCACCGTCCCGGGCCGGGGTTGTCTCTGGCCACGGGTTGTTCCTGGTGCTTCCTAGCCCGGCGCGCTCGCCCCGCGGGGTTTTCCTCCGGCTTTGCCCTGCCGGGCTGGAGGCAGTCCCAGCCTTTGGGGCTGGCCGCAGCTGTCCCGGCCGGTGCCAGCTCCTCCCCTCAGCAGCACGGAGCCGCCGTGGCCGGTGCTACCCGGCAGCAAGGCCGGCTCGTCCTCCAGGCTTTCATGGCACTACCAGTACTTCCTCGCCGTGGGGCTGTGCCAGCCGTGCCTGCCTGCGAGCCCGCCTTTGCTGGCTGACGAGGGGCGAGGCAGGAGCCCGTCGAGACCAGCGGGCCACCATGGCGCTGGCAGGTGCCCTGGAGCGGCTACAGGAGGAGGCCATCTGCCCCATCTGCCTGGAGTACATGAGCGAGCCGGTCAGCATCGACTGCGGCCACAACTTCTGCCGGGGCTGCATCGCCAAGCACTGCCAGGACAAGGGGCACTGGGCCGACGGGCCCTTCTCCTGCCCGCAATGCCGGGCCTCCTGCCACCGCAGCGGCTTCCGACCCAACCGGCAGCTGGCCAACATCGTGGAGAGCATCCGCCAGCTGGGGCTGCGGGGCGGCCTGGGGCCCGAGCTGGAGCCGGGGACCCCCCTGTGCCCCCAGCACGACGAGCGCCTGAAGCTGTTCTGCGAGGAGGACGAGGAGCCCATCTGCGTGGTGTGCCGGGAGTCCCTGCACCACCGCCCGCACACCGTGTACCCCATCGAGGAGGCGGCGCACGTCTACAAGGTAGGGGCGGGTGGGGCATCGCGGTTCCAGTCCTGCCCCGAGACTCTGGGGGCCATCGGGACCCCAACATGCCCAGAGGCACCGCTGGGAAAGCACAGAAGGGGTGGCGCAGACGGTGCCGCCCCCCAGCCGCCCTTGCTACAGGGATAAGGCTGGACCCCCCTTGATCTTCCAAATTGTTAGTGAACCCAGGCTCACCCCGCCCATCCAGTTCAGGGAGGCAGCCTGGCTCCCTGACCATTCACAGCCCCTGGAAAAGCTGAGCCGGTGGGTCCCTGAGGACATTTTGCCTCGGTGGAGGAATGGTGGCACCCAAACCCCACATCCCAGCTATGATTCTGGCAGTGCCACCATTCACCCTTCACCCCAGCGGTGAAGGAGAGCTGTGACTTTGCTCTCCAGAACCTTAATAGTGAGGAAAAACATAAGGGAAACCTGAGGAGCACAGGGAGGGTTAACGCTGCGAGCAGAGTGAAGAGCACAGGTGCTTGGTTCAGGTGCCAATGCTGGCACCGTCTGGCACCGGGTCAGTGGTACCCCCCGGGCAGAGGGGACCCAGCCAAACTGCAGTGGTCAGCGGGTGCAGTTAGGGTGAGCTGAGCCTGTTTTTCCTCTTTCCAGGTCAAACTTCAGAAATCCCTGGAGAATCTTTCAAAGGAAGTGGAGGAGGTGAAGAAGTGTGAGTTAGCAGAAAGAATGAAAACCCAGGAGTGCAAGGCAGGTGCCTGTCTTAATTCTTAAAGAATGAGCTTCAGAAATATCAGGATTTAAAAAAACCCCACCCTGAATGGTCTTGTCTGGGGACACAGATTTATCATTGTCTCCAGGCTGTGTCCCCGTGTCCTGCTGTCACATGTAGGAGCAATGCCAGAAGCCAGGCTCAGTAGCCGTGTGTGGCTCCATAAAAAGGTTTGCAAGGAGCAGCATGCCAGATTTCTGGGAATTGTGAGGACTTTATGCGGGTTAAACAAGTAGACATGGGCTATTTTTTATTGCCTTTTGTTTTACAACATGCGCTTGAGTTCCAAGCCAGGCGTGAGCTGTGTGGTGAGCTCTGCTCCACAGCAACAGGAACCAGAATTGTTTCCGTAAGGAAAAAAAAGCTGAATTACTGCACCTCTGCGCAACTCCAGACAGTTCTGCGAAGAGCAGATGCCAGCAAACAGCTGCCTTTCAAGTCCCTTGGGGTGAAAGCTGGAAAGTAAAAGTAACTGCAGAAAAGGAAATGAAACTGCTGGATGAGTTATCCAGCCCTGAATTTGAGCTGATGTTTAATCAGCTCTGGCAGGGAAAACAGGTTTCTCTGATCTTCCCTAGTTTTCACTCAGCTCCCTTGCCTGAGTCAAGGCTCAGGGCCATGGCTCAGCTGCCTCCAGCTTCCTCTGGTTGTGCTTTTGTAGCAAAAAATCCCTCGTGAATGGTGAGGGGAAGAGGCTGTCCTGGCTTATCAAGTCTTCAGGACTCAAGTCCAAGGAATGCTGTACTTGGATGGGAAAAAAATGGAGTTCCATTTCCTTTCCTTTATCTTCTTCGTTCTGAGGTTTCCTGGCCCAAGCTCAGCGCAGAGTGTCTTTCTGCAGCTCCAGGTTTCCAGCCAGTTTTTAGGGATGAGGTGAAAAACCCTAAATCACTGGCAAACTCTGCAAATTGCTGGCTCTTCACCTTGAAGTGAGACCTGGGGAGCCTTCTGGGCTTTCCCTTTCCATCCCTCCACAGCTCCAGAGCTTCTTAACATGGCAGATAGAGACAGGACATGAGGGAACTGTCTTAAACTGAAAGAGGAGAGATTTAGATTAGATATAAGGAAGAAACTCCTCCCTGTGAGGGTGCTGAGGCCATGGCACAGGTTGCCCAAAGAAGCTTTGGCTGCTCCTGGATCCCTGGAAGTGTCCAAGGCCAGGCTGGACGGGGCTTGGAGCACCCTGGGATAGTGAAAGGTGTCCCTCCCCATGGCAGGGGATGGAAGCAGATGGTCTTTAGGGCCCCTTCCAACTGAAACCATTCCATGGTTTTATGATTTTTCCACCTCTTGTCCTTTACTGGGGATTTTTCCAGCATTGTCCACCTGCCCAAGCAATTAATTAGCCTGAATTTGGTTGGAGGTACAAGTTGTAATAAAAACCTATCCTGACACCTGAGGGCACCTCCTTGCAGCCTAACACACCCCAGCCATCTGGGGTCCAGCTGAGCAGAAATGCCCCAGGCAAAGTCCTGCTGCTGGTAAACTGGGGATGTGGAGCAGGAACTCCAGTGAGGTGGAAGCACAAGTTTGCCTCTGGCTGGTTTTTAAATTCATGCACTTACCACAAAAATGAGGTGTTTGCCCAGGGCCTGATGCTGGGCATGGATGCCGGAGCATCCGGCTCCGTCTTGGCTGCCTGGATAACGTTCTCCCCATGAATCTTCTTATCCCAAGGAGACAGTGAAGAAAAAGCGGGAGAGGATTGTGAGTGAGTTTGGGAAGCTACATCGGCTGCTTACTGATGAGGAGAAGCTACTGCTCCAGAAGCTGGAGGAGGAGGAGAAGCAGATTCTGCTGCTGATCAATGAAAACCTGGCCAGGCTGGTGGAGGAGAAGTGCTTGCTGGAGGAGCTGATCCTGGAGATAAAGGAGAAGAGCCAGCAGCCAGCTGATGGGCTGCTCAAGGTCAGGCTTTGCCACCAGCACCACTAACTCAGCCCCGGTGCCTTTGTCACCTGGGTGGATGGCTTGGCCCAGACAAACCCAGAATCGTTTCTGTCTTCTTCTAGGACATGAAAAACATCCTGAGCAGGTGGGTGATTTTTCCTGATAGGTGCCATGATTTTTCCTGGTAGGTGCTGTGATTATTCCTGGTAGGTACCCATGATTATTCCTGGTAGGTACCCATGACTATTCCTGGCAGGTACCCATGGTTATTTCTGGCAGGCACCTCCTACTGTCCTGGCCGCCTCCAGGGTCTGAGGCAGATATTTGTGTCTGTTCTACACCAGCCACCCCATGCTCCATGCCCAGCATCTGCTTTGGTCCTCCTGGGGCAGACACAGGAGGGAATGAAACAATCCCTCAGAGGTTCCAGCTTCTTTTTCCAGGGGCTCAGAGCCAAGGTCTTGCCTGGCTTGTTACATGTGAGCTGTGTCCCCTCCTAAGGGATGTGCTGCCCAGTGGCTTTGTTCCTTCCTTCCCCAGGTCTGGCACTGCTGCTCCCTGTATCGATTAACTCTGATCTCATTTGGATTGCCAATATGCAAGTGATTACCCTAGTGCTCTTCCCAGCCAGAGCTCCAGGGAGGTGATGGATCTGTGGAGCCAACAAAGGGCATTAACCCCCTCCCAGCAGGAGAGGGTCCATGGCACAGGCTCTGGATACAGCCCATGGGCATCCCTCTCTTCTCAGGTGTGAAGGGGTAAAGTTCCAGTCCCCCAAGGCTGTGTCTGTGACCCTGAAGGAAAACTACAGCATTCCTGAGCACTGCCTGGGCATGAGGGACATGCTGAAGAAGTTCAGGGGTAAGGGGGCTGCTTTTGTGCCAGCTCCTGGCACATTTGGGCTCTGGTTTCCCCCACTACCCTGGGGCACAGGGAGATTTTTCCAACAAGCTTTGTCCAGCTGCTCCCAGTTTGTGCACTGATGAGTTCAGCCTTGTTTCATGGTGGGAAGACCTTTGTTGTGGTCTTGGATGGATCGTGAGGAGACTCTGAAGCCCAGGATGTCCCTCGGGCATTTCAAGCACTGCGTTGCCCATGACCTCTTGCTTTCAGTGTTGGCTCTTTCTGAGGCTGTGGAACTGCCCTCATTCTGCCCTGGCTCTGCAGCCTGACACCAAATATTTTGATGTGGCTTATTTTCTATATTGCACTTCCCCACTGCCAGGCAGTGCTGGGAGCTGTGCAAAACCACGAGCAAATAGTTGTGGGATGTGGGATGGTTTGGGAGCCCAGCATCCAGGTCACAGGCACCTGCTTGTGTCCATGCCTGCAGATGCCTGAAGCCTTGTCCGTCCCTCCACCTTTCTCTCTGTCCAGTGGACGTGATTCTAGACCCAGAGACAGCGCACCCAGACCTCACTGTGTCCGAGGACCGCAAGAGCGTCCGGCGTGGGAGCAAGAAGCTGCTTCTGTCCCTCTTCGACAGCCCCAGGAGGTTTGGCACCACCCCGGTGGTGCTGGGCAGCCCGGGCTTCTCCTCAGGCCGCCACTACTGGGAGGTGCAGGTGGGGGACAAACCTGAGTGGGGCCTGGGGCTGTGCCGGGAGGCTGCTGGCAGGAAAGGCTCTGTCCTCTTCTCCCCCAACAATGGCTACTGGGTGCTGCGGCTGCAAAACGGGGGCACCTACGAGGCCCTGACTGGACCTGTCTCCCCCCTGACCCTGAGCGTGAGACCCCGGCGTGTCGGCATCTTCCTGGACTACGAGGCGGGGGAGATCTCCTTCTACAATGTAAGCGACCGCTCCCACATTTACACCTTCACTGACAAGTTCTCAGGCAATCTCCGGCCTCTCTTTTTCCTGGGAGCCTTTCTGGGCGGCAGAAACACAGAACCCTTGGTGATCTCCTGGGTCAGGGACCCACAGGGGACCGGATGCATCATCCTGTGAGAATGGCTGCCCTGGTTTGTCACTGGTGGGCAGGCATCTGGGAGCCCAACCAGCTTCTCCCCATGAGTGGGGCAGCACTAGGGAAAAACCTCAGTGCCCTGGTGAGTGTCCTGTCAGGGTTCTCACGTGTTCCTGGCTGCTGGGGTGACCTGCCATGTGTGACACGCACTGTGGGCCATGTGTTGGGAAGGCATTTTGCAGCAGGGATGTGCCATAACCCTCTATGCCACTAATGGGAATGCTCATCTCACAGGCTGCTGGAGCAGGTATGTGCCCAGCCTGCCATGTACTGCTGACTTTAGTGTGAATTGTACTGGAATAAGGCAATAAAGGCTTGATTTAGGGAGCCTTGTGTCGTTAATGGTGTGGGTTTGTGGTGCTGCTACTCCAAAATATCTCAGAAGGCAAAGGATGCTGCTGGACCTGGTCCTCTCCAGCCCAGAGAGGGTCCTGTGGCATCTGTGGGACCCAGCAGCACCCTCCAGGCAGGGATTTGGGAGTGGCAGCTGCCTTTGTGGTGGCTTCACCCCCACCTTATGGTGCTGGGGCCTGGGGTGAAGAGAGGATGTCTGTGTGGGTGTGGGTGGTCCCTGGGCTGCTGTCTCTGGTCCCCTGGTCAGGAGATCCCCTCCAGGTCTGGCAGCTCCAGCCCCTCCACCCCCGCTCAAAATCCAATGGGTGGGAAACCACCAAGCATGGGGAGCTGCCCACCACAGGGCAGGGCTACTTCAGCACTGCAAGACCCAGAGAAAGAAAAATAGCCCAAACTCTCTCTCCAATGGTCACCTTTGTTCTCTCCAACCCCTGGAGCATCCCTTCTCCTCCAGGCTGTCTTGCTGCCCCAAGGCTCTTGCCTTGAATGGGCTGCCAGTGTGTCACTGGAAGAAAAGCTCACTTGAACCTGAGTGGGGCCATGGTCCCTTGCCACAGGGCCAGGAGGCAGGAGACACTGCCCTGGGGACACGAGACCCTGTCCTGTGGCACATGGGGGACAGGCAGTGCCACCAGGCCTGGACTACCAGCTGGAGTGGCTGTGCCTCATATCCTTCAGACAGAAATCAAGAAACTGCTCAGTTGGAAGTCTGATTCAATGCAAATAAAATGAGATTTGGTAAAACACAGTCTGAAATGCTCAGCACAGTTTATCATAGAGACTCGGACTAGTTTGGGTTGGAAGGGACCTTAAAGCTCATGTTGTTCCACCCCCTGCTATGGGCAGGGACGCCTTCCACTATCCCAGGTTGCCCCAAGCCCTGTCCAACCTGGCCATGGACACTGCCAGGGATGGGACAGCCACAGCTTCTCTGGGCACCCTGTGCCAGGGCCTCAGCACCCTCACAGGGAACAATTCTTTCCCAATATCCTATTTAGCTCTGCCCTCTGGTCGTGGGAAGCCATTCCCCCTTGTCCTGGCACTCCAGGCCCTTGTAAATTGTCTCTCTCCAGTTCTCTGGGGATGTCCTGGATGATGCTTTGGGAGTCTTCTAGTGAAAGATTAGCTGGAGTGGGAGAGCAGTTCCCCTTGGCTGAGTTTTACTGTGTTTTGGGAAGTCCCCCACTCCTTCAGGATCTTTCTTTTGGAGGCTGCACAACAGAGAGAACCAGCTCAGTCACAGCTTTGCCAGGTCTCAGTGGTTCCTGCAGTGCATTGACACCATGGAGATACTACATGGAGATTATGATCTTATATCCACTCCATGGAGAGGGAGTTTATGAAGCCTGGGGAGATAAGAAAGGACATGGACTTTGAGGCCTTGACAAAGAGCTGAAAGCTGAGGCAGTTAGTGGAGGGAGTGGTGAGGACAGCCACAGAAACCTGTTGTGCAGGGAGGGATCCAGGGTAAATGTCACTGAGCCAGGGGTGGGAGGAGGTGATGGAAAAGAAAGTGTCCAGAGAAACTGTCCAAAGAAACTGCCAACTTGAGCCTGGCAGGTGATGGACAAATGGCACTTGTTGCAATTCTGGGAGGGTAAAGTGTTTCCAGAAGAAGCAGAAGGAAGTGCAACAATTCAGAGATCTTGCAAGCAGGGGAAGAAATGAATGAGCAGACAGGATGTGAACTCAGCCCATGCAGCATCCAAAGTGTTTCTAGAAATCATGAATCTGCCTTGCCCAGGAAGGACAGTGGAGGTCAAAAGTATGAGATAACTCTGAGTAGGCTCCCAGATTTTCCATCTCATGGACTCTGCATCACCTGCTGCTAAGGAACTTCTTGGGGAAGATACCAGTCTGCCCTCTGATGCCCAGACTGGTTGGCAATGGGCAGATGGCGAGCACCTGGGAGCACTAGGACCTGGCTTTGGGAGCTCCTTGATGCCTTGACACTGATCCTGGGGTGATTTGCAAGCAGGATTTCTGTCCAAGCCATGGCAAGTGGAGTTTGTCCCTGTCCTCAGTGGCAATGCACTGATGTCTGGTTCTGGCCTCCACACAGACCTTGTCCTGCAAGGACCAGATCCTGCTCAGCCTCATCCAGAGGGAATGGCTGCACAGCACAGCAGAGAATCATAGAATCATGGAATTGATCAAGTTGGAAAACACCTCTAAGGTCATCGAGTCCAACTACTGCCCAGCCAATGACTGTTCTGCTCAAGGGGTGTGGTTTGGCTGAAGGCAGAAATCTCTTGAGATACCACATCTGGCAGAGGGACCATGGATTGGGTGTTACTGGTTTTCTGAGCAATCCCTAGATCAAAGTGACATCTTTAGGCGTTGGCTCCTGGGGCAGTTTGCTCACTCCGAGGCACGGGCAGTGTCCCCTGTTAAGATTCAGCACAGTTAACAGACTTGCAGCTTTAGAAATGTGCTTTCTCAAAAATGTTGCATCTTTCTTGTCTAGAAGAAAATGCTTCATCATCTCAGGGGGGATGTGACTCCTGTGTCTTTCTAAGAACTTGGCAGAAATATTCTTTTGGGTCCTCATGGCCACTTCTGCTTATTGTTGGCTGTCACAGGGAAAGCAACAGCCAGGCACAATTTCTTCTGTAATACTTCTGTGTCCTCCTTAGCCGTGGAAGTCTGCGATATTGCACCACTTCAGGAAAACACTACTTTTGTATGCAGCATACAAACCCATCTCCTTTTACATTATATTTTTGGATTCTGGCCCCTCAGAAGTGACACACTCCCTGCTTGTGGTGTCTCTGGGAAGAGCTCTTCTGGATGCAGGACTGAGCCTCCCCTCCCTGTGGCAAACCAGGGGCCTGGGATGGGGAGGAAGGCATGGAATTGGCACTTCTGGGTGCACAGATCTTTTGCCTTCAGTGTGTCTAATTCCTCTCTGAAAAGTGGAGACATAAAAGTTCAGACCATGAACGTTGACTGGCTTCAATCCACATCCCCATCAGCACAGCCCAGCTCCTCCTTCTGTCAGATGCTGGACTCCAGCCTGTGACCCCTCTGGCATTTGATGTGCCTCAAAATGCCTACAGACACACTAGAGTGATGTAAACAGCAAATATGGAGACATGTGCACATCTATTATAATAATGATATTCTTATCATAGTAATGATTGAATTTTTGTTCACAGCTAGGCTTGCCTAGGACTTTCATCAAAATTTAAAAAAACCAAAACCAAACAAACCAACCCCCCAAAAAACAACAACAAAAAAATTTTTTTTACATACATCGTGCAAAACATTCAGAAAATATCACACTCTGGTTTCAGGCTGAGTAGTTTAAAAATTCCGAAACCCTTGACAGCATTGTTCTTGTTTTGATCTGAATCCAGAGAAAATTCCCCTGAAAACCACCCTCCTCTTGGTCCTAGACCCACTTTTCACTTCATCTGTTGCCTCAGGCTTAAGGATCCCTTCCAGTTCAGCATATTCTGTGATTCTGGTGTTCACCTGCTTGAGCATCCCATCAGGCTGTTTCTGGGAGGGGTCAGCACCACAATTAGCCCTAAGCCCGGGGCATGAGCTTCCCAGGGAGAAAAACTTTCTACCATGAGGGTGCTGAGGCCCTGGCACAGGGTGCCCAGAGAAGCTGTGGCTGCCCCAGCCCTGGCAGTGTCCAAGGCCAGGTTGGATGGGGCTTGGAGCACCCTGGGGTAGTGGAACGTGTCCCTACCCATGGCAGGGAGTGGAATGGGATGAGCTTTGAGATTCCTTTGAACCAAAACCATTCCATGATTTTATGATTCCATGACCCAAGGGTTGCATGGTGTGAGGGCCTCCTTGCATCCTTCAGTTCTAGCAGCAAAATCGGCCTCAAACAGCTGCACCAACTACAAATACATCCAGTGCTCGGGGCAGGGTGATGCCAGGGCGAGGATTTGAGCTGATGGTGCCGTGGGTGCTGCAGCCTCTACCTGCCCTGGCCCACTCCTCATCCTCTGCTGCATGTGCTCAGCTCTCAGCTCTCTGCCGGGGCTGTGCAGCTACAGCTCCTCGCTGGCTCCTCTGAGCTGTCACACGTGGGTGGGTGCAAGATCAAGAAAGACATGAGCAATTCCGGGCTCCTGCGGGCTCCGGGAAGAGCGGAGAGGAGCTCGCTGAGGTACCCCGGAGGCGAGGCGTGGGGCGGCTGTGGGAGGCTGGAATGCCCGGGTGCTTTAGGACACTGCACAAGGGGTGGTTTGCCGCAGGCTCCCGCAGTGCCGGGCGGGGTGATACTCCCTGGATGACCCTGTGCCCTTCCACACGAAACCCCGAGGCTGTGGGACTGCTCCCAGAGCCGCAGGGGCAGGCGGGGCTCGTATCCAGCAGGGGCTGTGGAGGCTCAAGTGATTTGGGATAATCGCATCACAGGTCTTCCCGCTCCTGTCTCCTGCTCCTGCTGTTCCCTGGAGTGAGGGCAGCTCTGGGCACTCGACTTTGTGCGAATCTCGGTCCTCAGGGTGAATCTATCCAGCAGCATCCAGGGTGGCTGGCACCCAGTGGCCCAGATGCTGTCCTGGCCCTGGGGAGCCCTCCTTCTGGAGCTGGCCCTGGGGTGTGCAGGGTCTGGTGAGTGCAGGCTTTCACCAAAGCCAGCACCTTCACATGCAGGTGGTGATGTCCATCTGAGCCTCCCAGTCAGCACCTCAGGGAAGGGGGCTCTGGTCCTGCTCTCCTCCTCACTCCCCTCCTCCCAGGCTGCTGTTTTAAGCTGGATGCAGTCAGCACTGGGCTGGCATGACTGATGGGATCCACAGGGCCCCGTGGGCTGAGGAGCTGGGGGCTGCAGTTCCCCAAGTGAGGAGCAATGTGTTCCTTCCTCCCTCAGACCCACCCACGTCCCCCTGATCCCTCCCAGCCCCACCTGAGCCTCCTCTCCCTGCTCACCATCCACCCTCTGTGTCTGCTCAAGGTCTGCCTCCTGCTCTACTCTGCTCCCCTGTGTCTCACAGATGTTTGTGTTTGAAATCCCAAATCCCGTATGGAAATGCAGTGGGATGAGCTGAGCATTTTTCCGTGGACTGCACCAGAGATCCAGGCAGGAGGAACCCAAATCCTCCTTGCTGATCCAACAGAGCGTGTCCAGAGCTGATCAGAGCATCCCAGATACCATCAGTGGTGTGGGAAATGCCATCAGGGATGTGAAAAATATCTTTACTAAGGTGGGGTCCATCTCCTTCAGCTCCAGGGGGGTCAGGGGAGATGTTTCCTTGAAGGGGCAGGTCCTGCCCTGGGCTGGGGTCTGGCATGGTCATCTCTGGACAGGCACCTCCAGAGATGGGCAGGTTTTGGAGTCAAGGTATTACTGAGAAGGAATATCTGCTAAGCTTCATGTCCCAGCTAAATGAGATCTTAATGAAATAATTCTAAAATTCTTGCAGTGAAACATATTTTTTTCACCCTCAGCTCTGGAAATAGCTGATCCATTTTAGCTGTACCTCTCAGACAGCTTTCCCTAAAACAGGCAATGTGTTAAATTTCAGCCCCTAAAGGTAATATTTTGATTGACTATAATGAGGCCAGCAGCAGAATTTAATGAGCTTCTAGTTGTCATAATGAATGGGGATTAAATACCTTATAAAAAGCTTGAGACAAGTTACCTGAATGTAATCCCTGCCTTTCTCACAACTCTTTCTTCATGGCTTTTCTTGTTATTATTTTGCAAAACAGGATGTTCAGATACAGAAAGCTTGTAGGAGTTTTGGCAGTGTAGAAAAGGAAATAAAGAACTTGTTGTCACTATTATAATTTCAGCTATTGTCATCCCAAAGGACTGTAATGGAGGCAAACACAGAAGGTTCTTACAAAAGTATTATTTATTGACATCTGACTTTAATTTTATGTAAAAAATACAGTTACTTAAATACAGAAAATATAACATGAGTCTACATTAAAAAAATACACATCTATTAAATAAAATTATTTTTTATCTCAGAGTTATTGCACCTGATCCCTCCCCTACAAAAAATTAAATAGTACAATATTAAGTTGGATTTTGGGATGTTTTCAGTTTCTTAGCTAGCTCTAAATGACATTGAAGCACTTCCAGTGGACCCCAACTGGTCACACTCAGCCATCCCGGCAGCTGGGGACATGGAGCAGCTGGATCTGTCCAGGACCTCAGTCCAGCTTCAGCTCACTCATGTGCTTCTGGACCCAGTCCTCCTTGGGGTTGGCACAGATTTCCCGGCCCTTCCTGGTGATAAACCTGTGGGGTGTGAGGAGGACAGCTTTTGGTGAGAGAGCACTGAATGGAGAATCACAGAATCACAGAATTATGGAATGGTTTGAGTTGGAAAGCACGTTAAAGCTCATCCAGTTCCACCCCCTGCCATGGGCAGGGACCCCTTCCACCAGACCAAGTTGTTTCAAACCCCGTTGAATGTGGCCTGGAGCACTTCCAGGGCCAGGGCAGGAGCCCTGCCCGAGCCCAGCCTCTCCCAAGGATGAGCAGCTCCATCCATGCCTTGCCCATCCTATCCAGCAGCCACCAGTTTTGTCCGCAAAGGGGTAGAGCAGGAGCAGCGTGTGCCTTCTGTGCTCCAAGCATCACCTTGCACTTCTTGTCTACCCCAGCACTCACTGCCTCCCTGTCTTTGGAAAAGGAGCCTTTCCCTCCCTGCCCCCGGGGAGGCACTCACACAACGGCGTTCTGGGAGCACAGGCTGCTGGTTTCATAGTAACCCTTCACCAAGCGGCGGGGCAGATACCCGGAGATGTAGGAGAAGCAGCAGGAGGTCGGTGGGTCGGAGCCAACTGTGAAGGGCAAAAACAGTTGTGAGCAGTGGCAAGGGATGGGGAGCAGGGCAGGGAGCTGGGATCATCCATCCCTGGATCTAGGTAGCAGGAATGAGGTGGAGAAAGAAGAGAAAATATGGGATCTTTTTTCCTTCTTCCTTCAGTTGTTTCCCTGTAGGGTTCACCCTGAGCTGGCATTGACATAGCCCATGCCACCAGGCAACATCTCCCAGCCCAAACCTGGCCAGCCCTAGCCTTCCTCAGGGTGCCCACATTAGACCCCTGTCGCAGGGGTGGCGGGCTTGGTTGTGCTTTTACCCTAAAAAGGGTAAAAAACCCCTTCAGGTTTTATGCTAATGGTCCTTGAGTTGTGCCTGTGCCACAGCTCTGGAGCACCTGCCCGAAGATGGTGGGACAGAGGGAGGGTCCTGGAGCACAAGTGCTGGCAGAAGGGACTGTCCCAGCAGCGACATCTCTCCTGTCCCCATTCAGAGAGTGTGGGGACAGCCTGGCCTTACGTGGAGCAGCAGAGGTCTGGTAGCAGAAGGCAGCGACGAGGATGGTGAGGGCAAGCACAGACACCTTCTTCATGTTGGTGGAGAAGTGGTGGCTGGAGCTGGAGCAGGCAAGGGAAGCTTGGAAGCCTCTGCTGTCTGATGCTGAGACCATCAACCGCCCCTCAATTTATGTGGTGAGAGGTCCATGCAATGGCTTGCGTAGGCACGGTGGAATTTCCACCAGAGTCCACTCGTGGTGCAGTCTCGTGATGGAACACAAGAGCAGCCCCAGCCCCGGAAGAGTGAAGCTCCCTGCTCGATTCAATGCCTCTCCAGTGACACAGGATATGAAACAGTCACTGTGGCTATTTCTGCTTCTCTCATGCCTGTCCCTTAGTAAGAAGTTCCTCTGTGGAGGTTCCTGCATTTGTTAAGTCCCCTGTTACCCAACCTTCTCAGGCAGCTTGGAGGGGAGGGTGTATCTGTGCAAGAGCTGTGCTGGAGAGCCCAGGAGCATCAGTGGGATGAGGCTGGTTAGGGAAAAAGAGACTGAAGTCTGCTTTACCATGGACTTCTCCCCTCCCATATCTGCAAAGCCCTTGCTGCCCCAGGAGCAGGAGGTGGGAGCTGTCACCAGCGTGCTGCATGTGTTCCCCACAGCTGGAGACACCTCAGGGCATGTCCTGCAGCTGTGACAGCACTGCAGACACTGGCATGGGTAGTGGTGGGCATGACAGAGAAGTCTCAGAAGCTGAAACACTCAAGTTTCCTCCTCAATTCAAGGGAAAGGAGAGCTGAAATGGGCTATTTGTTATCTCCTGGAACAGTCTGATGCACTCCAGGTCCTATAAGGAGACATTAAATTACAATTTAGATTATACAGATAAATTTCAACGGCTAATGTTGTCTGGGCATGGGGATGCAGACAACTGAAAGAAGTGTGGAGACTTGTAACCCTGAAGATGAGGCAGAAGGAGTTCCAGGAGCAGGGTGAGGAAGGAAAGAGTGCTTTTGAAAATGAGGAGCAGATTAACTGTGGGGTGAGAGCATGGGCAGGAACTAGGATGCTGGGAAGAAAAGAGTATCCTGTCTCATCTGGTGAGAGAAAATGACCACAGACTGGGGAAGCAGTACAATGTATGGGAGAGAGTAAGAGCTCTATGAAGACTGGGAAAGGGCTGAGACAGGGGTGGTTCACTGGGAAGAGGCCACCAGACTCCACACAGAGAGCCATGGAGGTCTAACAGACTCCCTGAGGAGGAGAGGCAAGGCCAGGCAGGGAGGTGAGGAGTGTCTGGGAAGAGCTGAGGGCTGTCCAGCTGTAGTGAGATGTTCCTAGAAGGATTATCTGTTCTCTACTGGTAAGCAGACATTCCTGGGGAATGTCTCCATTTTGTTATTTTCAAGACATCATGGAGTGGTGATGTCTTGACAGACACTTCCTGAAAGCCAGTGGAAGGTTTAAAATGTAAAGTGAAGCAACCCAACCTCACCCTGGCACCTCTGCACTCCCCCTGGCAGCACTGGGCACTGACTCATCTTGTTTCTATTAAAGGATTCCAGCTACTGCCCCAGGAACCTTCTGTAAATAACCTGATGTTTTCCCAATACCCTTCAGCCCTCCACCAGCCATGCCGGGTTAGCTCTGTGCTCCAGGTGGGCAGTGAGGGCTCCAGACAAGGCACAGGAGAAGTCCCAGACTTGTCCCACCCTCGGGGAGTCTCCTGCTGGGAGCTGTGGCAGTGTCTCTCACCCAGGCTATGGAGGGCAGATCTACCCCATGGAGGAAATATGGCTCTTGCCAAGCTCAGCATCCCCTCCCAAAGCTGATCTGGCCCATTTCCATCTTTCCCTTTGCAGAGAGGCACCTTGCACGCTCACTCACCAGTGCAAATCCCATTCCCTCAT
This sequence comes from Picathartes gymnocephalus, assembly GCA_013390045.1. NCBI lineage: Eukaryota > Metazoa > Chordata > Aves > Passeriformes > Picathartidae > Picathartes > Picathartes gymnocephalus. The sequence goes on from WEKY01021704.1 coordinate 20,909, forward strand.
TCTGTCATCTTGCTTGTCCCCCAATATCCCGGGAAGATGAGGAGAGAGCCTGCCTCCACATGCAGGGCTCCCAGCCAGGCAGGAGGTGGGAACCTGGTGTTCTGACGGACCAGTTGGGCCAGGAGGGAGGGAGTGTCAGCTCCCTTGGATCCCCTGGCGTTGCTCAGGGAATGGAGCTTGCGCATGGATGTGGGAGCGTGGTTTGCCTTGGAGCCGTCCCCTCTGACTGTGCCTGGAGATCCAGCACCCACAGCCAAGTGCTGCTCCTGAGGCACATGGTGCCAAAATGGTGAGAAATGTTCTGCTAAAGATGAGTTTCATGAAAACAGAAGAATTAGTTTGGGATCTGCTTTGATTAGTCAAATATTTTCAGTGAGAGAGTTTCCCTTTCAGGCAGCTGGACATCTCTGTGCCTTAATCCCTTTGTCAGGAAGCACATGCCAAATTATTTTGGACTCTCAGGGACTATTTTGAAATTAATAAAAGCAAAAATTCCCTTAGTTTAGCTGAGTCAGTTTAGGATCAGTTTAGTTTAGGTAAATGTGTTTTACAGGAGGCTGGTAAGGGCTGAAACATTTTACTGCTGAGAACTAAAAATAACCCCAAAGCCAAGTTGCTTGGTTTCTAGGAATCTAATTCTTCCTTAGAAGTCTGACAGAAGCTCCTGCTGTGCCAGCTCCTGGCCAGCTGGATGGAGGTGGGATGTTACAGTCATGCCAGTGATGCCCTGGGATGTTGCAACACGCTCCGGAAAAAGTGTTTCCTTACCCACTTCTCACATTCCAGGGATGATGAAAAGAGAAAGTAATCTCTTTCAGCTCTTCCCCCTTTTAGGAAGGGAGGTTGAGTGTGTCTCAGATGATGAACCATCTTCCCTGGGTGGTGGCTTGAGACATGAAGATGGCCATGGAAGAGTGGGAAAAGTGGGCTGGAGCATCTCTGGGGGAATGAATTTAATTCCACAGCAAAGCGGTGGTGTAAGAAGGAAGTTTTCCCATCAGGTGGTTTCAGAATTCCTGACCCAGCAGGCAATGCTTGGAGTCAGTGGGATTTGCCACCTGAAGGGGTCTGGCTGATGTTGCCCTGTTTTACATAGAGGGATATGACCGAGGTTTTCTACAAGTCCCCCCAAAAATCCCAGGAGAAAGTGCTAAGTAAAGCAAATGCCCAAAATAAATTCTGTGACAGCACAAAGAGGGAGATTCTCTGTCTTGAATGAAAGGGGAACCTGGAAAAAACTGGTGAGACTGGCTGATGTAAGTTGCTATTTATAGCAGGGTTTAATGCTGAGGAATTAGGATTCATTCCTAAAAGGAAGTAATTAAAGATGTCCTGAGTTCAGAAACTGCCCCTAAGCCAAGATCCACCAACTCCTGCAGCAGCTCCATCCTGCCCTGCTCCAGCTCCAGCACCGGTGACATTCCATCAGTGTCCAGAAATTTCACCCTCACCATTTTTGACATTTCTGGAGAAATGTTGGAATTTTTTAGATGATGTCACATTCTGGAACTGACTCCAGTGAGAAGCTGTGCCTGTGGGAGTGACTGGGGACCATCTGTCTCCAGTGTGGTGGGTCCAGGGGAGAGCATGGCCACCTTGGCCAGTCACTTCTTGCTGGTTCCACAGAAAACACTTTGTCTGTCCCCAGAGCCATGTCAGGACAGGAAGCTGGTCATAGCTGATAAGAAATCTTGCTAAAGGTCCCATCCTTCTCCAGCAAAGGCATTTTACAAAATCAAATGTTCAGGGAATGTTCTTCTTTCTAATGGCTGATGTCTCAGATTTTTCCCAACCTTTCTTTTGAAGCAGAGCAAACCAAAGAGGATGCAGTGTACAGTATTTCAAAGAAATTAAAGTGAAATAAAAAAGCCTGTTTGCTCCACACCCATCTCCATTCTTGGCATGAAAAGAAAAGAAAGAAAGAAAGAGGGAAAACCTGAGTTTTCGCAATTTTTAAGCCTTAGGGAGATGACTTTGGGGCTGTGCCCCTGGTTCACCCTGACTGCTGGCTCCAGGGGCTGGGACATACCCAACCCACACCCTTCAGCACCTCTCAAACCCCAAATGTCTGGGAGGACCAGACAAAGTGTCTCTGCTGGGGCTGCATCCTCTGCCCGCCTCACTCAGGTCGTTGGTGAGTCCCCAGAAAGAGCAAGGAGGACCAGGCTGAAAATTCAGAGCTCTGCTGGGATGGAAACAAAAAGAGAGTAGTTAGAATAGATATGAAGAAGAAATTCTTCCCTGTGAAGGTGCTGAGGCCCTGGCACAGGGTGCCCAGAGAAGCTGTGGCTGCCCCTGGATCCCTGGCAGTGCCCAAGGCCAGGCTGGACAGGGATTGGAGCAGCCTGGGACAGTGGAAGGTGTCCCTGCCCATGGCAGGGGGTGGAACAAGGTGGTCTTTAAGGTCCTGTCCAACTCAAATCACTCTTTGATTCTATGATTCTACTAAAACCAAACCCAATTTTAATGAACCCAGAGGGCCTTGTCTGCTCATTATAATCAAGAAAAAATAAAAGTAAACAAGACACAAATAGTTTTAAATTTCATTGGTGCTCCTGGTGTGCAGCTTTCTAGGCATTTTTGGGTGGGATGGGTGGAGGTGGCCCCAAGGGAGCAAGGGATACCTGGCTGATCCCCACAGGATAGAGCCACAACCTCCCATGAGAGCAGGGACAACCTTTCAACTTGTGTCAGGGCCACTGTCACAGCTGGAGGACTTCCCTAACCATAGAATCATGGAATCATTTAGGCTGGAAAAACCCTCTGAGATCGTCCAGTCCAACCATCCTCCAGGCATTACCGGGGCCACCACTAACCCAGGTCCCCAAGTGCCACATCCACACATCTGTGAAAGCCCTCCAGAGACGGGGACTGATGGTCCCCGGACTCCCTTGCACAGTGCTGGCCCCTCTCTGCAGGGTCCTGGCAGGGCTGTGTCACTGCAGGGAGGTCCCAGCCCCACGGGAGATGTGACCCCCAGCCCCACAGCGAGGTGTGAGCCCTGCAGCTGCCGTGAACAGCCGTGGCCATGCACTGGTGTTTACTGGCCTCACGGTTTATTCAAAGCTGTAAAACCACTTCCCGTGTGTGAGGCTGTTTGAGGTCAGGGTGCTCAGCAGTGTTTCTCTGAAGTGCAGGTCCTGTCCCCCATGATGTAAAGGGTTTTGCCACTCCAGATGGGTTTGTGCCCTTCAAAGGGGACATTGTCTGGCTGCCCCAGCTAGCACGGTCTGTGCCTGGCACGCACATCCCCTGGGAGAGAGAGGAGGGCTTGGGGAGCTTTGGCACTGCTCACTGATGTGCCACAGCCCCCACAGCCTCTCCTGCAAATCCCTTCACGGCCCTGCAGCCTCCCCCTGTGGGCTCCTGCATCCTTCTACAGCCCCCACAGCCTCTCTTTCATCCCCCCACCGCCTCCACAGCCCCAGCATCCCCATCCCTCCACAGCCCAGGGCTCCTGCATCCCTTGGGGATCACGCAGGGACGTTCAGCCGTACGGTGGGACTTGCTGGGGTCTGTGAGTGGGAGTAGAGGGACCTGGGCTTGGTCAGGGGTCACCTGAGGGACAGTGCTGTGACCCCCAGAGCACCTCAGCTCTGCCCCAGGTGAAACCACCAGCATCTCCCAAATGGATCATCCCACTCCCCAGAGCTTGCATTCACTTGTGGACTTAGGGAAAGAGGAGAAAAGGCTACAGGAAGAAACAGGGATGGAATAATATTCCTTTCTGTGCTCTAAGGTCCTTCAGTGCCTGGGCTGGGATAATGCAGCTCCCACGGGTGAGCTGTGCCCCAGGGGGAGGCTGACAAAGTCCCCCACCAGCCTGGGGACAGCCCTCACCATCACCCACGGGCAAAGTACCCCCATTCCCCTGCCCTGGGTTCTTGGCTTTGTGACCTGTGGCTCTAGGCCAGGGCAGGATTTCAGGGGAGCTTGAAGGAGTTTGAAAGCTTCTGGGCTAATCCTTGGTACTGTTTATGTCCCCTGGGGTGAAGACTCAGCACCCCCATGACATCCTTCCCTACACTCTTCTCCTTTGAATAATTTTAGCTTTCTATTTCTACCCTGCCTGCACCACAACAAACCTCATACCCCAGCCGGGTGAGGCTAAAGTGGTAAAGAATGGTTTGTTTCCAGGAATAATAAAGGAAGCTTGAGAGAGGTCAGCTCATAAACTGACGGAACTGCAATAGCAGAGGGCCCTGGGATTTGCCAGTGAAGCGAAAATCAGTGGACAGAAGCAGAAAACCGAAACCAGAAACTGGCCCCGGAGATCGGCAAGGGTGACTGGCTCGGGATCATCCTGGCAGAGCTCCAGGGTGGCAGGTGGTGACTCAGAGCCGGAGCCCTGCGGCCCGGGGGTGTCTGTGATGGGGAGGAGCTGCCCCCCCTTTCCAGGAGCCTTCCCGTCATTCTGGGGGAAACAACAGCCCGGCTGACAGAACAGCTCTGTGGGTACCCACTGCTGACACAACCGAGGGGCTGCAGCTGCAGCAGCTCTTTGCAGCTCCACCTCCTCCTCCTCCTCCTCCTCCTCACATTTAGTTGCTTACTTTCCTCACACTGATCATCTGAGAGCTTCCAGGTGACAGGCAGAGCTGCAGGTCCCACAGAGCCAGCACACCTCCCCACATTGCCCTGTGCCCCGTGCACATGATCAGCGCCAGGGTGGGTGCCTTGCAGGCAGCAGCTGGTGGGCAGAAGGTGCAAAGTTCCCATAAGCAGAGCTGTCAGTGGCTGGTGCCAGCCACAGGGTGCCTTTCTGCCGCCAAAGCCTCTGTCACCGCTCCGTGCAGCGCTGCCGTTTGTCACTCCCCTGAGCACACACTCGCATGTGAGTTGCAAGAACAGAGGAACATAAAACTCCCACTGTTGCTTTCTGAATGAATTATTTCTGTGGCAAAAGCAGAATTTTTTCAGCAGCAATTCAGCCACAAGGTGAAGCCACTTCTTGTTCTGCGCTGAGCTGATCAGGCTTAGGAAGGGAACAAAGGGCTGATCCTGCCAGAGCTTGCTTCTGGCAAAATGCGCCACCTTCCCTGATATCCATGTCAGGACTCACAGAGCCTTTGCTCCCTCTTAAAGCACACCCTTGGCCATTCTGGTGACGTCTCTGCCCAGATGAGGTTGAGCCACAGCCGGCAGCACCAGGGCTGTAATGCAGGACCAAATCATGAGGGAAAGGAGGAATGCAAAACAAATCCTCCCCATGGGATAAGTGTGGGAAGGAGCAGTCTCAGGAGCCTCCAACCTTCTTCTTTCAGTCCCTGCCAGGGACAAGCCAGCTGGTGAAGGACAGTGCCTCCATTGTTCTTGTGTGCAGCTCCAGGGTAGCCAAGCAGGGGGTTTAGAGCTCTGAGAGAGAAAATCCAGGCTCAGGAACACAACCAGAGGCCTGAGCATCCTCTCTCCAGTAGAGGGGTCTTTGACTGCATGCCCAGAATGTGGCAGGACACCAGGAAGCCTAGGTCATCCCTCTCCCTGCTCCCCAAGGACCTGCCCCAAGTTGGTGGCCTGCTGAGTCTTGAAGGTCTCTCCCATGTCAGGCAGGTTATCCCCCACTTTCTTCTCAGCTCTTTGGCCAGAAAATCCAATTCCAGCCTCAGCTCCTTGCCAGCCCTGCGGGTGTGGGGAGGGCAGGCTGAGTGTTTTGGGTGGCACAGTGCAGCCACTCCTGAGCTCCAGGGCAGCAGCTCAGCCGTCTCTGGCAAACACCCGTCACACAGCGGCACGAGAGCACTTCTGGGCTGCCTGTTGGGGTTTTTTCCAGAGCTGCATAACCTTACACAAACACTGTCTTTCCCTACATAGCCTCACAGGGAAACCCCCCACTGGAGTCCAGAGGGACCATTCTCTTCTTTGTGGCCAGGCCACTTGGCACATTTTAGTTTCCCTTTGATTTGTATGAAGCAAAAATGAGTGCTGAGTCACTTGGCATTGTGACCCATATTCCATCCTGTCTCACTTTTTTCTGTTCCCTCTAATTCCCTTCGGCTATTTCACTTTCATGTCATCCTTTATCATCGTCTTGGAATTTCCATTTTTACTTCTCCCAGCTGCCTCCAGGACTCCCTTTTAAAAGCGGACTGAATCCAGTTGCTGGACACTGAACTGCATCTTCCAGAGCTTCTGCTCCTGCTCCAACAGCCCTCACCCGACAGAAAGATGAAGGTCTCTGCAGCTGGATTGGCTGTTCTTCTCATTTCAGCCTCCTTCTCCCAAACTTTCTCTGGCCCAGGTGAGTCCTGCTTTTTCATTTGTGAAGGGAGAACATATGTGAGCCTTTAGTGGTTTTTCTCCATTGAGCTCCCATTGCAGACAACTGGGGATTTATCAGCATTTGTGCCATTCATCACTCTGCCTAGAGATCAGCTGCATGTAGGAATCCTGGAATCAGAAAATCATCCATCCACCTGTCCATCCACCCATCCATCCATCTATCCATCCCTCCATCCACCCTGGGCTCAGAGTACTCTTTCCTGGTTAGAGCTGAAGGATTTCAGCCTCTGCCCTGGGGGTGGAGAAGTTGGGAAAGTGAAGCTCTGGGCAATGGCAGTGTAAGAATCTCCCACAGTACCTCGATACTGCTTGTGGCATTGCACCAGGTGATCCCCACTGTCCATTTCAACCTTAATTATTCTCTAATTCCTCACTGCCTTCCCTGCCAGCACAGTTCCCAGTGCTCACATTGTCTTCCTTTGCCTTTTCTAGCTGGACTTGACATCCCAATGTGCTGTTTCACATATACACAGCTCAAACTGCCACGGAAGCTCATCCAGCGTCATTATGTCACTGGCAGCAGCTGTCCCCAACCAGCCATTGTGTGAGTGCCAGCTCGTGGGACAGGGCAGGGACAGCCACTGTGGGGGGGTGGATGGGTGACCAGCTCTGCAGGCCAAGGGGGGCTGTAGGAACAGAGCAGGGAGAGGGGAATACCAGGAAAAAGGGCTCGCACAGGGCTTGCTGGGGATGCTTGTGTGGGGATTCCCAGGGATGCTCCTGCAGGAGTAGAGAAGGCAGTGTGGGAGAAGGGATGGGAGAGGGGAGCATCACAGCCAGCTGCTGTTTTCAGCATCAGCATGGGGGAAACCTCTTGCAGTGCTTGAAGCTGGGATCCAGGCTCTCCTGGGAAGCAGGTGAGAGCAGATATCTAACATGTCCCATGCCTGTTCCACAGGTTTGTCACCAAGGAAGGCCGCCAGGTCTGTGCCAATCCCAAGAACACCTGGGTCCGAAGGTACCTGCAAATCTTGGAGCAGAAGTGAGCCAAGCAGGGTGGCAAGTGTAACTGCTGCCATGAATAAGTCACATTATCCTGAGCTCCAGCCACAGAGCAGGACCCTGGGAGAACAGGAGCTGCAGGAGCATCTGCAGGTGTGCCCAGGGGACTGCTGGAAGGGCACCTTGTATTCAGGGCTGCTGCTCATCCAAGGCTTGCACAGACCAGGCTGCAGCCCCATCCCTCTGCCCTGACCCCAGGCCCATGGGACTGCACCTCGGCTGTTGTATTATTTGAAGTTATTTAAGAAATTATCATATGGGGCAGTGGGTCCTTTTTTTTTCTGTGGGTAATGATATTATTTATAGGGTGTGACAGGGAGGATATTTATAGGAGGGTGACCCAATGCTGGATGATGGGGGACCCTGGTTTATACACGTCAACTTATGATTCTGGAGAATAAAGGATTTGGAGAAAACCTTTGCTTTTGGCCTTTTATGTGCCTCTGTGTGGTCTTCACCAGCACACACAGAATGTCCCTCTGAGCCATCTGAGGCTCTATAGGACACATGAAGATGGAAAATGGTTTGAGGCAAACCCAGAAAGTTTCCATACTTCAGACTCAGGAACATCCTCCAAAACCTCATTGCCCCGCAGCACACACCCCCACTCCCCACATCCTCCACAGATGTGTTTGTACCCACATGTGGGACTTTTACATGCATGAGTCTGCTCTCCACACTCCCCAGGCACATCCCACATGCTTGCTGCTCCCAGCCCCACACACCCCACCTCAAACTGGTCCCTGGGTGTGCAGTGTCATGCTGAGATCAGCAGTGCTGCCTGGAGAGGGACAGGGACCCCATCTTTCATTCTGATCGCCCCAGTGGGGATTGTTCCTCACTTTCCCACCTGTAAAACTCAAGGAAAGGTCCAACTCTTCTGCAGGAGTAAAACAACCAGCAGAAAACCTGCTGCAGTTGTTGTCAGGATGCAGCTTTCCATGGGAACCTGAATGGGGAGGAGCAGGTCCCAAGGGTAAAAGCACAGTGTCCATGGACATCTGCACTCTGGGAAGAAATCCCAGAAGGACTGGGTTGTAAAGGACCTTAAAGCTCATCTCATCCCACCCCTGCCATGGGCAGGGACACCTTCCACTGTCCTAGGCTGTTTCAAGCCCTGTCCAACCTGGTCTGGAACAGTTCCAGGGGTCCAGGGGCAGCCACAGCTTCTCTGGGCACCCTGTGCCAGGGCCTCCCCCCTGTCACAGGAAAGAATTTCTTCACATTGTCCATTCTAAATTGACCTCCTTCAGTGTAATGCCATTCTCCTTTGTCCTACAGTAACAGGCCCTGCTAAAAGTTTTGTCCCCATCTTTCTTGCAGAGCCCCTTCAAGTGTACCCACAGCACAGTCCAGAGCTGGCCTGACCTTGCCCACATCCCGTTCTTCTTCCCAATGCAAAAAAAAAAGCTTTCTCTTAGTGTTTATTTTTTCCCCCTGCAGCTATAGGTCAGATTTGGTAACTCTGAGGCTGGGAAAGCACCTCTGTGTTGTCTTGTGATTTCTCTCTAGTCTTGTGTTTTCCAGGCAGGAAAGCTGGCTGCAGTCACGGGGGTCATGGACACCCAAGGAGCTGCATCGCAGCAAAGGGCAGCCCAGCCCTGCACCATTCTTGTCCCAGGAGGTGATGCTGGTGCTGGGGGAATGCAATAATGAGACGATAATCTGTGGGGGGTGTATCTGAGTGGGGCTGCCTCACTGTGCTGTGAAACCCTGGAGCAGAGCAGTCGGTGGATGGACAGGAGCAGGTGAAGATCCTGGGAATGGGGTTGGGATGTGTCCTCAAGCCCTGGGGACATCCCAGCCCTAAGTTTAGTGCTGCAGAGGAACAGTGGGAGCCCCAGATAGTCCCAGCTCTGGGACCCTGAGCTGAGAGGGGATGGAGGATGGATGTTTTGGAGAAAGGGGAGTTGAGGGGAGTACTGGGATTTATCCCATGCCCAGGATGCAGGGACAGGCTGGAGAGGCTGGATTATCCTGTGCTGCTGCTGCCTCCCCTGTGGACAGTCCCTGGCTGTGTGCCCAGGCACTTGTGGGAATTTCCCTCTCAAGCCTTTCTGGTTTCAGTTTCCAGTTGCTGGACATGGGGAATGTTTCCTTCACTGCCTGCAGTGTCAGAAGGCATCAGGAGAGCTGAAGACCTTAATGGTTCCATGGACAATCTCTGGATAGCCTGCTTTTCTCTGGCCTTTTTGACAGCATGAACGCTGTGGCTGTTCCTTCTCTCCCAGCTTCACTTGAGGAAGCCCTGGGAAGAGAGAGGAGCCATGGACACCCTCAGTCCCAAAGTCCACGTTTATACATACCATCACTGGTTCTGCCCTGAGGAAAAGTGGGGCTGGATGGGTCAGTGCTAAGCACAAACATGGTCTGTGTGTCTGCCCAGCTCCCGATGGGGACTTCAAGGTCTCTCTGCTTGAGCCTTGTTTCTCTCCTTGCTGCTCTTCCTTCCCAGTCCTGCTCTGCTCCAGATGACTCCACACACCCAGAACCATTGAATCACTGAGGTTGGAAAAGACCTCTATGGAGGTCCCTCCAGACATTCCCCCAGCTCTGCCAAGGCCACCACTAACCCATGTCCCCAAGTGCCACATCCACACATCTGTGAAAGCCCTCCAGGGATGGGGACTTCACCCCTGCCCTGGGCAGAGGTGATGATGAGCAAGGGGAGGTCAGGAGACAACCTGAACATCTGCAGAGCACTGTGGCACCAAAGGGGCTTGGGGGTGTTTTACAGGCATTTTATCTCACGCTGGTTTTCTTGGCCCTAATTATTGGAGGTCATTTGTTGCTGGACATGAGGGCGGCCTGAAGAAATTAATCCCAGGGGTGATGGAGTAGAAAATGCTGGAAAATGTCCTTGGAGGTGAACACTTGCCCTGCCAAGCTGCCAGGTGGGGATACTCTTGTCCAAGGGGTCATACAAAAGGTTCTGAACTTTTGCTTTAGCCAGCTCTGATGGACACAGCCCAAAGTGTTCCCATCTCCTGTAGAGCTTCAGCGCAGGGAGGTGGGACCGGCAGTTTTGTTTTCTACCCACAGAGTTACCAGCCGGTTTTAATGTCAGCCACAGGCTGATAAAGTGCTTTTGTTGGTTTTACTTTGTGCTTTTTAAAACAAAATTCTTGTTTCCTTCCCCAGGAAGCTGCAGAACAACAGTGAATTTGTGCCTGTCTTGCAGTAAACACTAACAGAGCATCCCAAGAGCTAAGCCTGGCTCAGGCTGCATTCCCAGCAGAGCCTGTGCCAGGGATGTGGTCCTGGCCACCTCCCTTCCACTTCACCATAGGGACACCCCTGAGTCCCCACCCTGAGATTTCCAGGCTTTCCTTTGCCAAATCTGCAGTGGCAAAGCCCCACCAGCTCCCAGCCTTGGCTATGATACCATGGGGGGAACGGGCTGGGAAGAAGTTCTGGCTCCACACCAGCGCAGGGGCTGGGAGCTGCTGGGAGGTGCTGGGAGCTACTGGGAACTGCTGGGAGATGCTGGGAGCTGCTGGGAGCTGCTGGGATGTTCTGGGGCTGCTACTGCTGTGGTGCTGGGATCAGGGAGGCCAAGCAGAAGGGAAGGCTTTTAGACCTAAGGAGGCTGGGGCACTTCCAGTTGAGAACTTGGGGTTTTTCCCCTACATCCCCCAAAATAGTTGTAGTGGGGTCCCCATTTTCCAAATAGGAGGGGAACAACCAGAGATAACACAGACAGTGAACAACTTTATTCTTTGGCACGAGCACAAAACAGCGGCTTGAGAACAAGGCTGAACCCTGTGGTTCCACAACGAGCATCCTGTAAGTGACCAGGGTACCACTTCCTTCTCGAGGGACAGGTCTTACTCACAGCATCTACTGCACCGTTAAAAAATTCAGCAGGCAAAACTCAGCCTGGGCTAACAGAACAGCACTCAGACCTCATTCCAACCCACAAATAGCTCTGGGATGAAATCCCCCTCCCATTCCAGCAGTGGAGGCACAAGATGGGGCTCAGTTTAGCCACATCACACAGCAGGGCACCCCAAGATGGGTCTGCAAGGCCAGGAGGTCTTGAGCATCACGGCTGCCCTAAGTGTGGCTGAATTATTGTGGATAAATGACACCTTTGCAAGACAAAACGAACTTCAGGGGTCCCAACATGGCTCAGCAGGTCCTGGTGCTTGGCAGTAGCATTTCTAGGCCTGTGCCGAGCTCTGACAGGTGGCCTGGCAGGACTTCTCAGCTTTCAGTGCTCACTGCAGCTCTAGGCTGTTCACGTATTCCTTCACCCACCTGGCGTCGGGGTCAGCACAGACCTCCCGCTTCTTCCTGGTGACAAACCTGGCAAGTGAGGGGTGCAGAGTTACAGTCCCGGAGGGGAAAAGGGACAGGACGGACTTGGGTCATGTCACTGGATCATCTCCCACAAACCCTCAAGCATCTGGGAGCTGCAGAGCCTGCTAAGACCCCGGGGAGATCAGGGTCCCTCGGGAGAACCTGCTGTGCTCAGATATTCATCTCCTTGTCCAGTGCAGAGGTGAGCCTGGATGCAGTGTGGAATGTGGTGTGGATTGGGCTCATCAGCTCTGGAAGGTCCTGCTGGCTCCTGACTCCTGACCTCCTTCCCGTGCCTTATTCCCAGCATCAGGACAGTCCAAGGAGACCAGGGACCACCTATTTCTCAGCTGAGGAGCGTGAGGGCTCACACACTGCCCCTGGAACCTGGATGGCTGCTGCCTTCCCCCGGGGATGATGCCTCACAGCACCCTGCTCCCGGCCCTGTTGGATGTGAAGCTGGGAGCCAAAAGGCTGGCAAAGCCTCCCCTCAGGGCCCAAAGCTGGTACTTACACAACTGCTGGCTGGGAGCACTTGCTGCTGGTGTAGAAATACTCCTGCACATGACTCTGGGGCAGCTTTCGTGAGGTGTAGCTGAAGCAGCACGGAGTCGTGTCAGACCCCACTGGAAGAGATCAGGAAATCCAGCCTAAGACCATCACTCAATAACTGTACATTCCCAGCTGAGAGCACAGGCAACCACCCCCTTAATCAGCTGGACAGCCCCTTATCCTCCTGTTTCCCTGAAAATCAGCAAGAAATTGCTGTGAACACAAAAGCTTGACAAACAACATTGCTAGGATTTCTTGTTAAATGTTTTACACTCACATCCCAGGGTAAAAATCCCTTTCGTTACCCTGGGTCTACTCCTAAAAGGCAGCAACACAATCAGGGGAGAGGAAAACTTAAAACTTGATACCAGTAAAACTCATCTCTAAGATAAAAGAATGTTAGGAAGGAAGATCAGTCCAAATAAATCAGGAGAAGTTATTCAAACAGGTTTCCAACTTTTGCAGCTGACTTTTGCCAGTTCTGCTCCAAGTTACAGTCAGGGCAAAAGTCCCCCCCAGGAGAGCAGAGGGATGCTGTACTCACGTGGAGCAGGAAGAGCCTGAGAAAAGAGGGCAGCAACCAGGATGGAGAGGCAGAGTATGGAGATGTTCATCCTGGACAGGGATAAGCTGAAAGGACAGAAGCAGGACCAGAGCAGGTTCCTCCTGTGCCTTTTGTGAGGTGCTGGCTCAGTCCTTGCTTTTTATAGGGACAGTGGCCAGTCAGTCAGATTTGAGGGCAAACGTGGAATTTCCAAAACATAATAGAGCTGATGTCATGGCACCTTTGCCTCAGAAATACTGAAAAAAAAAAAAAGGAAACAGCTTGTTGAGGAAGTAGCAGAATAGCCTTTGTGTGAAGAGATGTGTGAGCAAATCAGCCACCACTGACCAAGACAGGATATGAAACCACTCTTGAGCAGCAGGTTCACATTTGCATCATCCAAAACCACTCTGCTTATCAAACTCACCTCAGCATCCTCCCCAAAGCACCAGGAGGACCCAGCTCAGTCTGCTCTTCAAGGAACCAGATTTTGGGGGTCAGGGGTGCTCAGACCCTCAAATGGAAGGAGCAGGTCCATCCAGGGAGTCCCTTCTCCAGTGGTGGCTCTGGGAGATGCCCAGGGTGGATGCAGGGAGTCAGTGAGGGCAGCATGGGCAGCAGGAGCACTCAGCCTGGAGACTGGCTGTAGATCCAGGCTGGCAGCCTTGGCACCATCAAGCACAGAATTCTCAGTGTTGTGCTTCCAGCGTGGGGCTTGTGCCCTCCAAACCCCTTCCAACACCCCCAGCAAGGGCAGGGCTTGACTGCGAATCCTGCTTGGATGGGCTGACCCTACAAAGAGCATCTTCTCCAAATGCCAGTGGGTTTGGTACAAGGTGGGATGCAGAGGGCTGGGCAGGAGCTTCCCCAGCCCAGGGAGCTGAGAGGGACCAAGAGACCCCAGTCCCTGCTGCCCACCCACAGTCACAGGGGTCATGGTATGGTCTGTCCAGGGGCCCCTGGCGCTGCCCTTGCCATGACATGATGTGTTCCCCTGGATGTTCCAGGGAGCATTTCCCCTTTTCCCACCTCTCTCTTCTTTGTGACAGGCCCTCATTTTGCCAGCTCACAGCCTGTGGCTCCTGTGGGTGTTTTCCAGTCCAGCTGCTGCTCACGGGGCACCATGAGCTCGAGTTTCTGGTATTTCCTCACTGATCCTCGGCCCCAGTGCTGTGGTAGGGCTGCAGAGAAGGGCTGCTCTGCTGCCACTCTCCTTCTCCCTCCCTGGCCTCGGGGGTCTGTGGGGGCACTCAGAGCCTCCCCAGCATCTCCTTCACCACGATGTCCCCATGGGTGGGGACCAGGTCTGCAGGAGAGTCTCCAGGGCTGTGCCAGAGACCCTGCTGGGGCAGGAGCCCATGGCTTTTCCAGGTCATCCTCCCAGGAGCCATTCCGGTGGTGTCCCGAGGACTCTGAGGACTCTTCATGAGCAGGAGCTGGAGCTGAACCAAGTGCCTGACATCATGGAGTTGTCACAGACACACGGTAGTGGCATTTTGGGGCAGCACAACAACGTGCTGCAGGTACTCAGGCTTTGCAAAGAAGAAAACCTCAGCTGGAATTTCCCAGGGGACATCCCCACGTCCGAGAGGGGGTGATGGATTATTTATTGCCCCTGCCATATGGCATTCCAGAATTGTGATTTGACTGTTGGTCTGGCTAATTGATGTGTGCATTGCTTATGCCCCAGGGTGCAAAACAAGGCAGTGGGTCTCATCATCATCTTCTCAGCACAATAACAATTGCATTTTGTTCTGAGCCTCATCCCCACTACCCCAAGCTGATCCTGGGGCTGGGATTTCTCTTTCCAAGGAGCAGTGCCTGTAGAAAAAGTCTATTTTTTATGCCTAACCACATGGCCCCACAAAGGCCTCCAAAAATCAGCTCCTGTGCCGTGTTACCTCCTGGCTGCATGGGTGGGTGGCAGCCACTCCCCTCCCATCAGAGATGGAGACTGTCCTGCCTTGGGACACAGGGATGAACCTGTTTGGTGTTTCCAGATCTGCTGGCAGGCAAAGGAACTGTTACTGCCTGTGACATAATGTGTGACAGGGCCAGATCAAGATCTAAGAAACCACAGAAAGATACTGATGCTCCCCCAACCGCAAGGCAGCCGGAGCTCACGCTCTGTCACAGCTGGTAAAGGCAACTGAAACCATGACATCTGATTATTGCTCTGACAGCACAGGGTGGCTTCTCTTCAGCCCTGCACAGCCTCCCCCTGCCCTGCTCCCGACGTGCCCAAGGGCTGCCACAATCCTGTAGGATCATCACACAGTCCACTCTTGCCCTCACTTGGGGGCTTTGCCCCTGCAGGGTTTTCTGACGGTGCATTCTGCAGCCCTGGCCCTCACAGCAGAGATACCAGAGGGTTGGAAAGATGCCAGGTCATTTGTCGTGGCTCCATCCTTTCTCCAGGCCTACTCCACATTCCCCAGAGCTGCCTTCCTTCTCCTTCTCCTTCTCCTTCTCCTTCTCCTTCTCCTTCTCCTTCTCCTTCTCCTTCTCCTTCTCCTTCTCCTTCTCCTTCTCCTTCTCCTTCTCCTTCTCCTTCTCCTTCTCCTTCTCCTTCTCCTTCTCTTTTTGGGCAGCTCCCCAAGGAAAGGTGTTGGTAAAGGTGGCAGCTGGGACCCACCAGGCACTGCAGAGGAACCTGGGAAGAGATCATGGCACCACAGGGACCAGGGACAGGACAGCCAAAGTCCCACTGGGACCCCAGACCAGGTCATGGAAGGGCTGCAGGGGGGCCGTGGTGGGGTTTGGCCTCAGATGGGGACAGGACCTGCACTGACCATTTTTTGCTGCATGGGACAAGGCAAGGCACAGGGAGGTTTCTGCAGTCTGTGTGCATCGGTCCCTGAAAACTGGAGAGGTTTTTTCTCTCTGTCCATTTATTTCCCCTCCCAACCAAAGGCGAGCATCAAGGAGCACCAGGCCCTCTGCTGTCCTCCACGGGAAGCGTTCCTGGAGCCCTTCTTCTCACCTTCACCTCTGCTGAGGGGCCCTGGAGACACCCCTGTGCTCCCCTCTTGGGGTCTCCTCGCAGCACACAGCCCAGGAGCTCCATCCTCTGCGTCACTGCTCCTTCCCTTGGATCTGAGCCCTGCTGTATTGGAGTTGCAGGCACAGGGGAGACCTGCAGTGTCCCCTTCAGCCCTGGGCTCTCCCTTGTGCTTTTTGTCCTGGGCAGGGGTCCAGGGCTCTGCAATGCCCTGTCTCACTGCCCATGCTACTAGCAAATCCCAGGGGAGTGGAGGGACCATTTCCAGCCCCTCTACATCTCCCTGTTCATCAGGAAGGCACCGTTTGTATTCCTTCTGGGGGGAAAAGGAAGACAGAAGACTCTCCTCCCTCTAAGGACTCTCAGTAAAGGAGAATCACCTGTTATTCACAGCTCCAGATTTGGTTCCAAAAGCTGGCTCCAACCAGCTGTTTTCTCATAGAAAAACAAGATGACAAGTTTACTGTACAACTGGCAAGAATGGGGACTCCAGACACACTCCCTAACCCTAACCCTAACCCTAACCCTAACCATAACCCTAACCATAACCATAACCCTGCCCAGCACCAGGGCTCGGATGTTTCCCTCACCCAGGAAAGGCTCTGCTGACAGCCAGCCTGCACCTGCACTTCTGTTCTTGTCCCCAGGTGACTCTGGGAGCTCTGACTGTGCACTGGGGTCAGTATTGTTGCGTCCATGACATTGTGCCCAGTGTGGTGTGTGTCGCATGAGCCTGGCACTGCACAGCAGCCCCAAGGGGGCCATGACCCAGCAGCAGCAGCAGCAAAACCTCCCTGGTGAACCCCAGAGGATGATACACCTTTTCCTGAGCAATTTGCTGTCACTGCCTTCCCCAAAGGTGCCTTCAGGGGTGGTCAGAATCACAGCACTACCATGTCCTGCTTCCCTGGCCTACAGAGGTGTGTCCCCTTGCACGGAGGGACTTCCCAATGCCACAGGCATCCCTTCCAATTCCCTCAGAAAGGCTGTGGCTTCCATCCCCTCTGGGCCTCTCCTCAATGTGTGGGGAGCAAGTGTCCCTGTCCCTTCAGGGCTAGGTTGATGCCAGAAGCAGGTCATCCTGGTGGTGGCCACTCTACACTGGTAGTCACCATTCATCCCTGGTGGTCACTACTCCTCTCTGGTGGTGTAGTGGTCACAATTTGGCACTCTTACTGCCATGGCCTGGGTCTGATTCACAGCCAGGGAAGGGGATCCTGCAGGTCTCCATCTTTTCTTGGGTGGCTGTGCTGTCCTGGAGCAGCTCCTGGGGTTCAGTTTAGGGTTCAGAAGCTCTGATTGTGTGGAGCTGGGTCAGGGTGGGATGAATTTTTGGGGGTGGCAGGAGCCTCCTCTCCTCCCACTGCCATCAGGCTGCACCTGCCAGTGGGGTTACACCCCTGTGGTGGGGTTTAGGGAGCAGGGTGTGACAGGGATGTAGGGAGCTCACCTGCCAATGCCCCTCCAAGGAGGGGTTTTACACTGTCTGATGCAACACTGGGGGCTGGGTTTATGTCCCCTTCTAATGCCATGACCATGGTTTGGCCCCGTTTCTCCCCAATGCTTTGTTGTGCCAGTGGGGAGTCGTTGGAAGGGAGGGAATTAGCAGGATAAAAAACATTTCCCTGCCTCCGCAGGATCTGCTTCTTATCAGCCTTTGCCCTTATCTCTTTAAAACACTGGAGACATTAGTCTCTGCCTATCAGGGACACGATAAATCACAGGGCTCTATCAGTTTGTTTAAACAAAGTTCATACTATCACTGCAGAGTGACGGCTGGGGGGAGCACGGTATGGGCTGTAGGAACAGGGTGACACAGCTGGAGGCAGCAGGGTGACATGGCTGCAGGGAGCTGGGTGACACAGCTGTGGGAAGAGGGTGACACAGCTGCAGGGATCGGGGTGAAGAGCTTTAGAGGGCAGGGTGACCCATTCATAGAAAGCAGGGTGACAGTTCTAGGGAGCAGTGTGACACCTCTGTAGGGAGTAGGGTGACAGGAGGTAGAAAGCAGGGTGTCACATCCACAGGGAACAGTGTGACACAGCTGCAGGGAGCAGGGTGACATGGCTGTGTGTGGGGGGGGGAAACAGGCTGTTGCAGGGTTTCTTCCTGTGATAAGAAGAGGAGCAAGGCTGCTCCCCTGAACACCCTCCTGAGACCATCTCCTAAAGGTAAAGAGATCAGGGCCAGGGCCAGTGCAGGAACACAGGGTGCCTGGAGGGGGTATGACTGCCCTGTGTTGGTCTGTCTCTCCTGGGGACAGGGACTGACAGTAAAAGTCCCACTGTGAGCAGGACTTTAACCTGCGTAAGGAAAACGCATTGGATTTCAAGTCCAACACCTTCCCCACTTGGCCATCACAGCAGCTTGTCCAGGCTGTGTCCACAGGACCCCTGGCTGTAACCCTGCCCTGGGGCACAGCAGGACCTGGTCCCACCCTGCACAGGGATTCTGCCATCCCTGCTTCACATCCAGCTCAGGGATTGCTGTTCCTGCTGCCACCTGCCCTGCACAGAGCGTCCCAGCAGTGCTGGGCACTGGCCACCACAGCAGTGGTGATTACATGGGGGATGGACATGGTGGGAGGTCTGTGTCCTGTCTGGTCTCCTTGTATCCAACAGGAAACTTGTCCCAGGACAACTGTCCCCAGTCTCCTCTTCTAGCCTGGAAATATCCCTGCCTTCTCCATCCTCTCTTCCCACAATATCCCTATTTTTGCCTCTGTAACAGCATGTCCAGATACGGCTCTCGGAGGTAGCCTGAGCCATGGGCTTGCTGGGTTCTGTCCTGCAGCTGGGAGGAGGTGTTCCAGTCTGGTGTGGTTCTCACCAGGCTGCCTGCATTTGGGCTTTTGGAACCGGGACTTTGGAGAAAGGAGGAAAAGGTGGCGGAGCAAGGTCTGATAGTGACTTGGCCTTTCCTTTGGAGCATAAATCCAATTTGGAGGGCAGTCCTAGAAGCACTATCCTTGGTTTGTTGGGAGTTGGCTTTGGGCACTCATCCTGAAACATCCAAAGCCCTCCCTGGGTTCCTGGAGTTGTGTCCAAGAGCTGTGCAAGAACTTCTCTATCTCACTGGCGCTCCATGTCCCTCCCATGGGGATTTGTCAGCAGGGACTTGCACGTTACCAGACCCCAAAAAGGGGTCTGGAGTGATCCACCATGATATTGAAAGGATAGGAGGGTCCAGACCACAGTGGAAGGACCTGGACAGAACCAGAGCGGGAGCAGAGGGACCTGGAGAGCAGTTGCACCCTGACAGAAGAGGTTGGAGGAGACCTGAAAAGAGGTCTCAGGAGGTTAAGGAGGTTCAAAGGTGTCATCTGGAGAGCTCCAACAGAAGGGTCTGGAGGAGACTGGAGGCTCATATCCCCCAGATATTTTTGCAACCTGGCTGGACTGGCACTTTCATTGCACTGGTTGGAATTGCCCCAATATTCCTCTGAATCTTTCATCTTGTTGACTTTTTCCCGTATCTAACCTTGCGTCGTTGGCAGTGAACATCTATTTGCAGTGAACGCCTATTTTCATCTACAATTCTTGCCATATTTACAGACAAAACAATCTCACCTGGTTGAAAGAACAGGATGTGTTTAGAGAAAAGTCGGAGTTCAACAGAGAGCTGACAGCTCTTCTCTTGTAACAAATGGCACTTTGCAGTATTACGCAATAGAGAAAACCACAAGGTGTGTCATGAGGCAGAGCTTCTAAATCAAGGAAATGTTCAGACTCTCATTTTCACCCTTTGATATTCCAAGTTTCAGAAAACAGTGACAGCCCTGCCCGAGGACCGGCTGTGCTGCACCCAGCATACAGCGCTCACCGTTCCTGAGGAGAGGGAATGGCCTCAAGTTATGCCAGGGGAGATTTAGGTTGGACATTAGGAAAATTCCTTCACTGAAAGGGTGGTCAGGCACTAGAACAAATTGCCCAGGGCAGTGGTGGAATCACCATCCCCAGGATTGCTCAAAAACCATGGAGATGTGGCACCTGGGGGCATGGGTTAGTGGTGGCCTTGGTAGTGCTGGGGAGTGGTTGGATTCAATTGTCTTAATGGGTTTTTCCAACCCAAATGATTTTGTGATTCCTTTATTCACTGTTCCCTCTCATCACTTGATGCAATGTTAAAGACATTGCTGTGCACAGGTCCTTGTTCCCCTCTGCTGGGAAGGTCCCAGCTCAGGAGGTGCCACTGGGACTGCCAGGGTGGCTCCTGGATGGTCAGACAGGGAAGTTTCCTTAAGAGTCACTGGAGGCAAAGATACTTGTCCCAAACACAAAAAGAGTAGCAAAGCCACCCAGCAGGTACCTGGACTTCTGCCTATGCACGTTTTGCAGGGAAAGCTGGAGAGATAAGGTGGAGCACCTGGCAGGGTGATCAGAGTCCCTCTGGTGGTGGGGGCCACCTTCTGCTTTGGCTTCGAACTTCTCTTTAGGGGAGAAATACTGACTTTGTATTTTCAGTTTCTGAAAATCTAGCCTTCACAAATCTTTCTTTTTTTGCCCCCCACAGATTAAAAGCGACATCTTTTTGGTAGCCGTTTCCTTTATCATATATGCTTTTCTTTTATTTATTTTGGTTTAATAAGAGCTGTGAAAATATTTAAACAGTAGGAAGGACTGGCTCCCTAATCCTGGGAGGTCTAAAGGGCTGATTGATGGCAAGAAAATTCAGCATTGTCTTTTGTTATCAGCATCACCAGTGGTTCAAAGGATTAAATTATTTCTACTGCCTTCCTGTTAGTCCTTTGAAGTACAGTCCTTTTCCCTCCTGCATATTATGGAAACATGGAATGGTTTGGGTTGGAAGGGACCTTAAAGTTTATCCAATTCTCCATCTGCCATGGCAGGGACATCTTCCACTGTCCCAGGGTGCTCCAAGCCCTGTCCAGTCTGGCCTTGGGCACAGCCAGGGATCCAGGGGCAGCCACAGCTGCTCTGGGTACCCTGTGCCAGGGCCTGCCCACCCTCACAGGGGAGAATTTCCTCCTAACCAGCTGTCATAATTCACACTGAAATTAATTACATCACTTGGCCCAAGACTTTGTTCCTTTCTAAGTATTGGCACAGATAACTTTGGAATCGTCCATATTTCTGTCCATGGGATTTTGCTGGAGGCAGCTTGACCCTGCTCTGTGCTACTGCCTCATTCCTTGTCCAGTCTGTGTCATCCCCAATAACCAGCAATCATTTTATAGGAATTTCCAAATCCCTGATTGGATACAACTTTGCTTTTCCTGGAAAATTAGTGGCAGGCCCACCATTCACACATGCTGTCTGTGGACCTTGGGATGCTCCACAAATGCATTGGCAAAACGATCCATTTCTGGCTTCCCAAACCTTCAGAGATGTCAACCAACAAGGAAAAAGAAGCCAAATTCCACCATGATCTTTTACCATCATAAAGTTAAGCTGATCTCTTTCAATTGCAGGAAAGAAATATGTGTCTTCATTCCTTCTTTTACTTTTCAAGAAGGAAGTCAGAAGGAATGGAGATGTGGGCACTTTCTAGCTCATTCCAGGAGAGAAAACCAGCATATATTTCCTCTTGGCTCAATCTGGTCCCAGTTTTTTGGCCACACCCATCTTAGACCTGGCTAATTTCTGCCCTGGTGCAGGTATATAGGACTGACTTCTTTCCCTTCCCTGCCAGTGCTGCAGAGATGGCAGGTAAGATCAATGAATTTTAATTCTATATCTGCATTTGATATTTCTGATGTGGATATTGGGGCATTCCATGGGTGAACCTAAGGAGATGGGAGGCAGAGTGGAGTGTTGGGACCTGGTGGTGCTTCATTCCTCGTTCTCCCCTGATGTGTATTTGATTTATTGTGAGAAGTGAGCAAAGACACCTTAATTTATTCCTCATGCCGGAATACCCTGCAATATATGATTGCAAGGAATAGGAGCAGCTTTCAATCTCCAGCAAGATGGTCCAAGAATTTTCATGGATTGTAAACGTAAGATAACCTCTCCCACTACGAACAATCTGTTAGTTCTTCCAAATTTCATCTCTGTCCTGTTCTAAACAATTAAAATTTGACTAAATTACTTAAAATAAATCTAGTTGCAACCTTTGGGCTAAAAATCTCCATTTGGGGGAGGTGCTGTGCCACAGTGGGAGACACTGGTGGAACAGATCATACACATTTCTGCTGTTAATGTGAAGCAGGAATGGAGATGAGTTTCAGGGAGCAGCAGGAGGACTGGCAGAGGTGGTTGAAAGACTGATGACAGACGTGGCAGCTTCTTTTGTTCAGCATCAAGACAGAGGGGGCAGAGAGGGATGTGTGGGGTCAGGGTCCTTCCCACTAGCTGCTTGTGGACATTGCCAAAGACAAGACCCCAGGGTCCTGTGTCCTGCCAACACCTACAGCCACAGCCCCAGCCCGAGTCCCACGGACAGACCTGGACAGAAGGCAGCTTGGTTTTATTCCTGGATCCTGAAAGAGATATTGAAACCAGACGTGTCAATCTGTTCTGACCTCTCAGTGAAGCCCTGCCCATCGAGGATTTACGTTGCATTTCTCTCTAGGCACAAACGCAAGGATGGCTCTCCCGGGATCCATCATCGTTCTCTGTGCAGTTGGAGCAATGGGCTCCTCAGGGAATGGTAGGTCCCTGTTTGTCCTTTGGCTGCTGTTGTTGCGGAAAGGGTGTGAATCAAAACTCAGCCTGAGTTCCCAGGTAGACACAGCTCCAATAAAGAATTGAAATATCCTGTCGATTGATCCACTAACAATGAAATTGATACCTGAGAGATTTGCCTAAGGAAACTCCCTATTTAACCAACAGCCCTTCCATGCATAAATCATCCTTTTATGACAGGAAACCTGGGGCAGAGATTGTATCTTTGGCTTCTTCTGTGCACTTTTCCTGGGAAAGTGTCAGGGAACAGGGACAGGATGAGAGCAAATGACATCAAATTTCGCCAGAGGTTTAGATTGGACATTGGGGAAAATTCCTTCATGGAAACGACTGGGAAGCATTGAAACAGGCTTCCTAGGGCAGTGGTACAGTCCCCATCCCTGGAAAAGTTAAAAAGCCTGTGTATGTGGCAGCTGCGGACATGGTTTAGTGGAGAACAAAGCTTCTGGTGTATGTTAATTATAATTGAATATCCTCAATTTCTGCTTTTTCTTCATTTATTTTTTTTGAGCAGAGGTCTCAGAGGTGCTGTCAGATTCATCTCTCCTGAGCATCATTACTGAGGCCAGGCAGTTGGTAGACACAGCATATTTACAGGCCCGAGAAAGGTGAGTTCTTCCTGCAGGATGGCCCCAATGTTTTAAGGCAATAAGATCAAATATGTGTGTGTTTTCTCTGTTTTCCAATGCATATTCATTATGGAGAAGCCTTAGTGCCAGGGTTCTCCTTGATGTAGCTGGAGGGATCCTTTTGCCCAGTTTGGCTGGATTCTGATCCCAGGGCCACCAGCCAGGACCCTCAAGTGTCGTTTCCTCACCTACACAGCCACGGGCACCTCTCACTGGTCCTTAGCGGTTCGGACATGCTGGAGTTCTGCCCCTCTTGGAAGGACTGGAGTTGTGCAGATGCACACCCTGTCCCAGAGAAGTGTTAGTGGAAGTCAAACCCCAGGTAGCCTCTGTGATTGTCCCGAAAGGCTGGTTCCAGGCAGTGGGATAATTTGGGAAGGAGTCTCTCTCCACCCGTCCTAGAGACGTAGCAAGACAGAGCCTTGGGACGAGAAAGAGATGGAACAGGAGCCAGGTTGTTCCTCTGTTCACAGAATACACCTTGCAACACAATACATGTAAAATTTTATCCAGTCACAGTTCATTGATCTGGATTTCCACATGATAGAACAAAATTTATTGTGACAAGGAGGTGTGACTGCAAACTTGAAGTAGGGAAAACAGTCCTTTGTTTGCCAAACCCATCTAAGATGACGTGCTGATGTGCAGACAGCTGGTCCCACTGGGCAGGGCCTGCCTGCGACCCTGCAGTGTTGTTACAGCTCATTACACCCAGTCCAGCATGGCAGAGGAGCTCTGATTTCAGAGCAGGTGCTTCATGGAACTCTTCCATGTCCAGCTTAAAGAGAAAACTGGAGGAAAAGATTGTCAACCCGATGGATTTTCTGAACCACCTAAAGGACCCCACAGGAAGAACCAGATCTGCAGTCCGTGCTGCTGATTACTTGGAAACTACTTTGAAACTCCTCAAAAGCAAGCTGCATCTCTCTGGGGAACACAGTTTCAATGTCACAGGTAATGTGATTTAGACCAAAAGGTCTTACAAAGAGCTAAGAGCAGGAAATGTGCCACAGCAGGTGGCAGAGAGCAGCTCTGCCATGACCCAAATAAGCAGGGATAAAACTCTTCCCCAAGAGGGCAGTAGATTTGAAGGTTGCTCAGAGACAGGCCAGACCCTCGGGTGTTTATTCATCATCTTTGAGAGTGCATCTCTCCTATCCTTGTAATAACAGCATAACAATACCAGAGACAAACCCGGGACAAAACCCTCTGGAAGCTGTAACCACTGAAAACCTTCCATCTTCCACTTCTGCTCCTTGCACCTGGGTTGTACCACTCTGCAAACTCATAGTTTTGTTCCCAGCTGGGGTAAAACCTTCCTGGAGATGATGCTCCCCACATTCCTCTGGAAAATTCTCCTTGCCCACCCAGTTTCCCTAGTCCAGAGGGGAAGGCTGATTTGGTTTAGGCACCAAATTAACAATTCCCATCCAGATGTTTTATATCCACAGCTCCAATTCAGCTGGCTCAGATGTTGACATAGAACACTGAGAAACTGAAACGACAAAAGAAGAGTAGGATCAGATGTTACTTTACAGAGCTTCTCTTGCAGACCTGCTAAGCAGGAGACAGAAGGAGATGATTTCCAAGGGCACTGGCTGTGACTACCAGACTCGCCCCATTAAATGCCCAGAGAGAGACTTTTACCGGACCATTACTGGGAAGTGCAACAACAGGTAGGGTTTATGTGTGTGGACAAGGAGAGTCTCGAGTCTCTATTCTGACTCAGGGTAGATGATTTGTGGAAGTGCCTTTCTAAAGGGCAAGAAAAGTGAAATGCTTTGTTTAATGAGCCCATAACAGAGGACTGATTTCTACCTTTGCCTGGCAGGAAAAAGATGTAATTTCTTGAAAATCTCAGATTTGCACCCACTGCACTTTATGTGCTGCTTTGGATGAAGGAAAGGACTTCTTGGGGTGGGGGCAGGTAAGAAGTTGAGGAAATTTTGAGGCTATGACTCAGCCTCCCATTTTCTTGGTGACTACAGGAAATCATCCCTCAACCCCCTCCATAAAGATAATACTAATTTCCCCAGCTGATTCAGATGATAATATTCAGCTGTTGATATATCTCTGTGATGAGTAAGGATGGGAATTAAATAAGACTTTAATCCTTGGCCCTTCCAACTTTGTGTATTGTACATCCTTCACCTGAGAAAATTAGTTCTTAGCTTTTTTTGCACGTAGTTTCCCTCCAGGTTCAAAGCTGGGATCAAACATTTATTTCCTTTTGCTCTTTATCTATTTATTTATTTATTTAGGACCAGAAAATGACCAAATTCCTACTCTGACAATGGGAGTCAAGGCTCCCTGTCCTGCTGTGCCAATGCCAGCCCCCAAATCTGAGTGGGACTTGCACCCAGTGGGTACTCCTCTCCTTTTCCAGTGCAGAATCACAGAATCATTTAAGTTGGAAAAGACCTCCAAGAGCATCAAGTCCAACCTTTGACTCATCCCAGACTTGTCAATCAGACCAGAACCCTGAGTGCCACATCATACAGACAGGCATTGCCTGAGTTTTGTGTCTGCAGGGCCACAGAGAAATCAGAATTATTGTTCTTCTGAATGCAAAATGCTGACTTTAGCAATTGAAACTTTTCAGAGCAGTGTAAGGCAACCCCACAATGGCCACAGCTACAGGCTGAGAGGATCTGTGTAAAAACTTCCCTAAGGGGCAGCCTTGGCACAGATCCCCACAGAGGAGGAGAATCTTCATCCTTGGTAGCTTCCAGGCCCCAGCTGGACAAGACATGGCCACCCTGACCATGGTGATGGCCCTCCTATGAGTCTGATTTTGAGAGGGCAGTGAAGACAGAGGTGGTACAGAAATTTAAATGCCAAATAAAATTAATGTAGGTTTAAATGACAGATAAAATTAATAGTGACACAAGGCACCTTTTAAAAAAAGTTGATTTTTCTCCACAGTATAATTTGGTATAATTTGCTTCTTGGTGTTTTCCTGGTCTCATCCCTGTTACCAGAGTGCTCAGACTAAATGGAATATGGAATATTCCATATATGGAATAAAGGGCTGTGAAATGTTGGTCTGTACAACACTGCTGATATTTGAAAAAATAACAGAAGTTGTTTTTCTGGCGATGCTGCAGAAACCACTCCCACCTGGGCTCCTCTAACTGCGCCTTCGCACGCTGGCTCCCGGCTGTGTATGAGGATGGAGTGTCTGTTCCCATGGGAGCCACTGAAGGGAAGCGCTACAACGGATTCCCACTGCCCCTGGTGAGAGCTGTTATCCTAACCCAGCCATGAGTGCGGACACTGCCCTCACTGCACCCTTCAGGAAGGCAGCAGTGGCAACATCCTAAGCGTAAATTGCTTGATCTTTGGTCTCAGGAGCTGAATTGAGGCTGCTTTTCCACAACTGAGTTATGGCTCAGGTTAATATTATTTGTTGGAGACAGACATGAGCAAAAAGGTTGTGGATGCTTCCCTAAGCAGTCTCCGAAGTGTGTCTCCCAAGGATTGATGCAGTCAGTGCTCAGGGACACCAGGAGATTTGTATAAACCTCAAGGCCTGGGAGTTCCTCAGCCGTGTTCTTGATTTTCTGATGTGCCTGAACAAGCTTCAGCTGGAACGGGATTTCCATGAAGCCAGGTTTAGCTGAAGGACTGTGGAGTCTACTTTTACACTTGACTGGATAGAGCTGGGGAATGCCATGGAGCTGTGTAATGCCATAATTATCTCTTACTAACTTATCTAAGACCATCTTGTGCATGATCTACAGCTACCTGAAAGGAGTAGGTGAGGGTTGGCCTCTTCTCCAAGGGAACAAGTGACAGGACAAGAGGAAACGGCTTCAAATTGTACAAGGGGAGGTTTAAGATACTGGGAAAAATGTCTTCACTGAAATAGTGGTTAAGCATTGGAGCAGGATCCCCAGGGCAGTGGAGGAGTCAGGCCCTGGAGGTGTTCAAAAAACAGGCAGATGTGGCACTTCTCAATATGATTTAGAGGGAATGGAGATTCCAGTCAGAGGCTTATGATCTCAGAGGTCTTTTCTGGCCTTCATGATTCTGTGAGTCCAAGATCTCACAGTGGGAGCTCTAGTGGGAGGCAAATCCACCATGGCAGAGACAGTCCCATACATTTTCATTTGGGTTTTCTGCAGGTTCGAGAAGTATCCAATGAAATTGCTCACACAGCCAACAAGAACGTCACTGCAGACCAGCAGCTCTCACTGGTCTTCATGCACTGGGGCCAGTGGGTCAGCCATGACATAGACCTGGCCCCTTCCAGCGGGGAAGGAGCCAGCCTGGATCTCCAGTGCCACACCAGCTGTGCCTTCAAGCCCCCCTGCTTCCCCATTAAGGTACTCTGCCTCTCACCCATCCCACACTCTCTCACAGCAGCAAAACCAAAACCACGGGACTTTCTGAGGCATCTCTTGGCCCGTTTGCTTTAGTTCCCTGCCAACGACCCGCGGATGCTGAGCTCTGACACCTGCATGCCGTTCGTGCAGTCAGCCTCCGTCTGCAGCCCCGGCACCTTCAGGAGGGAGCAGCTCAACGCCGTCACGTCCTTCGTGGACGCCAGCACCGTGTACGGCAGTGACGACTCCCTGGCAAGGAAGCTGAGAAACCTCACCAGCCAGCGGGGCTTGATGGCCCTGAACCAGGATTTCATGGACGCGGGGCTGGGATTGCTGCCCTTTGAGAACACGACGCACAGCGTTTGTGTCCTCACCAACAGGAGTGCCAACATCCCCTGCTTTAAAGCAGGTAAGGTGCTGCTGAGGGGTTGTTTTCATTGGGCCGTAAAGTCAAAAAGGGTCAAAAATCTCCTTGTAGGATCCTTATGGGTCCCTTCCAACAGAGAATATTCTGGGATTCGGTGATATTTGAATGAGGCACTTCAAGACATGACTACGTCTTGAATCTTGGGGGGATTCTCCCCCCAGTTACAAAAGAAAAATAATCAAGGAATAATTGATTAATAAACATGAAAATTATTTTAATTTCCCAGAAGAATTACAGCAAATTGTTCTTCCTTTATAAACCCTTTTCAAAAGCAGGAGAAATTCTCACTAGAATAGCCACCAGTGCTTAAAACTTCTCAGGAACTTTTTTCCTCCTACCTAGAATTCACCATTTGTGAATTGAATGCCAATTGTCAGCTTGTCAGCACTGACAGGCTGAGAAAGTTGAGATTGTTCAGCCTGGGGAAGAGGAGGTTTTGTGGAGACCTCACAGCACCTTACACGACCTGAAGGGACTACAAGGAAGCTGGAGAGGGACCCTGCACCAGGAACTGTAGTGGGAGGACAAGGGGGAACGGCTTCACACTGAAAGAGAGTAGATTAAATTAGATATACAGAAGGAATTGTTCCCTGTGAGGGTGGGGAGGCCCTGGACAGGGTGCCCCGAGAAGCTGTGGCTGCCCCATCCCTGGAAGTGTCCAGGGCCAGGCTGGATGGGGCTTGGAGCACTCTGGGGTAGTGGGAGGCTGAAATGGGATAGGCTTTAAAGTCCCTTCCATTCTGTGATTCTGGGATTCTGTGATTCTATGATTCAGTTTTCAACCCAATCAAGACTAACAATTAAACACTTAATCAATCTACTTAACTGATTAATTAACTAACTCAACATACATCAGAAGAAAAGCCTAGAAGTTTCTCTGAAATTTAAATAAACTGAGGACAAACACAGAACTTACTCAAATTCTAAGTGATCCATCACAGGCATAACATTAAAAAAAAACCAAAAAACATTATAAATGTGAAGCTTGCAAAATCAATCATAAGAATACAAAGTGTTGTTATTTCCTCATTCTCTGCCCACAAGAAGGGCTCCTTGCTGAGTGAGGAGATGCTCAGTGCTTCTTCCATCATTTGACAGAGGGTCTTCACTGAGTCCCCTCCAGCTTTCATAGAATCACAGATGGTTTTGGGTTGGAAGGGAACTTAAAGACCATCCTGTTCCCTCCCCTGTCATGGGCAGAGACACCTTCCACTATCCCAGGGTGCTCCAGGCCCTGTCCAACATGGCCTTGGACACTTCCAGGGATGGGACAGCCTTAGCGTTATTGCCAGGAACATCACCACTTGTCACTTCTCTGTCCTAACACAAAAACCTGCTTCTGAAATGGAAAGCAATGTACAAAATTCCAAAAATATTTTCATTTTAGGTGACAAAAGGGTGACAGAAAACCTGGGGCTGTCTGTCATTCACACTCTCTTTGTCCGAGAGCACAACCGCCTGGCTACGGAGCTGAGGAAATTAAATCCCCACTGGGATGGGGAAAAGCTTTACCAGGAGAGTCGAAAGATTGTGATTGCCATAAATCAGGTATCGATCACTGTTCACTGTTTATCATATGCTTAGGAATGGTTTTTCCTCCAGGCAAAAGGGGGAAAATCAAACTTTGCCGAATCAGTGGAGTTATGTGTGGGAGTTGGAAATTGTGAATGAGGATGGTCCATCTGAGACAGCATGGGTATCCAGAGCTTTTTTGTGCATCATGCTACCAATTTAGCAATTATTTATTATATTTAAAGTATAAATTAATTATTAGACAAAATAATTTCACTTTTAAAAATAATTTAAATCCATTATGCCAAAGTTATTCCATTGTTACAGCTCTTTTTCCTGAAGACCTTAATGAATTCTGCTGCAGAGAATCCACGTTCATTCTCTGCACTTGATTTTGATGGCATTTCTGCTGCAGCTGCTGGTAACTTGCTGTGCTCTTGTGCTTTTTCAGATCATAACATACAGAGATTACCTCCCACTCCTGCTGGCTGGGGAGACCAGCAAGTGGATCCCTTTGTACAGAGGTTACAAAGAGCAGGTGGATCCAAGGGCCTCAAATGTTTTCTCCCTGGCTTTCCGATTCGGCCACACATCGGTGCAGCCTTTTGTGTCCCGTTTGAACGAGAGCTTTCAGCCTTTGGGCTCCTCCTCCCACGTCCCTCTGCACCTGACCTTTTGTGCTCCGTGGAGAATTATAATGGAAGGTAAGAACAAGGAGCAGTGGTCCTGAGGTGGAGGTCAGCTGGTCAGGCACATGGAGTTACAGAATCCCAGAATCAGTTCGGTTGGAAAAGATCTCCAAGACCATCAAGTCCAAGCTTGCCCAATCCCCACCTTGTCACCCAGCCCAGAGCACTGAGCACCATGTCCAGTCATTCCTTGGGCACCTCCCAGCTCAGCAAGACCTGTCAATGGGATATTCCACATCCACTCAGGTGGTGCAGCTGCTCCTGCTGCTCCAGGAGAGAGGAGACTCTCTGTGCCAAATGTCAGTCCACCAAAGTCTATGTCAAACCAAGCTCTTCTATCCCCCTATAATCAGGAGACATGGACAGAGGGTGATGCATCCAGTTTAACTGAGCTAAAGCAGCATCATTCCTTCCTAGAGGTGCCCACCCCTCTTCCTGGCTCTAACTGGAGTTATGGGGTCCTGCTATTACACAGCTGAGATCTCCAGACACGAGTCTCTCCAAGGAAAATAAATGTCTCTTCCAAAATGGGTTAACTAATTATGAGAAATATAATTACACATGTGCAGCCAACTTTCCTGTGTTTGCTCATACTGTCTCCTTAATTGCTATGGAAAAGATGTGGACAGTCAGACATGAATTAATTCTATCACTACATTTAATGTTTTAATAAATATCTGGCAATTAATAGTGAATTATAAACGAAATTCATAGTAAAACCTAAAACCTTGGACAGACCCCCAAGCACCAGGATGTGCTGGAGCCTGGCAAGCTGAGGAGCAGACTTGGAAAGGGATTGGTGGACAGCAAGTGGGTTTAGGGGTGTGGAAGGAAAAGCTGAGGGATGGGGAGGGATAAGGAATTTAGTTACTATGTGAGGCTTTATTTACTGGCACCTGCAGAAGTGTACAGATTCATACAGGTACCACTGGGAGGGTGGGGAGGCCCTGGCCCAGGGTGACCAGAGAAGCTGTGGCTGCCTGGAGGTGTCCCTGCCCATGGCAGGGGGTGGAATGGGAAGGGCTTTAAGGTTCCTTCCGACTCTGTGATTCTGTGATTCTATGATTCCATATACACAAGGTGAAATGAAAATATGGAGATGAAAACCCCCCCCAGCCCATAGTAGACTTTTTGAGCTGCATGAAAGGGACCATCAAAGCTGCAGCTTGACACAAAACATCTCTCCTTGATTTGCAATGCAGGAGGCATTGACCCCCTGATCCGGGGCATGGTCGTGGATCATGCAAAACTCATGAAACAGAACCAGCTGCTCGTTGACGAGCTCCAGAACCACCTCTTTGAACAGACAGAGGTGATGGGTCTGGATCTAGGAGCCTTGAACATGCAACGGGGAAGGGACCACGGCCTTCCAGGTAAGGACACACAAGTCCACACCTCCTGTGAATAACACCTTTTTTTTCTTTCTGCTGCTTATTCCATGAACGAACTAAGCTTTTTCTATACTAATGGGAAGGAACAGTACCTTGATTTGGGGGTGAAGGATGGACAGACAGTCAAGCTCAGGGAATAAAAGGTCTCTGTGTTATAAAAATCTTTTTATGAGACATTTTCGACAAGGACAAAAGGCTTAGAAACCAAAGATGATATTTGGGATAATGTAAGACAGCGGGTGAGAGACAGTGGTGTATTGCAAAGAGAGAGCAAGTGTGGTACAGAAGGTACAGACATGAGTGACCAAATTCACCTTTCACGGGGGCTTGGACAGGTCCCCTGGGCTTTGTTCTTGTCTTGTGTCCCAGACAAGCCAGAGCTCTGAGCAGAATGACTTGCACCCCCAGGTGGGACTGCCCCAGCTCCTAGAGAAGAACGGGTGCTCTTGGGTTAAACACAACCAAATTTCCTCTTTTCTAAGAATTTGATCCTAGAAATTTTGGCTCCCAAAGCTGCAAGGACTGATGCATTCACTCTCAGCAGCAGGAAGATGTAACTAACAGGACGAGCTGTAGTCGCAAAGACAACCAAAGCCCTTAGTTTAATGTACATATGAGAAGGACCTTTGAAAATGTGATGTTTGTTGGGCCTGCCTGGACCAGTGCCTTCCTGATCCTTTAATGCCAAGAGAGGAAGCAGGCAGTGCTCGTGGGCCAAGAAAGGTGCTCTGGAGATGTGGAGGTGGGTCCTGCTCATCTGCTGCTCCTGCTCTTGCAGGTTACAATGCCTGGAGGGGGTTCTGTGGGCTCTCCCAACCCCAAACTACAGAAGAATTATCTGAAGTGCTTGGCAATTCCAAACTGGCCCAGAAGTTCATGAGTGTGTATGGGACACCGTACAATATTGACCTCTGGATCGGGGCCGTTGCAGAGCCTGTGGTTCCCCAGGGCAGAGTTGGGCCCCTCCTGTCCTGCATTATTGGCACCCAGTTCAGGAACCTGCGAGATGGGGACAGGTGAGAGATACGTTCCCTGTGGCATGTTTTAGGGGGGGAAAAGCTGACATTTCCTGAGACATGCTAATCCAACCCATCTACAGCACTCCAGGGAGTGCTCCCAGCAAGGCTCACCCTTTGATTTTAGCCCAGTAGCCAAAGGACTCTTTTTTGCAGCCTGTTTCTCCAGATTCACATAGCTGAGGAAAACCAGCTCCAGACCACGGGGGATCTGCTGTGGCCTCTGCCTGAGGTGACTTTTGCCCCCAGGGCATAAAGGGAGGATAAATCCCTGCATTCCAGCAGCCTGCTGATTCTATATGGAAGAGGCAGGCTCTCTGCACTGCCAGGATCCAGAGCTGGCCACACTAGAGACGCCTCTTTCTAAAGGGGTGTGCCTGGAGAATCCAGGCGGATCTATGCACTATTCAGACTCATCTTGGTCAGGTTCCCACCTCAGCAAGTAACCAGAGATTATAAACTACTTCTGAAAATTTCATTGCAGGTTCTGGTGGGAAAACCCGGGAGTTTTCACTCCACAACAGCTGCGAGCATTGAGAAAAATCTCGGTGTCGAGGGTAATCTGTGACAATACTCATATCAAAAAGATACCCAGGGATGTGTTCAAGATCAACACCTATCCTGAGGACTTCACTGATTGCCAAGAGATCGATGTGCTTGACCTCTCATCCTGGAAAGAGGAGCCTGACAGTGCCACACAAGGTACCAGTGGTCTGAGATCTGTCAAAAATAATAAATGTGCTATGAAGTCTCTTCCATGCCTAAAAAATTGAAAGAATTAAGGTTTCCACAGTGACTCTGCCCCCCAAAAGACAATGACTGTCCATTTCGCTACACTCGGGCAGCACTGGAGGCAGAGGTGCTGTTAGCTGGGTTTCCAGGTAATCCATCACTTTCATCATCTTTTATTCCCTGCCTCTTCCTTTCCAGCACATGGGAAATCCCTCAAAATCCAGCCTGTTCTGGACCTTGGGAATGAGTCCTCTAAAGACCTTATTCCAGGACAACCACAGTCTTTCCTAACAGGAAAGGTGTTGATGAACAAATCAACTAGAATTAGCCCACCTGCTCCAAGGTCTTATTCTGCTGCTCCAAGTTCCTGCTCTCCTCTTCTTCCCCAAAGCTTTAAATCAGTTTAAGGTATATCTGGAGTAGTTTTGACA
The DNA here is from genome assembly GCA_013390045.1 of Picathartes gymnocephalus. Classification (NCBI taxonomy): domain Eukaryota; kingdom Metazoa; phylum Chordata; class Aves; order Passeriformes; family Picathartidae; genus Picathartes; species Picathartes gymnocephalus. The sequence goes on from WEKY01021704.1 coordinate 54,391, forward strand.
CTGTATGACCTCACACACCAGTAGCTGAACACAAATTGCCCCCAAACCAGTCATTCTGAGGCTGGAAGCACTACGGTGTCTCAGAGGTGCAAGGACACAGGGATGACAAAAAGGTGGACAAAAATGGTGTGTCCAGGAAAGACTTTCTGCCTCTGAGCAGCTTTTTCTGCTTTATTGACAGGTTCTAATCCTACTCATCAGACCAGCACTGGAAACCCCTAATGGTGGCACTGGGCTGCTACTGGGAAACTCCTGCCTGGATATCAGGCTCTGCTGGCTGCTGTTGACTGAACGTGGTTTCCCAGAGAGGAGCTCAAGACTATGTCATATGTTTTATTTCCTGTAATGTGATTTTTTTAAATATCATTTCTTTCCAAAAACTTCCAGTAATATGGCTTCAGATGGAAGGGCAATGATATTTTATTTTCTGTTGCCCTAAAAAATTGATCAGAGGCTTTCTGACTCTCTAAAAGTGTAATTACGACAAGTTTTTTTTACTTCCCGTCCTGAATGGGTGCCAGACCTGCAGGCTGGCATGCTTTCATTGCAAAATCAAATTCCTTATCCTTTGTACCTGCTTAGAAATTAGCACATCCATGTAATCTTCATCAAAACTTTCACAATCTCCTGGTTTTGCACAAGAGAAGAAGCTGTTTAGGCTGCTTCTAATCAGTAGTGAGATTTCAGCCTTTAAAGACACTGGAGCATAGCAGCTGTGTCTTGAAGCCTTGAGACAAGTCTTATTTAAATCCTGTAGTGAATCTGTGTGGTTTGGGTGTTCTGGGCAGTAATAAAACACATCCTGTGCACTCACCTACAGCTGGCATCAATGGCAGGCTGGGGCAGAGGGATTGGAAACCATTCAATCAGAAAAGGGCCTGGGGGTGCTGGCTGACAGTGGCTGAACAAGAGCCCAGGTGTGCCCAGGTGGGCAAGAAGCCAGTGGCACCTGGGCTGTGCCAGCCGCAGTGTGACCAGCAGGACCAGGGCAGTGGCTGTCCCCCTGTGCTGGCACTGCTGAGGCCCCACCTCAAATCCTGTGTTCAGTTTTGGGGCCCTCACTCCAAGAAAGACATCGGGGGGCTGGAGCGTATTCAGGGAAAGGAACAGAGCTGGGAAGGGGCTGGAGTCCCAGGAGCTGCTGAGGGAGCTGGGAAAGGGGCTCAGCCTGGAGAAAAGGAGGCTCAGGGGGGACCTTGTGGCTCTGCACAACTCCCTGCCAGGAGGGGCAGTGAGGGGGGTCGGGCTCTGCTCCCAGGGAACAGGGACAGGAGGAGAGGTGTTGGGGATTAGGTTTTTTCTTTCCTTTTGTATAGAATTTTTTCCCATTAAGTTGCTAACGAACTCTTAAGTACTGGGTACTTAAGAAAAACAAAGGATTGTGGCCAAGCCCTGGAGGAGAGGGGCGGATAAAAGGCAGGGGTGGGGGCAGCACAGGGGGAGCTGAAGCTGCGCATCGCATCGGAGGGGAACAGGAGGAGCTGCTCTGCCTTTCTGGGGAGAGAGGAGTCCCTGCCCCTGGAGGTGTCCAAGGAAGGACTGGACATATCACTCAGTGCTCTGGGCTGGTTGAGAAGGTAAGGATCAGTCACAGGTTGGACTCAATGATCCTGGAGGGCTTTTCCAACCTAAATGGTTCTGTGAACGTGTGTGTTTTTCTGTGTAAGTCAGACCTGTGTCCAAGACACTCTTTGGCTCTGGTTCATAGCTAAAGATACCAGCATAAAAAAGCAAATCCCATCATGGCTGGTGGGCATCCTCTGACAGAGAAGGCAGCGCAGAACCAGGCTGGACTTAGGAGCTGCATCTCCCAGAGTGTGCTTGAATTTAAAGATATATAGGTTAAAAATCACAAGGTTATCATAGAATCATCATAGAATTGCAGAATCAGTAAAGCTGGAAAAGCACTCCAAGATCATCGAATGCATTAACCCAGCACTGCCAGCTCCACCACTAAACCATGTCCCTAAACACCACATATACACACCTTTTGAACATTTCCAGGGATGGCGATTCCATTTGGGCTTGGCAAGGATATTAGGCAGCATACTCCTGCTGTTTGCCTCTGATTTCTGAGTCCCCAGACATGACCCTCTAGCACTTTGAAGATGTTCCCAACCACTGAAAGCAAAATCTTCCTCAGCTTAAAAGGAAGGCTAAATATGCCAAAGAAACCACCAAGCCCTGTAGACACCTGTAAGGCCTTTAATTGCCCTCTCCCAAAGCTGCCTTCATTTCTGTCTCTTGTGCCAGAGGTACCTCCGAAATCCTCCCTGTGGAAGAGGAAGAGACCAGTGCCTTCTCCTGAGTTCCTGTTCCAGGGGAATGTGGCAGCCCTCAAACCCCCAGGCAGCCACTTCCCAGGCAGGATGCTCACATGCTTGGGATCAAGGCCTCCACCCTGTTGGATCTGAACAGGGAAAGGTGATTATAAGCAGGCAGCGATGATCACAGGAAGGGCCCAGCTCTGCCTGAGGTCCAGCTGGAGGGACATTCTCAGGAATATGGTTGCACAGAAATGTCCAGCTGTCCTTTGTGTGTCTGTCCCCCTGGGTGGCACAGTGCTCTGGGAGGAACAATGCAACATTCCCCTTGGAAGCTTCTCTCCTTGGTGGATGTTTTGCCTGTCTCTGGCACGTCAGCGTTGCAATCCACAGTTGTCTCTGCTGCCAGACCTTCCTGTGGTTGCCATGGCCTCCCCTCAGCTGTGGCCCACACAGATGGAGCTGGAAGATGGGATCACTAGTGGGAAGCTCCGTTCATCTTTCCTGATATCCCCTGGTAGGTGGAGAGCATGGAGTCACGGACCTGCTCCGTCAGTTTGGGAACATCGTCTGGGCCCAGGCCCAGCGTCTCTACTTCTGGCAGGATCTGGATGATCATCTTTCCTGGAAGAAGGTGAGAAAGGGGGAAAAAAAAAATACATGAGTGGTATAGAAGAGCCGGAGAAGGTACAGCCAGAGGGTTGGTGCCAACCAAGGAAATGTCCTCATTCCCACATCAGTGGTGTGGAAGCCCAGCCACATCCCAAATGCAAACAGCAAAAACCCAACCCGGGATTTTCCTATCCACAGAGACCACAAGAATCATAAATGTGGAAACATAAATATGAACCTCTCCTCCAACACAATGTAATATTTCATATAGGATGAGTTTTCAGAGTGGAAAGGGTCTGTCTAGATCACGGGCAAAGAGAAGATGTTTAATACAACACCTCCAAACTGACTGTGGTCTGTCTGTGTACTGAATTTAGCATGGTCCCTCCTTCCAGAAATACACTTTGGGATGAGGGAAATTGTGGCCAGGATCCCCTGGTATGTCAGATTTCTCTGGGAAAGCACCTAAGCAATGGACTGGTGTAAACTGGAAAAACATACTGGGGAGCTGCCATCATGCTCTTCTGTTTTGGCACTAAAACTCGCCTGTTTTGGCCAGTGGGAACAAGACAGTGCCTGAACAGACAGGAACCTGGGGATCTGGGGAGTGTCTGTGATGTGTTGTAATGTTCTTGCATGACTTTACACATGTGCCTGGAATGAGATCCAGCAGTGCCAGAGGCAGAGCTGTGGGAAGGAGGTAGAACAAGCATAGAGAACAACTTCACAAAAGAAAAGGGTTTGTTAGGTTGGAGGGGGCTTGGAGCAATCTGTTCTAGTGGAAGGTGTTCTTGCCCATGGTAAGGGGTGGAATGAAATGAGCTTCAAGTCCCTTCCAACTCCAACCCTTCTGTGATTCCATGATTCTGTGTTCCTTGTCCGAACATCTTACACCCAAAGCCAGGCTGGTGGCTCACTTCATTTGCTCTCACTGCAAGAGCAGACAGATGACTAGGCTGCGCTGAGAATTCAGGTCTCTTGGGAACTGACTTCCACCAAGCACCAGACATGTTCCATGAATGACACGTAAAGGATAAAACCCAGCAGGTGAAAGATGACTGGCAACAGGTAATTCCATGTTTATCATTTGCACCACTGTCTCTTTCCAGGTGTCTGCCAGCAAGGGAATGACTACACCCAGGCACAACAATGGGAGGAAGGAGAATTTCAGGTGCAGATTCTCTCCTTAGAGAACACCAGGGCTGGCCTGGGAAAGCGTGGGAAGTGGCAGAAGTCCATTTTAAGGTGAGTGGCAGCTAAGGGAGTGAAGGAACAGGACGGGTTACTTTTCTCTGTTGGAATTTGTACCATTTTTTCTGCATTTTCCTTCTGAAGCCCGAGACTTATGTTATTTTTTTTCCCCTAAAATTTTATCAGTGGCCAGTAGAAATTTTTGTTACCATAAATATTTCCCAACTCTTCATGCCCCTGCAGATCCAAGGGCAGCATGGAGGGGTCACGGGTAGGACCCGCCCCAGGACTCTGCTGCTTCTCCTAGTTCTCTTGGACAGGTATTGGACAAGCAGGGAGAAATCCAAGGAGAGAGGAAAAAGTGATGCCTGAAATGTCCCATTTTTTCCCAGGAAGACAGAAACTGCTGTTTTCTGGGTGCCATCTCCATATTACATGTGGTCCTGTGCCCACCCCCATCATGGCTCTAAGGACTGAGCTTGCACCACCACCCAGAACATTCTTTGCCCCAGGTCATCCTCACCTGGTGTAAATTTCTTCTCCTTCTGGTTGTAGAAGCTGTTGTAGGAAGACAGCACTACGGGAATAATGGGGACCTGGAGGGGAGGCAGTCTACAGTGAATATACACATCTCCTTATCCTTCCCCCAAAATTCAACTCATGTTTTCAGGTGAATCCTACACCTTGTTGATAATTGACATCATCAGTGTCACAGCAGACACTCAGAGGATTATTTGAATATTTAGATCATTTAACTGTATCACCCCATGTCCTCACTCTTGTATTTTCATCTCTATATTTAGGCCAACAGCTGTGGATTGTCACATTACCATCTACAGAGGCTAACTCAGAAGAAAGTTCCCTGTTCAGGTCCAGGGCTCCTTTCAAGGTCCCCCCACTTTTATCCCAAGCTGTAACAAGCATTTTCCACTTGCCACAGAAACAGCCCCATCCTGTGCCACCTGCAAAACCCCAAAGGCATCTGGGTGTGTGCTCAATCCATAGGGAAGCCAGGGACCAGGACCCCGGTTTGCTGGGGGACCACAGCAGGCACTCCAGGGGCAGAAAGAAGGTGGGTCTCACCTGGGCTTTCACAGCCAGCTGGAAGGCCCCACGTTTGAAGGGCAACATGGAGCCACCGTGGTTGCGAGTTCCTTCAGGGAAGATCAAGACACGCAACTGCAGGGGGGAGAAGACATCAGGGCAGAAAGAGCTCCAGGTACAACTCTAAGCCATTGCACAGGGATGGTGCCCTGGGGCTCATCTCTATACCCCTGACCTCCATTCATGGGCACAGAACACACTGATACTCTCACTCTGTTCTGCTCAGTGCCCAGCCCAGAGACAAAGATCTCTTTCCACCCACATCCAGATTCCTGTTTCCCAGTGCTCCTCATGGGACTGCTTCCCACTCACGTTGTCCTTGTGCAGGGACTGTGCCACCTCTGTCAGGATGCCAATGGACTCTTCCCTCCTCTTGCGGTCAATGAAGATGACCCCTGCCAGCCAGCAGGCCAGGCCAAACGTGCCCATGTACAGGATCTCCTTCTTGGCAATGGGCACACAGCGCCTCGGCAATACCTCCATCATCACTGCAAGGGGACAGCAAGTACAGAACAGTCGACAGCTGCACTCAGGGTCCCTCTAGATTCTGAGTGACAGCCCTCTGCTCTAGGAGGTGGCATGCCTGAAGCTCCATAGAATCCCTGGGGAATTTTGGGGGTCTCCAGACCATCCAGCCAGGACTGGCACTGAAGGAGAGCAGCTATGAGAGGGCTGTGGTCAGCTGAGAGTCCTGTCCCCATTCACTTGGAGAGGCTGAAGCTGATGTAGCTTGAAAATGCCTCTGATACCCTGGAGATCAGCCCTGGCTTGGGGCTGGCTGGTGCAGGGCTCCATAGCAGCCACTCCTGCCCCTCTGCCTGGAGCACCTGGGGTTACATAGAACCCATCCCTACAAACACCTGGGGCCAGGAGCAGCAGGCAGGACCACCACATACCCATGATATCCAGGGAGGTCTGGTGATTCAGCACCAGGACAAAAGGTTTCTTAGTCCTCAGGTTCTCCTTGCCCTTCACCACTATCTGAATGCCAAAGATGTATTTGAGTGGCATGGTCAATGTGCGCAAAAACCTGGAAAAGAGGAGTGGAAATTAGCCAAAGAGATGCTGAAATCTGGGACCAAACACTGCATCCAAACCAGCCCACCTCACACACTGCTTCTGCCAGCTTCCCACAGACACAGCTTTGACCATGACTTGGAGAAGAAGAGTTGGTGTTCCTCTGCAGATAATTATTTAATTACAGAAGACAAATACACCTCGCAGGTTTCCGTCAAGCCCTACATGACCGATGACCCAGTAACTACAGCTCCAGAAGTTCCATGGATCAACCAAATATTAGATAATATCCAGATTCACAGCGCACCTTTGTGCAATAAATCTGTGCCTAACTCTGATGGCTTTGGAAAGAGAGGGGTTTGCCTCTAGGTGACATTAGGCTGCAATGCTGGGAGTCCTATTTGAAGAGATATTGGTAAAATAACATCTAACCCCCCCCCAAACCCAAAACAAACAAACAAACCAAACCAAACAAACAAACAAACAAAAAGGCACCAAAGTCAAATGATGAAGAAAATTTCTCAAAGCAAAAGGCTGATGCTCAGTTAGAAGATATGAATTCCCACTGGAGCATAAAATGGAATAGTAAATCCTGCTTCTGCAGCACTTCAAGCCACCACCACTAATCGCTCCTGGACACCCCACGCAGGCTCCAGGTGAGTCCACAGCCTGGAGAGTCTGAATGGAATCTGGAGAGACAGGATGGGCAGCAATAGGACGGGCTGGGGGACGGCCAGACCTGGGACAGCAGGCTGTCACTGAGCTGATGGGGACACCAGTGCCCATGCAGGGGCCAGCACTGCACCGTGGTGGTGTCTCAGATGTGCAGTGGCTCAGAGAATGGGAAGAGCACCTGGAGTGGCTTTCTCAACACAACTTAGTAATTGAATGCTCAGCCGTGGGGAGGAGGGAAATACAACTCCAAAGCCCAGATGAAAGAGCTCTAGTAAAAATAGCAATATGCATTACATCCAGGTTGTTGGCATTACCTGCTTTGGCAAATCTATGTCACCTTTTGCATCCTTTCTTTCCATAATTTGCTATTCTTTTAATCCACCCCAAACCAGTATTAAAACCCACACTCCTCTCTGAATTACAGAGTCTGTCATCTCCCCACACCAATATACAACCAATCCCTCCCCACCAGAGCACGCCCCCAGGACCCTCCAAATCAAAGCACTGGGTAGAGGGGACTCTACCACTGCTCAGAGCAGAAAGGAGTCACAGGCAACTTACACCATGTTCTCCACGTTACGTCCATGAGGAATACTGAGGATGGCAACCCCAATGCTTATGGTGAAGAGCCACAGCTTATAGAAGGTCATCTTGCAGAAGAATCTGAAGGCAGGTTTCATCTGGTAGAGGACTAGAAAGGCGATGAGCAGACAGGTAAAGGGGTAGTGAAGGAGGAAAAGCTCCATTGTTCCAGCCTGGAGCGTACTGAGCAGAGCAGTGAACGAGTCACGCACTGCTGGTGATGTAGAGCAGAGGTGAGGCTCCCTCCATCAGCTGCGTGTGGGTGGTGCAGAGCTGGAAGGAGGTTTGGGAGTGGGGCTTCAGCCAGGCTGTGCTCCCTGCTGGGAGCTGCACTCACCGGTTTAGCAAGGGCACTGTGAGAACTCCAGGAGGGCTGATGCCCCCACCTTGTCCCCAGTCCAGAGCACTGAAAGCCATGTCCAGTCCTTCCTTGGGCACCTCCAGGGATGAGGACTCCACCACTGCCCTGGGCAGCCCCTTCCAGTGCCTGACCACCCTCTCCATGGAGAAATTCCTGCTGATGTCCAACCTGAGCCTCCGCTGGTGCAACTCGAGGCCGTTCCCTCTCATCCTGTCTCTGTTCCCTGGAAGCAGAGCCCAGATTTCCCCTGGCTGCCCCCTCCTATCAGGGAGGTGCGGAGAGTAAAGTGGTCTTTGATTCCAACAGCCAGTAGGTGTTTCTGATGAGTATGGAGAAAGTCAAGGACATTCCCAATTCACCATGGACAGACCATCAGCTCAGATCTAACACAACATTCCTTTTCCAAACCCACAGATACCAAAATCCACAGCTATAATTTTCTCTTGTCAAAAGAATTCCCAGCACCTTGTTTCATCCTGCTCCCATTGCAAAACCACTCAGCTCTTGCCTAACCTGCCAGGTGTTTTCAGAATCTGCAGCTCTAATGAAGATCCCAGTCTCCAGACCAAGTATATCCATGCCCAGCTGACACCCTTTTGCCCCTAGGTCTGTGCACCTTTTCCAGAACCTGGCTCAATTTAAGTAAATCTGAGACAGGGAGAGGAGGGACCTGCTCACACTCTGAGCTTTTGTCACACAGCTTTAATGACCCTCCCGCTCCCCAGATCTGCTCGGCCAAACATTGAGAGGGGAGGCACAGAAAGTGATCCAACGTGGTGGGAAAAGGCCAAGAAAATTACCTTGTTCACCGAATGAAGACTCAGGAGAGCATGGACTGTTGTCAGCACAGCAATGTGTGAGAGAGAGGAATTGGTGAAGCTGAAGATCACAAGCGACTTCCAAATGCAAAGCAACGATTCCAGAACAAAATATGAGGACTGGATTTTGAACTGGGAGTGATTCCCACTGAAAATTGCTGGCATAAATATCTCTTCTGGAACAGATTGGAACAAGGAGAGGGGCAGACACCAATCTCTTCTCTCTGGTAACCAGGGACAGGACCTGAGGGAGCGGCTGGAGCTGTGTCAGGGAGGGGTAGGGTGGATCTCAGGGAAAGGTTCTTCCCCCCGAGGGTGCTGGGCACTGCCCAGGCTCCCCAGGAATGGGCACAGCCTCAAGGCTGCCAGAGCTCCAGGAGCTCCCAGGGATACCCAGAGTGGGATTGTTGGGGTGTCTGTGCAGGGACAGCAGTTGTGCTTTCCTACTCAGGGTATTCCATGTTTCTATGATAAGTTATCAAAGGGCAAAGTGTTGGGTCTGGCCAAGGACAACATCAGTCAGCAGCCTCCAAAACGTGAACAGGTCAAAAGGGAATTTATCATTTACTCCTCACTTAGAGGCATTAACATTGATACTAAAAACTTCAGAGGGATTCCAGGGTAAATATATTAGAGAAAGGTCATCAAGACTGAGGAAACTGTCTGTGATGCTCTGGCTGCAGCTCCACTATGAATCTATTTAACCCTCAGTTTTTCAAGGCACAGATCCACTTCGGAGACCAATTCATGAGCAAAGACATGGCTGGAAATGCTTATAATGACAGGAAAAGAGGTTTTACAAGAAAGGGTGTTCTGGTTCATGAAGGTTTCTGTGGTATCCAGATAGCCCTCACAGAACAGAATGCAACAGCCTGGAACAGCCTGTAATGAATGACACTCTGTCCCTGAGGGGCTGAGCAGGCACGGGGCAGTGTCACCATTAGACACCCAGGAGTGGAAAACCAGAGCTGGAGAGGCTGGGACACCCCAGTCAATACCTCCCACCCACCAGTGCTGACTTTCATAGTTCTGCAGCACACAGGAATTGGGGTAAGAGGCCTCTGCAAGAAATAACTGCTTCCATGAACAGCACATAGCTTCTGGAACTGCCTTTTCCCAATATTCCCACAGAAAACCTTACCACCATCCTCCACTCTCCTGTGGTTGCTGCACCTTTTACGAAATGCAAAGAACATCTTGGCCTCAGCCAAAATTGCAATTTATTAAGCAATAACAGGAATATAGCAGGCTACAGAGAGAGGAGAAAGTGGGTTTGATCCCTTTCAGGAAAAGGAAAAAAGCTGGATTGAAACCAGAATAGTTTTTACTTTCTTGTATGTTCAGATTGTTCTTATCTTTGCCAGGTCACATCCCACCAGCTCTACAGCCCAGTGCTGAGTCACTCTAGCTTATGCCAGGCTTCAGGAATAACTTGTCACAGGTTTCTGTCTCATCAGAGGATGTTTTGGGTATCCTGGACTGTGGGAAATTATGGTGAGAAAACTCTCTTCCATGGCAAACTTCTTCCTTCTATATTGGAGCAAAACCTGACATAGGGCATTTTAGGACAGTGTGTTTGGGGTGCAGGACAAACACTATTTCTGCTTCTCTGAGAGGCATCCTGCCATTAGTACAATTTCTCTGGAAATCAAAGGATTTATTTCTTTCAAACAAAAAAATCGGAGAACAAAAATCAACTGCCACTCCAATGCTCTGGATCGTTCTGTGGCGGTTGAAAATTTTAAAAGGGAGGTCCAAAAGGAGTGTTTGACAGTAAATCTTGGTGAAGCATAGTGTGGTTCTATGGCCTAAGCTAGCAGCTGGTGTGATTTGGGATCAGCCTCTGGACAATGCATTTCACTTGGTTGTGTGATTCTGAGTGATTTCAGAGATCTGGGACATCTCTTCAAGAAGTTCTTTTACTCCTGGGCTCCATCCCACTGTAAAGGCTTCATGTAAATCAAGCTGAGCAAATGACAGAATCATGCCCAAACATTGCAGGCAGTAAAAGCATAAACACAGTAAAAATTAATAATCCACCTCAGCAGCTTCGCACGTCTGGATATCTGGGAAATCCTCAATGTTCAGCACTTAAAGTCACCAGAATCTTTTTCTAGAGGAGATAAAAAGCATTGTGTTAACAGAAAAGGACCTGCCATAGCTCCCTGATACCTTGTGTCATTTCTTTCCACAGGTTAAGCTGGAAAAGAGGTATCAAAAACTGGTAATATGAGAGTGTGGCAGGACCTGACTGTCAGGAAAGGGAGGAAAGTTAGGAAAAGGCACTGGACCAGCGTTCCATTCCCTGGAGAGAGACACTCTTCCCTACCTCTGCTTCCCAGGGATTTCAGGGAGAACTTTGGAAGGAATTAGACCTCAAGAATGTTACAAATCCTGAAGGCAGCTGAGAGAAATAGTGTAAATATAGGCAACAACTGTACAAGCAGAGGCCAAAACCAGAAACCCTTCCATGGAGTGGGAAGTAATTTTCAATTGCTGAGTTGCTTTTGCCCGTACAAGGATGTGCTAACAAGCAGCATCTCAACAGACAGAGCAGCCTTCCCAGTCTGGGCATTGTTTCCCATGCAGGAAACCCTGGCAACAGCAGTGAAGAGCTAAATGGAAAGTCTGTTAACCAGAAAAAAATCCCAGAATTCCAGAATGGTTTAGGCAGGAGGGGACCCCAGAGGGTCCCCAGTGCCACCTCCCTGCTCAGGCAGGGCCATCCCAGAGCACAGGGCACAGGGCTGTGTCCAGAGGGCTCTGCAATATCCCCGCTGAGGGAGACTCCAGCCCCTCCCTGGGCAGCCTGTGCAGGGCTGGGCACTGCCCAGGGCAGAAGTTCTGCCTCCTGTGCAGGGGCAATTGCTGGGCTCAGAGCCTGCCCGTCCCTCTGGTGCCACTGCTGGGCCCTGGAGCAGAGCCTGGGCCCTGCCCTGAGCCCTCCCTGCACACAGGGACAGACAGGGACAGACAGGGATGGACAGGGACGGACAGGGACACCCAGGGACACCCAGGGCTGAGGGCCCCTCTCAGCTGGGGCTCTTCTCAAGGCTGAACAGCCCCAGCTCCCTCAGCCTTTCCTTGTTGTTAGAGAAATCCCCAGAATAAGGCACTTGGCTCAGTCTGCCAGAAAATCTGCATTTTGCAGGAGCCACGCTGAGTACACCTGGTGAACTGGAGCATCTAAAGTTGTACCTGGCACACAGGTCCAGCCCCATGTCAGGCAGCTCATTTTTAAACCCAGGGTCTGGCTTTCTCAGGGCTCTGCAGGCAGGACCTGCTGCTGTTTGCAGATCATACCTTGCTCCTTGGTGCTCGTTGACTTCCAGGGTCTGAGGTCCAGCTTTGGGATCTGACTGCAGCTCACAAAGCCATGGGGGTATCTGTTAGCCTGGAAGATATTCCTTGATACTTTGGTGATGTGGGTGTTGTCACATATAATTCGTGACAAGGAGATTCTGGCCAGTGAACAGCGCTGGCGGGGAGTGAAAACCCCAGGGTTCTGCCACCAAAACCTGCAGGAGAAAGAAGAAGACAGAACAGATTTTTGCCTTCTGCCTCCTTCACATTGATGACTCCCACAATATTAATTTCCATTAACACTGATTTCTTTTGCCAAGAACAAATTTGAATTTCTGTTATTTAAATCAAGAACCCTGACTCACCAGTTGGATAATTACCTTGCTTTTATTTTGGGCATGGACATGTTACAAAGCTGCAATTGAATTAATTGCCCTCAGATGAGGCACAGGCACCCTCCTTCAAATAGGAAAGGCTGCACAGACTGTGCACAGGCTGTGGTTACAACCACATGATTGCCCTGTTGGAACAAGCCCTATAATTACTCAATTTTTTAGAAAAGGGTTCATTTCCTGCCATAAGAACAGGATTTCTAGACGATCTGTGTAACAGACACTTTGCCTCTAAGCTCCCCATCCTAAGGAGCTCATCCTAAGTCTTTCTCAGCAGAACAGTTTCCCAGAAACAGGGTTGTGATCCCATTTTCAGGCAATGTTGCTGGCAGGTACAGGGATCTTGCTTCAGAAATCCAGCTTAAAATGGGGAACATAGCTCATTGCTGCACCTGAAGCCCTGAGCAACCTCAAGGAGAAGGAGGATGAATTCAGGTGTGCTGAAAGCTCAGGCTGAAGTGATTTTGGCTGACAAGAACACCCCAACCCACCGCATCCACTACAAGCAAAGCCCAAACCCTGCCACGTGTCAGAGCAGAGGGTTCCAGTTCAGAACTGGGGTGGGAAGAAGAAATAGTGAGACATCACTTTGCTGGGAAGGGATCTCAGCCCAGGATCTCAACCATCAGACAGGGAATAAGAACATTACTACAAAGAGAAGGAAACTTTTGGAGGAGTACTGAAAAAAAAAAGCAACAAACACCTGGAGTAGTTTTCAGATCTGCATGAAGAAATCTGCATAAACTCCAGCCTTCTTACCTGTCCCCATCACGAATGTTCCTGAACTGGGTGCCAATGAGACAAGCCATGAGAGGCCCAACTCGGCCTCCTTTCACAAAGGGCTCTGCAAGGGCCCCAATCCAGATGTCAATGTTCTTTGGTGTCCCATAGAGCTGCAGGAACTTCCTTGCCAGGTTCTGGTTCCTCAACACTCGACCAAGTGACTTCACTCCAGAGGGCTCTGAGAGGCCACAGAATTTCCTCCAGGAGTTGTAACCTGCATGTAGTTGGATGTCAGAGCAGATAGAGCACTAGTGTGCTACTCCCTCCTGGAAAGATTTTTCCCTCTCCTTCCCAAAGCTGGGACATTGGTAGGGTCCCAAAATGTTTAAATCCGTTTTCTGTATTTCTGTTAATGGTATTGGCTTCCCATTCCTCCAGAGCCAGTTCCTCCTGCCTGGCCTTTCAATGCTGTTTTGGGAGAGCCCTGTCTTTGCAGGTGGGAGCTGTTCCACCACCTTCCAGCAACATTCTGCTCCGCTCAGCAGGGATGCAACTGATGTGGCCTTCACTGAAAGTGAATCTGGACAAGATGTTGATGGCCTCTCTCTCTGTGCAACAGGAGAATGACCAAGTGCTTCCCCACAGATGGACCCTGTCCAGCCGTGGGGACAAACCACCCACTCCACACAGCCCAAGTTACTTCAACCACCAGACTTTGCCAGCTGGACTAATTTTTCTGGACTGCAAACAGCCAAAAATCCACTGGGCCACAGCTGGTGCATAATTCTGCATCTTGGTGGAGGAGATGAGATGATGTTGCAGCAAACACCTCTGCTGTGAGCAGGGTGTCATGGAATCATGGAATGATTTTGGTTGGAAGGAATAATGAAACTCATCCCATCCCACCCCCTGCCATGGGCAGGGACACCTCCCCCTGTCCCAGGTGCTCCAAGCCCTGTCCAGCCTGGCCTTGGGCCATGCCAGGGATCCAGGGGCAGCCACAGCTTCTCTGGGCACCCTGTGCCAGGGCCTGCCCACTCTCACAGGGAAGAATTTTTTCCTGGTATCCAATCCAAACCTACTGCCTTATGTCTAAAATCCAGGGAGAATTGGAAGAAAAAGACACAGCATATGGTGCCTGGATGACACCACTATCAAACAATCCCAGGACGCTGAGAACTTGCTTAATCAGAAAGTTAATTAAGGAGGGTTTTTTGACCTTGCTATGCCATCACCACCTTCATGGATGCCTAATCTAAAGGAGTACAGCTGCACTCATAGGTGGGTTGAGACCTAAAACCAAACCCAAATTCACTAGAAATACATGTCAGTCCCACCATGTCAGGTCTGGAAACTCAGGATTTGTGGTTCTGATCAGGTTCTGCATCATGATATTCCTTGATAAAACATGGAAAAATCACAACCAGGCAGAGCCCAGGCAGAGCGATCCTGTGAGCTGATGATGCACGTGGATGTACTGCAAAGCCTCTGACTGGGCTTGAAACCCGTGGATCCAGCTCAGTTTTCATCCCAGTTTCAAACAGGAGCCCTGTTGCATCTCTCAGGATGTTGCTGACACAGCAGCTCCAGGCACTTATGTCAGCCTAATGACACTGTTGGACAAGGACCCACCCAGGAGCCAGCTCTGAAGTGCCATCAACAATCTATTTCTCAAGACCATCTTGCAATGCCATTACACTGGTTTTGCACCTTGCAGAGCCCTGAGAGTGGTTCTGACATGCTCGGTGGTTTTTTTCCTGGGAAAAGGTCTGGGAAAGAGCATCATAGAATCACTGAATATCCTGCATTGGAAGAGAAACATAAGGATCACTGAACCCAACTCCTGAGGAATTTCAGCCAAGTGTGGGCTGGAGAATTTTCTCAGTGTTTAATCACAAAAATGCCTGGCTTGCACTTGTTTGTCTTTGAAAGCTCTGCTCCCACAGCAGACTTACCTGGAAGGCCGTGATCTCGGCTGCGCTGCATGTTGAGTGCAGCTAAATCAAACCCAATCCTCTCCACCTGCTCAAAGAGCCGGTCCCGGAGCTCGCCCACCACCATCTGCTGCTGCGTCATTAGCTTGGCCTGGTTGGCCATGAGGCTCCGGAGATAGGGATCAATCCCACCTGCAGAGGTGGCACAGGGAGACTGGCATCAATCCCACCTGAAGCAGGTGGGATCAATCAGGGAAACTGGGATCAATCCCACCTGCAGCAGGGATGTGTGAGCACTGCAGGCAGGCCAGTGTACCTGGTCCCAGAGTGGTGAGCACAGCTTATATTTAATTATAACCTTCTACTACATGAGAATCAACTTCCTTGTGCTTAAAGAATTAAGAAGAAAAGACTTTGAATAACGTTCTTGAAGGCCACAGCAGTGAAGCCATCAGACCATTCTGGAACATGATGGGCTGCCCTTGTCTGCAGGGAACAGCTCTGTTGGGAAAACTGCTGGCAGTAAGGCCATTTAATACATTTAATACAAAATGCTTTTAAATTTGGCTGAAGCAGGCGCTCAGCCAGAGAGGGCTGAAAAGGATAACTGAAATAAACCCACACTGCAGAGCTGCAAAAAAAGGATTTACCTTCTTGAATGATCCTCCAGACAGCAAAGAAGGAGGTTCTGAGTTGAATTTCAGGAGTTATGGGTCTGTAATATTGATCTAGGCGGCCAATAGTTGGGGGGATTGAGGCATGAGCAAAGCGAAAAGCCAAGGTGAAGACATTGGAAATCCGAGAATCCACGGACTCGTTGTAGCCCCGGTAGCGAGGGATGAACCTCTGGAACCTGGATCCCAACAGGAGAGGCAAGTAGTCCCTGTAGGTTATGATCTAGGGGGAAGCAAGGGAGGGGTGAACTGTTAAAGTCTTGGCCATCACTTTCTGTGGAAGCAAAGTAGTTTTTCATTTTCTCTCTGCCACAACAGCAGCTCTGGCAGGTCAGAGCAATATAGTAATAGGTTGGACTCAGTGATCTCAGAGGTCTTTTCCAACCTAATTGGTTCTGTGATTCTGTAAAGATAAAAGCCTGCCAAGTCCTCCCAAACATTGCCTCCTTGCCACCGTTCCCATCAGGCAGGCAGAACTGCTCCCTGCGTGCCTCAGATGGCAAAGATAGCATTGGCAGACAATGGGGTAACACCACCCACGGGCAGCTCCCTGAGTCCTCCCACAGCAGAGATTTCCAATCCTCCTCTCATGTCTCTCTGGGATATTGAGGAGGCAGCACAATATAATAAAAAAAAAACCCAAAATAACCCCAAAAAACAACCAAATAAACAAAAAATCCCAATCGACCCAACAAAAAAACCTAGATCAAATTCTTTGTTGGTGGGAGAAAATAGATTGTCTGAATACTGCATGAAGATGCAACAATTAATGTAAACACAATGATGGAAATGATGTTTTTTAGGGCAATCCTTTGAATGTTTGCCTTGCCCTACGTGTGTTTTTCAACGATACAACAATATTTAAATTGACAGCATAAAAACATAAACATTTTGATATTCCTGCTTTTTATTTTTTGTTAAACCAGCTCAGAAGATAGGCTTCAAAGGAGGTGCAGTGCCTTTGGAAACCCCATGTCCCTTTCTCTCACAGGATCCAGCCTTTCCTGCCAGCTGTAAAACCTCATCTGGCTTTGAGGCCATTCCTGCTCCAAACTGGAGGCTGGACAAGAGCCCTCGGGAGGTCCCTCCCAATGCAGAGGTGTTTGTGTGACCCCAGGATCCCATCACGGTCAAGTCTGGGATGCAACCCAGTCCTAAGGAGACACCATGACTGTCTGCACACCCCAGCACATGGGGCTTCTTCATAGAGTCCCAGAATGGTTTGGGTTGGAAGGGACCTTCAGGATCATCTCATTCCAGCCCCCTGCCATGGGCACGGACTCATTGAGAGGAGGGGATTCACAACCCAAGGAATTTTAATCCAAATTTACAGTACCATTTTTATCAGGTACAAAACACCAGTTAGAAAAGCTTTACCTCTGGCTTTGCTGCCTGTTCCTCAAACAAAAATGTGCCACTAAAAACCACATCAAGCACTTTGTAAATTTAACAAAGTAAAACAAAGTAAGTAGAGGGACACCAAAGATTCAGGGGGACCCCTCTGTGCTTTTCATTTCAGGTATCTCTGTGTGATTTTGCTTTGGTCAAAAGGGGCCAGCGGAAAGAATTTGGTCCTTTCACCCCAAAATCCTGCACCCTTTGGCCACGCTATACGAGCACAGCCCAACAGGTGAACGCTGTGAGACTGCAGGCAGAGCCAGGGCAGGTGGGGAGGTGGGTGGTACCTGGAGCATGGCTCCCAGGATCTTTCGTGCCTCCTGGTAGAGCCTCTCGTCATTCCAGTGGGGATTGAGGCTCCTCAGCTTCCCAGCCAGGCGGTTGTGCTCCCGCAGGAAGAGTGTGTGCATGCAGGCCAGTTCCAGCATCTCACTGGCACGGGTGTCACCTGCTGGGGGCACAGAGCACACTGCAGAGGGGCTGGCACATCGGGGAGCACACACAGAGCAAGGTGTGGGTGTTTGTGTTCTGAAGAAAACGGGTAAGAAATACAGAGGAGGAGAGGGAAACCAAGGATTGGACAGCACCAGGGAAAAGCTGAATTTCTGCTGAGCCAACAAAAGCCAGGTCCTGTCCTCACAGAGAGGTGGGGACGGTTTCAGTGAAGGGCTGGGAGCATTAACTTGAAAAGTGGAATACAAGTAGATGTTCTCCAGGCTCCCATAGCAGAGACATTTGGTCTCACACCTCGAGAGAGAAATGAGAATGGGCAGAGGGAAGTCAAGATGGCCAAGGGAGCCCCGAAAATCAGAAGGTCTCCTTCAAACCAGCTGAAACTGTGGCCAAAGCAAGGTGACAGTCACAAACAGGCTCTCTGGGGAGTAAAAGGAAAAACAAAAAGAGTCAACTTGGAGGAATAAATTGCAAACAGCACCACAATGAAATATCAAATCCTTCTTCAATCATCTAGGGCAAGAAATGCAAGAGCAAGCAGGTGATGAGAGTATAGACAAGCACTCATAGAAAAGTAAATATGTCGTATTTAGCCCCCTTGTCCCACGGTAAACACAGGGATTTACTCCTGCACTTGGCATAGAGTCCTTCTCATCCACTCTCAAAGGCTGCCTGTGAGGGACTGCGGAAGGAGGAACAAAAGCAGCACTGTGAGGTTTTCATGAGCAGGATGCACCCAGCCAGAGCCTTCAACAGAGCTCCGGGAGGAAACACTGAGCCCTGGGAGGCAACTGCACGTGTAAAACTCCCCCAGTTCTCAGGCACCGGAAAAGTCACAAACAAGACACTGAATTTTCCAAGGCACTTCCGAAGCAGCCTGAACTCACGGCTATAAAAGAATTGATGGGTCTGTTCCAGTTGTGGAACAGGAACTGCTCCTCGCTGAGAGTCTACGGGGGCCAGAAGCCCCTCCTGGGAAGCTTCTGATACTCCTGCCTGTTCTGCTTCTCACTGGGCACCTGCATTTGGCCACAGGTCCTGCATGGTTCTCGCTAAGGAGAGACCTGCATGGAACTGGGGGAGCAGGTGAACACATGGAACAACTCGTGGGACAGGTGGAATGCTGTGGGAGCCTGGAGGGAGCATGAAACACCATGAGCTCCAAAGGAGGGAGCTGACAGATTCCAAGGACCATGGGGATGTTCAGAGGAACTTCGGCCAGATATGAAGGGGGCCAATGGAGTAGAAAGAAGCTCCACAGCTGATGAGATCTGTCGTGCCCTGAAGGTTTCTCCAGCAGTGCTACAAGCAGCCTTGTGTGGCCACAGCCAGCAGGAGCCAGCCAGGAAGTCCTGCTCTCAAAAAGAAATAGGCCAGGGAGTGAGACACTAATACATGAGATGTATCAGAAGCATCACTCTCTGGGGTCCACAGGCTTGTGGAAACTTCCTGGTCCTTAGCAGCAGGAGAAGGGAATGGGGATAAGGATCTGTAAGGTCTGTTCTGTCTCTGTGAGCTGGGGACACAACAGGGCAAAGGGCAGCAGTGGGGAAGAGGGTGGTGGCCGTGCAGGGATTTGGCTGGAGGGAAGGCTCAGCTCTGGGAGCCTGTCTGGCTTTGGGAGCCCATGCCCAGGACCAAAGAAGTTATTTTGTGTTGAAGAAGGGGTCAAGGGGATACCAAAAGTGTGACAAAGGATAAATGTAGCAGGAGGGCGTCCTGATGGAATGGCCTGTCTGGAGAGCTCCCAGTGCTCCCTCAGCCCTCACAGCAGTGGGAACACACCTTAAAAGGCCACCTTGGTCTGGCGTTGGCCTCATTCTCACTCCAGCTGGGATCCCAGCTCCTCTCAGTGCACCAGTGAGATGCAAATGTAGTTACACACCTGTTCCCATCCTGCTGGGATAGAGACAGCCATGGAAGGCCAAGTACAGACCAGCCAGTGCCTCCAGGGCAGCCATTGCCGTGCCTGCTCGGCTCCATCGTGGCACTGGTTCCTCGGTCACTCTAGGCCCTACACCAGAGCCGCTGAGCAGGGATGGGACACCTTCTCTCCAGATTTATCCTCACAAAGGAGACTTGGAGACGGTGAAGACCTTCCTCCTACCTAGCACAGCCTGTCTCATTCTTTCATGATTTGCTCCATTCCATTTTCTACTTAAATAAGATAAACAAACAACTCAAGGAGCTGGAGCTGGTGGAGTTGTCTGCTCCAGATGCCAGGTTCAGGGTGCCAGCACCCAACGCACCTGCAAGAAAACAGGGGATTCGCGCTGCCCCGCTGGCCTTGAGGCAGGGCTCCTTCCTCATGGGGCCGAAGGGCATGTAGGGCCTGCCCCTGTCCGTGAAGATGCGGTTCACGGCCAGCAGGCCCCGCTGGCTGCCCCGGTCCCGCAGGCGCTCGGCCACGGCCGCCTCACTGCCGTACACCACGCTGCCATCCAGGAAGGAGGTCAGAGCGTTGATCTGCTCCCGGACAGCCCTACCCCGCGTGCAGGTGGCTGCTGAGCGGAAAAAAGGCAGGCAATCCCTCCTGTTGGTGATGCGGGGGTCGTTGGGGGGGATCTGCAGATGGAGAAAAGGAAAAGTCATCACTGGCTCAGCAGATGGAGCCAGGCAGGACCCCTCTCCCAGGGCATAAGTGTCCAGCACAAATCTTGAGATGAAGGGTCAGATTGACAGCAGAGATGCTGCTTTAGGAGCCCAAGTCCCAAACAGCCTGGAGACACCTACGTTTCCCTAAAGGTCTATGGATTCCTAAAGGTTTTCCCCTGAAAATAAATATGTTGGATTGAATCTTTAAGGCTCAGCTTTCTTATCTCCATATCTACACCATAGGCCGTTGTCATCCAGAACTTGTAACCCTTCCTGCATTCTCAAATGCATGTCACTCAGTGATGTTCCATCCCATCACAGATTTCCTTGAGAGGAATTTGGGGCACATGTGGGAGCCAGAGCTGCAGCAGAACTTCAAAGGCAGGAGAGCAGGGCTGCAGGAGGGACATGGACATGATTTGGAGAAAAGGCGGCTCAGGCCTCAGAAAAGGTGGGGATCAGGCACAGGGTGGACTGGATGATCCTGGAGGGCTTCTCCAACCCCAGTGATTCTGTGATCTACTGGAGCAGGGACCCCAATGTGACTCCTGCTAACGCTGCAGGCACTGCTAGGAGATCTCAGCACTCCCTTGTCCCTGCAAAGAGCACCAAATCCCATGGATTTTCTTGGGAGTTGACACTCCCCAGTCCCTGTCTGTGACATTTCCTCTTTTCCAGGCATCACCCGTGCTACCTTTGCACTACAGCTCTGAAGAAAAACCACATTGCTGAGGGCGATAGGCAAATGCCTGGAAACCTGGGAAAGGCTGTGCCTGTGTCTAAACCCAGGGACAGCCCCTGGAACATGGCACTGCCACCACACAGAATGCTCTGACCTCCTTGGCCTGTTCTGGGAGGATGTTCCTCCATGGCCAAGGACTGGGAGAGCCACCAACATCTCCCTCTCCCTTCCACCCCTGGAAGAAGGAGGCTGTGGGTACCTGGATGGGAAAGCAGGGAGGCTCCTTGGCACAGCTGGTGTCACAGTCTATCTCACCACCAAAGGGGACTCTGGCAGGGGTTTCTGGGCTGAAATCCAGGTCGTGGTCAATAAACTGGCCCCACTGCATGAACATGAGGGATCTCTGCTGGTCCATCCGCAGCTGCTCCGGAGGGAAGTGGACGATCTCGTTGGACACTTGTCGGACCTGCAGGGATAGGAGCAGAACACAGTGGTGGGAAATGATGTGTGTGAGTGGGTGCACCCAGCTGTGGGGTCATCAGCAAAAATTCCCAAGGCCCTTCTTGTGCTTTGCAGATAAAAACCCCAAATCTGTCTGTGCAGAAAGGTGCCACCATCACCGAGTGCCCTTTGCTGAGCACTGCTCTGGCTCTAGGCAGGGTTCTGAGACTCCAGGCCAAGGCTGGCCCTTGATAGGCTTAGGGAAACAGCTAAGCAAGCCTGGGAAAGGCAGACAAAACAAATTTTAAAAGACCTTTCTTTTGAATAGAAGTGTAGAAAAAATAGCCCCAGGGAGTTTCTGAAAGTTATCTTGAAGTCCTCCTCCCTTCTCATCCCTTCCCCAGCCATCACAGTTCCCCCACCTTTGTGTATTACTACAGAAAAAGTGGGCACTGTGCTGTGGAGGAGGATTAGGAAGTACAACAAATCAATAATACAATCCCAGCTCCTCATCATAGCTGTTGTTGCACCAAGCTCAAGTGACCAGAAGCCACCTCACAGTGTCCCTGCTCATATCCAGGTGCCACAAGAGCCACAACCCCTGCACTTCATCCACCCAGGGACCCCCACATAGCATTTCTGGCCATACATTTTTTGTTCTGGGGATTCCCTGGCTCACTTTGTTCTTTGGCGTAATCGCTTTTCAGGAAGCAACAACTGCCACAAACCAAATCAAAAAAGATGAGTAAAATAATTTGGCTTAAATGCACTCAATTTAAAAGAATATATTGTGTAATTCTGTATTCCTCTTGTGATCCTGCAGCAATCAGATTAATTTTCCTTTGCTTTTCCTGAAGACATGGGACTTAGAAAGCATTCCTAACAGATCCCCTGGATATTCTCAGACCATCACCCTGAAGGTGGTGAATTTAAACTCCTCCACAGCTGATCCCCAGCTCCAGATGGTGGATGAGCCCTTTGATGCCTGTGGCCTGTCCAAGAACTGACAATCCCTAGGCCTGACACTTTGTTCTCAGAGACTGTTACAAACTTTACCAGTGGAAGGGGGAATCCAGAGTAACGCCTCCCTTCTGTCCACCCACGGGGCACGGACACTCCATCCTCATATTCTGCTGGCAGCCACCTGGCCAGGGCTCTGTTGGCAGCTCCTAAGGATGGGTTCCTCCTGTCAGAGGCCATGGAAAAACAGAAAACAGTTGGAGCCAAGAGTTTGTGGATCTGGAGAGACATGGACCTTGGAACGGAAGCGTGCCGTGGTTGGGGAACTGCTGCAGTGGATTTGCTGCTATCAGTAAACCTCAGAACTAATAACAACAACAACAATAATCATACAATTGTTGAGGTTGGAAAAGGCCTTTAATAATCCACCCCAACACTCAACTTCTCCCAGGCAAGAACTCAGGTGACCTCTGATGTCATCCAGCCTGAAAAAGGGCCCTCAACCTCAGACTGTGGCTGGAAATCAAAGCTGGAAGCTGAACACCAGGGAAAAGGGGAAGAGCCTTGGAATGGAATTACCAGTGGTCTCGAACAGCAATTGGGGGATTTGGACTGTGCTGGGTGATTTTTTTAAGGTCATTACTGAAGACGTCCCTGCCCATGACAGGGGGTTGGATTAGATGACCTTTACATTTTCCAAAATCGCTTCCAACACAAACCATTCTGTGACTCTATGACTGTAGTTCGATTGGACCATGAAAACCTTAGAGTGCTAACACACTTCCCTTGGAATGGATGTCCAAAGGGCAGTCTGTGGTGGCCTCTCACACTCAGGGGGTTTAGCACTGCCCGGGGCAGTGGAGAGACAGAGCCCAGCTGAGCCCACCTTCCCCAGGACCTCAGGTGTGGATCAGGTGCAATGGACCTGTCCTTACCCCACAGTCCACATCCCTCCTGAAGTGGAAGGAGGCAGGAAGGTCTCTCCTTAGTTCCTACACAACCCCCTGAAGGCTAAAGCCCCCTGGGGCAGGAAGAGCTGGCAGATCTCTTTCCTCTGCCCCAGCTGTTCCCAGGAGCTTTCCAGCTCTATTTTTACAGGGAACGTTTCTGAGCTGTCCCTATAAAGCACCCCGTGCTCAGCAGCTTCCTGCATCTCCCACATTCCCCACTCCAGCCACGGGAGGTGCAGGAGGTGCTCTCCCAGTCCAAATGCCCAGATTTCCTCCCATACACAGTGTGGGCCAGGGGGATGGCTAGATCATGCCCAGTATGGATTTAGGGCAGGAAACCCTTGGAGACCCTGCCAAGGGGCAGGGCCAGACAAAGAGTCTGTCCCCAACACAGAGCTCCTCCTGTTTTGGCAAAGAGCTGGTTCAGGTACAACACCAGCAACCTTCCAAACAGGACTGGAATTAACAGCTCCACACATTACTAGGAAGTACTGCGGGGTGTGAAAACCTAAAACAAGGTGCCTGTATGGATCATCCCTGGGGAAGTGGGGCTGGTTCTACTTATGGAGGACACATCCATCCACAGAATAATTTAGGTTAACCTTATCACCAGGCCAGATCACTGAGTGCCACATCCAGTCTTTCCTTGGACACCTCCAGGAATGTGAACTCCACCAGTCCCCTGGGCAGTTCCAATGCCTGACCACCCTTTCCAGGAAGAAATTCCTCCTGATGTCCAACCTGAGCCTCCCCTGGTACAACTTGAGGCCATTTCCCCTTGTCCTGTCCCATCCATCCATCCATCCATCCATCCATCCATCCATCCATCCTCCTGCTGAGCCCCTCACCTGTTGTTGCACTCGCCACTGATGGTTCTGTAGCCAGAACATGTACAATTTATTTTCTTATCCTGCTGGTCACATCCAGTGGCCTTGAAAATCATCTCCACCTGAGCTGGTGTCAGCAAGTCTGGCAGGGAACAAGGGAGAAAAAACATGCAGGAACACACTGGCCCTGTTGGGTTTGCTCAGGAAAAGTCTGTCTCCATAAGGAAGATACTCCTTCTTGGCTCTGACTGCTCTCACTCCACGTCCTGTCCCTCGGAGGTTTCCTGGTCACTGCTGCCACCAACAGTCTGGGTGACAACATGGTTTGAAAAGCCACCGGGAAGGCAGGTGGATGAGAGGTGGCAGCCAGGTGGCCCTTGCAGGACTCTGGAGTGGTGCTGGAGCATCAGTCCTGGATGGAGAGGCTGGAGCTGAGCACAGCCAGTTCTGCCATCACCTTCCAGCTCATCCTGTCCAGGGCCAAAGCCGGAGCAGCCCATGATGTGTCTTGTCCTGTCTGTGCTTTACTGTAATGTTGGGAAAATGTTTGAGGCCAGGCTGGTCGGGGCTTGGAGCACCCTGGGACAGCGGAAGGGGTCCCTGCCCATGGCAGGGGGTGGGACTGGATGGGCTTTAAGGTCCCTTCCCACCCAAGCCATTCCATGACCCTTTGAGTTTATATTTATTTGGCAGGAGTCCTCCCTGCGTGTGCCTGAGCTGTTCCTCTCACTGGCCCAAATTTGCTCCCTTCTCTCAGCAGCCTGGCCTGTCCCGACCCCATCTCAAAGAGGATGCTGCTCCTCCAGACACACAGTGAAATATCCTCTCACATGTCCCCATTCTGTATTTGGACAGTGCCATGACTCCAGGGCTGGCTGAGGTCTGGCTGAAGAGCTGCCTTCCTTGGGGCCCAGCTGCTGGGAGTCACCTCTGCATTTGCTCAGAGCACAGCAACATCCAAACTCTGACCCATTGGAACATGAACCTCAATACAGCAGAAGGAACCAGGGAAGTGCACAAAACACTTTCATTAACTGGAAAACCTCAAATAATACTTAAGGTGGGAAAAAAACATAGAAAAATAACTGAGCTTTGCCTCACTGCAGCCACATGGGAGAGATTTGTCACAGCCCATCACAACCCCCTCTCCTTCCCTCCTCCCAAGCCCCAGTGACCAAGCTCTGTATCTCTCTCCTCTGCCTTCCTCCCAGCAAAGGGGGATCCCCACCTGTGATGTTGAAGTCCCCCCTTACAGCCCATCTCAGCTTCTCCTTGAGCAGGCTCAGGGTGGTTTGCAGATAATCTGCTGCCCGCACGGCCGCTCGTGTCCCCTCCACCGGCTGTTTGAAATATCTCAGGAGCTCTGCTGGGGTCAAGGCTTTCTTCTGCAGGTTCTCCTTTATGCTGCAAGGGACAAGAAATCAAATCTGAAATGGGGCAGGGCCAGGAATGCTGCAGCTGCACACCTGAGCATCAGGCACAGCATGTCCCAAGGCTGAACTACTGGAGAGGGTCACTGGAGAGGCCAGGGCTGCTCCCAGCACCCTCCCCAGAGCAGAGGGACCTGCAGGGAGTCTGAAACTGCCAAGCTCCACCTGCCAGAAGGCAAATCTCAGGGCTTCATGTCCATGAGACACCAAACCTTGCTCAGCTGTTATCCACATCATCAATATCTGTCACTGGCCTCAAATGTCTCCAGGCCACCCTGTCCTGAAGCTGCTGGAGCCTCCTCTCAGCTGGAGGGTTCCCAAATCAGGGAGGGGAGTGTGGCTGCTGGCAGAGGACAGGTATGGGCTGGTGGGAAGCCTGACCCACCCAAAGCATGGCTGGGAGCCCCACAGAATGTCCTCACTGCTGCATCCATGGGAGGGAAGCACTGTAAACAGGCAGGAGCCTGTGCTGGTCTCCACTCAGGGCTCCTGCTCAGAGCAGCCTGAGGGGTGCAACAGAGCCCAGCAATAGCATCAGGTGCTGCTGTGAGGGTGGGGAGGCCCTGGCACAGGGTGCCCAGAGAAGCTGTGGCTGCCCCTGGATCCCTAACAGTGTCCCAGACCAGGCTGAACAGGGCTTGGAGCACCCTGAGATAGTGGAAAGTGTCCCCGCGCATGGCAGGGGATGGCACTGGATGGGGTTTAAGCTCCCTTCCAACCCAAACCATCCCATGATTCTGTGATTCAATGAAAACCAAGCTGGGAGGAGCAGCACGGAGATCACAGCTCTCGGTGCCCCAACAGAGTGGTGTAAATCAGGGTGAGCAGACAAAAACTGGGTGACAGCTCCCGGAGCTCCCCACCCCGCTGTCCCTGTGCTGCGGGGAGGAGAGGCGGGGGACGCTGCGGTGCAGGAGGGGACGGGGACGGGGACAGGGACGGGGACAGGGACGGGGACAGGGACGGGGACGTGCCACAGCCAGCCCGGCGCTCACCGGTCCCGTGTGCGCTTGTAGGCGGCATCCACCAGCTGCCGGGCCTCGGCCACGCTGCTCAGCAGGGACGTGTCCGACAGCTCCAGCCGCACATCTGAGCAGGGAAATGGAGGAGCAGAGGTGAGGGTGCCGGCACGGAACATCCCCGCGCCTCCAGCACCCGGGGATTGGGCTCAGCAGTGCTGCAGGCGAGTGCTGCTCCCTCTCCAGAGATCTGCGTATAAATGTATTGTTCAGGGGAGTCTGAGAGTCTCTCCTGGGCATGAAGAGAGTCCCTCCGTCAGTGGAGGCTTCAAACAGCGCCCGTGAGAGGTGCAGGCACCATCCCTCCTGCCATGGCAAAGCACTTGAACAGGGAGCCCAGAGAAGCTGTGGCTGCCCCTGGATCCCTGGAAGTGTCCAAGGCCGGGCTGGACAGGGTTTGGAGTAGCCTGGGACAGTGGAAGGTGTTCCTGCCCATGGAGTGGAATGAGATGAGCTTTAAGGTCCCTTCCAACCCAAACCATTCTGGGATTCTCTGATTCTATAAGCAGCCCAATTTCCCCAGTCCCTCCTGCAACCTCCTACCATTTTTCACTGCTCCCCTTTCTGGCCTGAGGAGAGCTCCCAAAATGAATTTCCTCCCCATCATCTGCTGGTTGTGGGTCACAGAAAGGGAGGGGACAGGCCCTGACGGCTTCTCTGAGTGACAGCACTTTCCTACAGCTTCTGGGGAAGAAGAAAACTTCAGAAAATAGCACAAAGGGATAAATTTCTCCCAAATCTCTCCAGTTTCTTTTAAATATCTTCCCAGCTCAGCTCTTGGACAATCCTGATGAGAAAAATTATTGCCTGGACCACAATGTGAGACAAATGGAAAGCCAGACATGTGCTTTTCATAAGGATTTAACACTGTAAATTAGCAGGCGGAGGTCTCTATATATTTTGGAGCAGTGATTCAGGGCTGGAAGAGGGGGAGTGACTGCCCCATCCTCACACTCCACTTCCAGGCCCTGGAAGTTCTCCCAGGTGCGGGCACAGGGAGGGAGACCCTCATTCCATGGGGAGGGACCAGTGCTGGGAACTGATCTCTTTTTACCTGATTTTAAGGAATCAGGCAGGATGTAAACTGGTAAAATCCTGAAAGAGCCAAGATTGGTGTCAGAGGAGGTACAAATTGTGCTCCTTCTGGCACCTCTTCAGGTCTGTGCTGCTGAGTGACCACGGCTCTTCCAGACTTAGCTTTATCTCTCCCACTCAGAAAATGCCCTGATCTGCAAAGCCTGAGGAGGGACAATACCGTAGGAAGAGGATACAGATGCCTGGAACAGGTTGAGGATCACCAGTGACCCCAGGAAGATTTCTGCCTTCATCCCTGCAAAGAAAAGTGAGTGAAGAAGACCAAGAACATGTGGATGCACCAGGAAGGTCCGTGCCCGGGTGGAGGATGGCACAAGTGAAGGGAGCTCCTGGAGCATCCCCTTCCCAACGCAATGCTCCCAGGAGGGACAGCATTCCCTGGGAGGTCCTGTCAGTGTCAGGTGGAAAGGGGGCAGCCCCTGGCCCAGGGACTCCCAAAACTGGTGGGAATGTGCTGGCTGGGACTTCGGGGGCAGTGCAAAGGGAGCAGAATCTGCTGCCAGGGCCGCACACAGAGTGTGCAAGGGAGAGCTGCTGGGGAAGAGGGAAGAGCCAGGACAGCACGGCAGGTCCTCTACACCTCTGTTTCTCTGCCTTTAAATTCCAAGAGTCCTCCTTGCAAGTAGTCATGTCACATAAAATGTCACATAAAAACATACAAGGACTGTATTCTCTTTATTCCTGATGAACCGGGGATTGAGGATATTCAGATTAAAAGTTACACCAAAATCTTTGGAGGAAATAATACTTCAATATTCAGAATGTTGCTACAAAAATCACTATGAGTGAACTGTTTATATTCCTCAATAGAGCCAGAGTGAAGCCAACCATGAGCTGGGTATCCCTCTATCCCCATAATTACAAAATATGGCATTTGTATTTGTGTTTTAATGGGAATTTATTCAGTTATTACCTAGCTGTTCCTTTAACGCCGGCTGCAGAAGGAGTGGGAAGTATTTAATAGCCGTTTAATAGATGTTTGGGATGTTTTTCCCAAAGCTGACCCACTCGCCTCCCGGGGAATCAGCTCCCAGAATGAGCGCAGAGCTGTGGGCTGAGCACGCCCGTGAAGGAGCCCTAAAATGCCCGGAAAAGCCCCGTCCCCGCGGAGGAGCCCCCGGCGACAGCAGCACCGCGAGGATGGAAGCAGCGGGAACCGCAGAGCTCAGCCCCGAGCTGGGTCCCAGCTGCCCGGTCCCCCCCCGGTAGAGACACAAACCCCGCACGAAAGAAAAGCGGCTGTGCCCGGGCCAGGCTCTCTCTCACCTGCGATCCGCCGCCTCCTCCCTCCCCGCGGCCCTTCCGCGCCCGCTTTTATCTGCCCGGCCTTATCAGCGGGGGCTGCCCCGGGGCCGGGACTCCCCTGGCGTGGGCGGCCAGGCCAGGACAGCACCCACCTCCCACCCCAGTGCCCGCCGGGGAGGCTCCTCTGCTCGCTGCCGGATACACAGCCTGAGGCTTCACGGAGCTTTCCTGAGATTTTTGAAGGTGGAAATGTGACCGCTTCGTGAGAGCCTTGAGCCCTTCTGGGAGCCTCTTGCAGGGACAAGGTTCCTTCCCCCATGTGTTCTTCATTCTCAGCCGCTTTTAAAGGTCGAAACAACGCGTTCACTTCTACCCCTGGAGACATCTGCAGTGCCCAGCACTCCTCACCCCACCTGACGTGCTCTGCCCCACATCCCCTGGGGGTCCACGGGAGCTGCTCCCTCTTCCTGTGCCGTGGGATGATGGTTTGAACAGGCATCACCCTCCAGCTGCTGCTCTGGAGCACGAGGCAGCCCAGGCAGCTCCAGCCCCTGCCCAAAGCGCTCCGGAAGCTCAGCTGGCAAAGCAGCTCCTCTGCCACGGGCCAAAGCCCTTGTCCCTGTCCCAAACAAAGCCCTGCCGTGCTGACAGGGCAGAGGGATCAGGGCACTGCTGGATCAGTGAGGGACGTGTTTGACTGTGGAGCTGTACAGGGAGGCAAAGGAGCTGCTCCTCAGCTCCTCCTCACGGCACATTGCCCTCGTGGATCAATACTCCTTGGATCAATATCACAGTCTGGGAGCAATCGAGCTCCTGCCAGGGCTCCCAGAGCTGGTTGGATGAAGGTCTTTACCTGGACTCTGCTCTGAATGGACAGCCCAGGAGCCAGAGTGGCTGTAGAATGGTACAGGTGGTGCAGTGACTCTGCAGGTGTGTCCATGCCCAAAGCTGCCTCCTTGCAAGTGGAGCCATGTAATGATGCTGGTCCTGGTCCTTTAATGTTTTAAAGAGAATCAGCAAGGCAAATTACAAATCTTGCAGTGAGGCCCAGGTGAGGCTGGTCCTGTTTGCAGACTGGTTTTGACAACCTGGAGGGAATCAATCCACCTGGAGCCCAGGAGAATGCTGGGTTTGGTCAGCCTGGAGGGAAGAATGCTCTGGAAGCCTTACTCTTGACTTTGACTGTCTCATGGAAGAGTTGCAGAGTAGAGAGAGCTGTTCAGAGTGCCCAGGGATGGGACAAGAGGCAATGGCACATGGTGCTGCCAAGAAAATTCCCAACAGATGTAAGAAAACAGCCAGGGCAGTGGTGAAATGCCGGGACAGGGCCCAGAGCAGAGGTGGGGCCTGCATCCCTGGGGATAATGCTCCCTTGCATGAGGCCCTGAGCAACTTCCCCTGGCCTTCAAGGTGACCCTGACCCAAGAGACTCAGGAGGTTCCTCCAGCCCACCCCTTTCAGTGTGAGACAGAAGCAGAGCATCTGCCTGAGATCCCAGCTCCAGCACCAACCCTGCTCCAGCTCCAGCTCCAGCACCAGAACCAGTTCCAGAACCAGCAGTTGGCACAACAGGGACGACAGCTCTTATGCAAAGGGCAGAGCTGGTGGGTTTGCAAACCCACGCTCTGAGTCCTTCCCCTGCTGTGTCAGCAGCAGATAGAGGAGGAGGGGGAGGATTTTTCAAAGGCTATAGACAGTTAGTGTGTGTCAGTGCTGATAACTGTGTTTCACAATGAGGAACTTAATTCAGAGAATCACAGAATGGTTCGGCTTGGGACAGACCGTAAAGCCCATCTCATTCCCTGCCACGGGCAAGGACGCCTTCCACCATCCCAGGGTGCTCCAAGCCCTGTCCAGCCTGGCCTTGGGCACTGTCTGGGATCAGGGGCAGCCACAGCTGCTCTGGGCACCCTGTACCAGGGCCTCCCCACTCTCACAGGGAACAATTCCTTCCCAATATCCCGTCCATCCCAGCCCTCTGGCAGTGGGAAGCCATTCCCTGTGTCCTGTCCCTCCATCCCTTGTCCCAAGTCCCTCTCCAGCTCTCCTGGAGCCCCTTCAGGCCCTGGAAGGGGCTCTGAGCTCTCCCTGGAGCCTTCTCCAGCTGAACATCTCGCGTTCTCCCAGCCTGGCTCCAGAGCAGAGGGGCGCCAGCCCTCAGAGCAGCTCTGTGGCCTCCTCTGGACTTGCTCCAGCAGCTCCACGTCCTGCTCCGTCTGGGGGTCCTGCAAGGCCCCAGGGCTGGAAGCAGCTCTGCAGGTGGGGTCTCACCTGAGCAGGGCAGAGGGGCAGATTCCCCCCTCCCCTTCCCTGGGGCATCAGCCCAGGGCACGGGGGATTTCTGACACGTGGCTGGGGCACATGCATGGCAGGGTTTTGGAACCAGATGACCTTAAAGTGGCTGCTTTTCTTCCTAAAGGTTTGTTCTTCAATCCCCTGAGGAACTGATAAGAGCAATGACAGTTTCTTTCAAAAGACCTTCAACAACTCACTTAAGAAACTCCAGTTGGTAAATTCAGTTAGAGCAGCAACGATTTCCTCCGTGCGACAGGCTGCAGATAAAGCTCTGGGTTGCTGATGAGTTTCATCACTGAGGCTGCCCCAGAAGCCATGGGAACTCCAGCAGAGCTGCAGCACTTCATCCTTTCAAAGCCTTTGGTCTGTCCTTGCCTTGACTCCCATCCACCACAGGACTTGGTGCCTCACTGTGGTATCAAGATCCTCACAGAATATTTCTCTCTAGGGAGCAGCAGCTTCCCAAACAAGTCCTTCCTGTCAAGGGGAATCCTGCAGAATCCCCACAAAATCCCAGAGTGACTTCTGGCACCTTGGCTGGATTCCCAGAGGCTCCAAGTCCAGTATCACACCCCTGGCCCAATGCTCACACACCAGTGGAGCTGGGAGGGCAGGGGTCCAGCCCAGGCACTCTGCCCACAGCCCTCGCTGGTGTCCTGCATGCCCAGGGCTGCCACACCTCAGCCCCTGCCCTCACCTCACACCTGGGGCACCCACAGCCACATCTGTCCCTCTGAGAAGGACACACAGAAGCTGCAGAACACCCTCCAGGTGCAGGTGATTGGTATCACTTCCCCACACCACAAAGAAGCATCACTGAACCTTTGGCTTTTTTAAGGAAAATGTATTTTTGTGAAAATAGACTTTATTATAATAAAATTTGATATTACATAAAAACATACCATACCACCAGCACTCGTGGCTGCTGTGCTGGCACCACTGACGGAGCTCACGGAAATGCCCTGCTCAGAACAAGGACCCACTGGAACATGCAGAGAAAGAAACATGGGGAGGGACAGAAACCATGGCATACAAAACCCTCCATGCCTGGACAGGGCTGTTTCTCAACTGCAGGAACACGTTGTCTCCTAGGAAAACACAGCAAACTGCCCAGCCCCAGCCCCACGCTCCCAACGCTCTGCCTCAGGAGCAGCTCACGGGCACAGCCGAACACAACTGTGGGAAGAGGCAGGAGGACAAATAAATAAATAAATAAATAATTAGGTAGATAAATTAATAAATCGATAAATAAATAATAAGGCGGAGTCCCCAGCCAGAGTGTGGTCAAGGTGAACCAGGCAAGAGCAGCTGACAGCAGCCCACCCCCAGGCTGAAGAACTGACTCCCCCCGGGCCATCGCTCCTTCCTCCCCGGGGATCCTCGTGCTGGAAGCTGACTGAGGCAGTATGGGATGCTCCGAGGCACAGCTGCAGATTTACAGGATTACAGTACAAATAAGAACTCACTCGTCAGCCCAGAGACAGCGAAGGGGAGTCACAGGAACAGAAAAGTGCAAATTTTCTTTGCAAGGAAGTGAAGGAGTTGACACAACCTCCTCTGGAGCGGAGAAATATGAGGGTGTGGAGTACAAGGGATCTCTCCTAAGGGGCTGGGGCTTTGCTGGGGAAAGCCAGTTAGCTAACTTACAGCCAGAATAGAATCCTTACATTAAAATATTTACAAGGAACCGGTGCACCGAGGGCTGCATGGAGCAGGACACGCTGGATCCTGGAGATGAGCCCTCACACCCTAGAGCCACTTCTTCCCAAGGGGCTCTCAGCTCCCACACCCTCCAGAGTTTTCTCTATTCAACACACACTTCTTCCCTATGAAAATGATCAGCTTATTGCAGAGGGCTTCTCCTGAACTCTCAGTCCCTGGGGCTGTGTGGGCAGTCTGGGTGGGATAAACCCCTTGTTAGTTTTTCTTATTGGACGCAAGTTTTTTGAAGAGGTTTTTCCCTTTGAAGAAGAAGCCTCTCTTCTTTTTCCTCTGCCCAGGTGCATCACTGCAGGTGAGGAGGGCCAGCGATGTCTGCTCTGGACACTGCTTGCCCAGGACAAGGCAGGAAGGTGCTGGAGCAGGAGGAGATGGAGAGGAGTCACTCTGATCAACAGATCCCTCTAGATTTAGCTGGGTGGGAAAGAGAGAAAACAAAAGGCAAAGGCACAAGTTAGAGCTGCTGAAGGAGACCAGACCAACATAAACCTCAGCCAGAGAACCTGGCCTTCTCCCCTCTATGCACATGCAGTTCCACTTGGGAAGTTTCCAGTGGATTTAGATTTTATACGTACAACCCAGACCTTTCCTGAACTAAGAATTCCTGAAATTCCTGAACTTTGAGCTAAGAACAGGACAGCACAAAAGACCCACTAAGGAAACGGTGAAAGCTGCTGCTCCACAGCTAAGTAAGTGAAGCAGCTCCTGAGAGCATGGATGGAGATAGGAACTGATGAATCCATGGATGCCTCAGCCATGGAGCCTGCTGGGCTCCCAGCCTGCTCTGGGACAGAGGCCAGGGCATTAACAAAACCAAATTTCAGAAGAACAAGGGCTCTGCAAGACCTCCAGAAGATCAAGGAGACAGACTTGCTAAGCCCTGAGGCTTCTCAATAGTGGCCACGGTAAGAAGAGAAACTGGGGGTCCTGCAAGGCTGCTCCGCATCCAGCAGATCCAGAGGCAGGAGTGCTAACTTGGAGCACACTGCTGGGAGCAAAAGAAAGAATCCCCAGGTTCTGCTCCAGAAACGATTTATGACTTGTGCAATGAAGATTCCTTGGATAAAATGCCCAAAAGCACCGGGCTAACACCAGAAGGGGCTCACCAACACTCAGGGAGTGATGTGGGAGGGATGTAAAGGCCCCTGTGAAGCCAGAGCAGTGGAGGCTCTGTCCATGCATCATTGGAGAACACTTTTTGGGTAAAGGTAGAAGAGTTTCAGGGCAGACCTGAAGTGGCCCCACAAACAATTTCTCCTGCAGAGTTGTGCAGGAAAAGCCCTGTGCAGAGGGCAAACCTACCCCCAAAGTCACAATTATTCACTGGAGTGAGGACACTGCAGCACCAAAGTCATTGTCCAATATCAAACAGCTAAAAGGAAGTTTCCTGTCTTGGCTGGAGGTCCTGGTGTGGATTCCCAGCAGTGGAATACAATGTTTTCCGGGGTGGTTTTAGTGCTCTCTCAGGTGTTACTGATTAACACAATTTCTGGAAACCAACATTTAAAACTAAGGAAAACTGCTGCCCCCCAAAACCAGGAGTATCACCCACCCAGCCCCAGAACAATTATCCACACAAGGTTGGTTTTAGGGACTAAATGTTAATATTTTCTTAAATTGATGGTGGGCAGGAGTTTTTCAGGACTATTGCCAGGAAGAAGTAAAATCCAGAAGGAAAAAAACCCCAGGCTCAACAGGCAGTGTGCTCAGACTGAGGACGATCTTGCAAAGACCAAACGATGCTTTCGCTGTTGATATGAACAGAAGGGCCAAGGTGAATTACAAAGCAGGTCCTTCCCAAACCTGAGTATCCAGCACTGTCCCCAAAACCACCAGATAACTGTTCCAACCTACTGCACCTCATGTGCTCAATGGTTTGTCTTTAACACAGAACCCAGGTGGCACTTAAAGGTCTGACATCAGACCTGAAGGTGGATTTGCCACCACAGCCCCAAACCAGCCTGTCAAAGTACAAGCAAGAAAAGGAGCCAACTCCAGGCGCAGGAGCCTTTGCGGTGCTGGGCTGGGTGGGAGGTTGAAGGTCTCACACTTACATGGTTGCTCTCTCTATGTACCATTCATATCTATCACTGGACTCTTCTCTTCCTCATTCTCTGAAGAAAAGAACCGTCCCGGGTGCGTAACACAGGCAGAAATAAATACATGAAATCAATTAGAAGCAAACACTTTCTAAAGGTGCTTTACAATCAGTCTTTGACAGAAACTGCATGTTACTGATGGAAAAATATTCTGTCAACAGGAACAGCGTTAAAGCAGTTGCTCTGAGCCGGTAAGCATGAGTGTTATGGGCCCTGGCTGTAACCAGAACTTCTTGGATCCTCTTTGTGCTCTTTTTGTTTGTTTGTTTATTCTAATCCCCAAATCTTGTCAGTTTGGAAGTTCAATTGCTTTACCTTTCCAGTTGCCGGCATTTTAAGATTTACTCAGACATAATTCAAAATGATCCATCTTCCCCAGTTCAATTTGGAAATAAATTGTCCTTATTCTCAGGCCTTTGGTAGGGCAGCAGGGAGAAAGGAAGTGTGAAGAACAGACAAGGTGAGAACATGACATCCAAGAAGTTACAAGTGATTTAAAAATCACTCATGAAGAAGCTTCTGTTGCAACTGGAACGAGCTGTAACTGAGTCCAAAGCTCTGCCACGGTGCACACACATCCCCCCCGAGGTGCCAGGGCTCAGGCTGGGACTGGCAATTTGCAGGGAGCCTGCTCTCCCAACAGCAAATTGAACAAGCAAGTTTTCCTTAACTCTGTGGGGTAAACGTGCTACAGGAATTTGGAAAGCATGAGGCATGGCTGTATCACTGGGAGAGTTCATTCCAGTTCAAGGATGGATATGGAATATGTCTGTTTTACAGGAGGTATTTCTTTCTTCTGCCTTCCCCATGAGGTTTTCTGCCCATAGGCTGGGATGCTGTGATTGCTGTGACAGCCAAAACCACTGTGGGGTCAGGTTCTGCCTCCTCAGGAATCACTAAGCATACTTAAATGCAGTTAATTAACACCAGTTTGGCTCTGAGCAGGGTAAATATACCACTTTTAACAGGGGGCAAACATGCCCTTCTGTTTGGAAACTGTTTAGACAGGTCTGGATTGCAAATCACAAGTGGGAGGAGTGCTGGGGGTGCTGAGCTAGAATCCCCTGGGACAGGAATCCAGGGGAAGCAGGGAGGCAGCAGGACAGGAGCCATGGCACGATGCAGAACCAGCCAAAGCACAGCCATGCCTAGGGAGTTCCAGCTGATTCCCACTGACATAAAATTGGTTTAATAATCATCATCTGAATTTTCCAAGTCCCCAGACTACAGAGAGCACCCTCTATTTCAACAGATGAATAATTTGGTAAGAGTTAATAATTTTGAGGGAGAAACTGGAGAAAGAACCCCACTCTACATCCTTGTTAAACCTCAGGGAAGTTTGACTTGGGTGACCTCAGGGCTTTTAAAGCCTGGCAGTAACAGCTGATTAACCTGTGAGTCCCCAGCAAGGACCAGTATCCTCAACAGGGAAGTACAAGGACCCCAGAAAGTTGCTGAGGTCAGCAGATGATGCAACAAACTGTCCATAAACCTCATTATCTGAGCCAGGCTGATCTGCCCAAGAAGGCATCGAGGCTGGAGTGCAAATCCTGTACCCACAAAGCCTGGAATGCCTGGAAGCAACGGATGGGGCTGAGGTGAAGGGAGACCAGGCAGCATTTGAAGACAGAGAGATGGATACAGAGAAAAGGAAGAGCTCAGCATGAAAAAAAGGTCAAGGAATGCTGCAGAGAGCAGGAAAGCTGGGATGGCACCAGTTCAACGGAGCAGGATTTGGGGATTCAGGGCCATCTACTTCCCTAAGGATGGCTCGAAGTCAGCCTGTTCTGACTCATATGGGTCTGGCACCACATGACAGTGCCAACAACCTCCCACAAAGGACTGAAGGTTGAGCCCATGTGAGCTGGGACCAAGCTGGGTCCTCCTGCCTCCCACTCCACAGTGAGAGGGCACAGGGGGCCCAGGAATGACAAAGGAGCTGCTACACTTTTGGCCTCAGCCCCTTCCACGGCCCCAATCTCCCACTTAAGCCTTTATTCCAAGAGTCTCAGCAACACAATGCAAGGGGTTAATTGAACCTTTGAATTCCTTGCCTCTGGGGGATGCTTTTTTAGGATCCATCCCACAGAACTGTTTGGCAAACTCCTCGGTGTGTTTTGCATTTATCTAGAAGCACCTCAGCCTGGATTAAGATATATCTAACTTGGGGTGGATGGAAGAATATTGGTGTTTGTGCATTGCTAATTGCAGAATTCTTTGGCAGGGATATAATAATATTTAAGGAATTTAATATGCCTGGGGAGCTGGCTGAACTTTCATTCCAGCAGGATTTCCCCACTGACCTTTCAGTCGATCTAAACAATTTGCTGGTGGGATCTGAATGCCCCTTGCCCACCTGACTACACTGAGGCCCCAGCAGGTGGTGTTGCTTTGTGCCTCTTTCTGCACCACAAGTGAGTCTTTGGGAAGAGCTCCCAGCACTCCCTTGGGATGAACGGGCTGCATGCAGTAAGTTCAGTGATCCATGGGTGCTGCATGCCATGCAATGCCCAGGCTCCAGGCACATCCCAGCTTGGATGGCAGTGCCATGGAATCACACATCTCACCTGGCTCTCAGCACTCAGTGGAGAAGCTTCTTTATCTTTTGAGTGGAATTCCTGGGCTGTGTCTCCGTCCAAAGGGACGGCTTCCAAGAAGTTGGATGGGACAAGCCCTCTCTGTTGGTTCAGCTCTCCCTGCAAGATAACATTCAGTTCTCACATCATCTTTCCTGGAGAAATAAGTAACAACTCGAGGTGCAGTGCCCTGCAGAGAAGGCTGGGCCTTTGATTTGCCCCAGTATTTACTGATGTCTTTAAAGAATGAGGCAGTAGTGGTACAATGTCCTGTAGGCATTGCATCTGTGATCACCGAGGCCCAGAGCTGCATTGCTGTATTCCTACAAATACGTATCCAGTCCAACAGGAGGTGGTTGGGTGAGACAAAACCCATCCCAGCAATGCTGTTTGTCCAACACTAAAAAAGGATCAAAGCAAACATTCCCAGTGATGCCCTCAGACTTAACCTGGAGCTCAACCTCAAGTCCAACTGTTTCCCATGCAGGAAGAGGTGGATGACCCAAGGGCCAAGTTTGGCACACAGCTGGAGGGTAGGCACAGCCCCAGGAATGTGTGTCTGCTTCCTTGGATCACCATTCCAGCCTGAGTCCCTGGTGAAATGTTAGCTCTGAGCAGGTGTTGGTTCAGCTGGTGTGTGCATGGAAAAATGCAGGCAAAGCTTTGGGAAACCTGCAAGCAACTGATGCCAAAAAATAAACTCAGAACCCATTGGGACATTTAAAGGTCAGGGAGCTGCTCCCAGGGCTGGAGTGCCTCTGCTCTGGAGCCAGGAATGCTCACCTGGAGAGGAGAAGCTCCAGGGAGAGCTCAGAGCCCTTTCCAGTGCCTAAAGGGGCTCCAGGAGAGCTGGAGAGGGACTTGGGACAAGGGATGGAGTGACAGGACACAGGGAATGGCTTCATATTGACAGAGGGCAGGGATAGATGGGTTACTGGGAAGGAATTCCTGGCTTGGAGCATGCTCAGGCCCTGGCACAGGGTGCCCAGAGAAGCTGTGGCTGCCCCTGGATCCCTGGCAGTGTCCAAGGCCAGGCTGGACAGGGCTTGGAGCACCCTGGGACAGTGGAAGGTGTTCCTGCCCATGTCAGGCAGTGGAACAGGGTGAGCTTTAAGGTCCCTTCCCCAAACCATTCCAAGATGCTGGAATATTGGATTTACAGCAGGAGCAATGAGCACCAGAAACAGGCTGCCCTGCACTAAGTAGAGAGGGGTTTAATTTTTTTCCAAGAGCAGAATACTTTGCTCCCTGATTTCTGCTTCCCTGCCACTCCATGAACTCCAACAATTTCCAGTGTAACCACAGGACCTTCCCAAGCCCTGCACTTACATAGTAGAATCCATCATCATCCATGGACCCAAAGACAATGATAACATCCCCAGCACTGAAGGTCAGTTCAGCCTGCAAAGAGCCAGAGAACAGAGGTCACAGGAGAAGCATTGCCTGAACCTTGTCACCAGGAACACAGGCTCCCCTACAAGGGAGGGAGCCCACTGTGTTTAATCTTGCAAGACCAGGATGCAGGAGGGAAATTGAAGTGGATTAATTCTGGAATTCACTGCTAAGGCAGTATTTCATAAATTAACACAAGAGCAAAGCCTATTTTTAAACCAATTTTAAAAAGGCTTCAAAATAATACCTACCACCTGCTCTGGAAAGGTGCACTGAGGACAAGCTCAGCAAGCACCAGAAATACCTTTAATTTCTTTAAATATAATTAAAAATCCTGCTCCCTAGGATGAGCCTGTTCTGTCTGCAGCACTCAGGGATTAGTCACTAGCAGGAACGCATACAAACAGGGAGATTTAACCCGGACACAGAACAGGACCACAGCACACAGTGACCCTTCACTGTCACACCCTCTGTCCTGTCACACACCCCAGCACATGCTCCAGGGGGTACAAGGCTAAAGTCAAAGGAGTTACCGGTCTCTTTTAATGGAAAAACTGGCCCAGTGCAGGTTCCAAACAGGCTGAGTCCCACTCAAGACACTGGCACTTCTCAAGTGTCAGCTGTAAGGGATCTACTTCCAATATATTCACCATATTATGTCTCTAGTCCTCAGTTTAATTTCCCACAGAACTGCACCAGCTTGTTTCAGTAATTTGAGTTCTTATCCAAATGGAAGGTTCTAGGAAGAGCAAATCACTGCAAAAAATACAGTCATCTCCTCTGTGACCAGGGTTCAAAAGCGTCTGGTGGCTGGATCCATGCTCACATTGCGTTTCTCCCAAGATATTCCACCATCCCTAAACCACTCTGTCCTCGGCTGTCTCTCTGGGCAGGAGACACAGCTTGGGAGGCAAGCACACCCTGGGCTGTGCCTTCTGTTGGCCAGACACTCCTTTGTGGATGAAGGGAAAGGATCTGAATCCAAACCTTGTGTTTCTGTTTGCTCAGAGTGCTCACACAGCTTGGTGGAACAGAGCATGTGCTCATCTCATTTTGCAGAAAGGATGCTGCATTGCCACCTTTCTACTGGAACAGACTTATCCACAAAAATACTGTTTGGATTGTAACATTCTCTGTTTAGATTATATCCCTTCCAATCCCTGGCAGTGCCCAAGGCCAGGTTGGAAGGGGCTTGGAGCACCCTGGGATAGTGGAAGGTGTCCCTGCTCATGGCAGAGGGTGGGATGAGATGGGCTTTAAGACCCCTTCCAACCCAGCCCATTTCATGATTCTGTGGTTCTATATATAGGAATTGCTTGAAAGTAAGAAGTTTGCAGACTAGTCCATTAAACTGGAGCTAAATCTTTTTGCTTGAACAAAAACCTACACAGATACTTAACACAAAAGTCATGCTCAAATTAAGCGTCAAAAATGCTTTCAAACCCTTAAGCAGGTTTTTCCTTTTCCCAAAGTGTTTCCTGGATCAGTTGCTACTAGTAGGAGCTGCTTCCTCCTGCCCCAGATCTGCTCCGTCCTGCCTGATCACTAAAAGATGTCATGAGTACTCACACAGCTTCACTGAGACTCTGATCGGACCGAAGTGCTGAGTATCTTGGGAGAAAAGGAAAAAAGAGATAGGACGAAACCTCTGAAAAGCAGGGAGCAGCTGGTGGTTACCTCCACATCCGTGTTTGGAGAGCTCTCCTTAGGGTTGTAGTCAAAGGCAGCCACCATCCTGCGAGGAGTCAGCAGCTCTGCTTCAATGTCTTTATGTTTCTGCCCTACAGGAGAAAAATAAAATATTCTTAGATGGAAATACTAGGATAAAATCCTGAATCACAGCAACTCCTTCACCATTCTTCAAGTGGTCTGAGTAAAAAGAATACTGGGGAAAACTGAGTAGAGAGAGACTTTAGAGGCATTTGGTAAAGCAGTTTTCTGATCTTCATCACCTCGTAAGCACAAAAGCGGGGACATCTCCCCATGCCAGTGCTTTGTCTATAGGTACAGGAATGTTTTATTTTATGTTTCCTATTTATACACACACACGTATGTGTATATATATATATATATATATATATTCTGAAGCAGCACCACAGGGTGTCACACTGGCCCTTGACCACAAAACACATCTCTACTTCCATCATGCATTACCTACTCCCCAGTAAAAGCAATTCTCACCTGGCTGAGACTTGTACTCCTGTTTATCCAGCCCTGCTGGGGCAAGAAAATGCCTCATCAGTAAGAGCTCATCTCCAACAGTGACCACACAACACAAGTGACAAACAATAAAAAGAATACCAAGACAGCAAACAACAGAAGCAAACTGTCCATGCAACTCAAAGTCTACACCAGTAACCAGGACTTAGGAACATAACAAGAAGCAGAGGTCAAGCTCCAAACTATAAAAGACAACACTATTGTTAAAAACTTAACACTAGCACAGGGATGGGCCCTCTTTCCACTTCCTAGCAGTCGTACAGAGACAAACATCTGAGGGTTCTGAAAGCAAGCAGTAAAACTTCAATGCAGTCTGTAATCCTATAGCAAAAACCAAAGAGGAAGCAGTGGGTGACACAGACCTTTCTTGGAGCGTCTGGGTTTTGGAGGAGGGACGGTTTGGCGGTGTGGAGGTGGAGAAAATGTGCCATTTCCTTAATAAAAACACCAAAAAAGCAAATAAATAGACAAGAGAAACAGACAGTGAATGGAAAGTGAGAAGCATCTTGAATAGTGCACAGGGGACAAGGAGATGACATGCCTCCCCTGGAAGACTGACACTGGGATTTCTGTGGGCAAAGCCCTCTGGGCCTCATATGTGGACTCAGATGAGGCATGATCCACATCCCAAATACACTGAGAAATCCACACTGTACTTATGCCTTTTAGCCACTCCACAGCTCACAGCAGACAGACTTTGCTGCTCCTTAGCTTTCAGAAGCAGCACCATAAGGACAAAATAAAACCTTCTACCATAAGCACCTGAAAAATCCCAGGTCTCTAGTTAAAGCTTCTGCACTGAGCAGGGTCAGGACTGGATGAAATCCCAAATGAACCTCCAGAGCGCCCAGACCAACCCCTCAAAGGCACTTCCTTAGTTACAAGGCTGTGCTAGGTGTTTATGGCAGCAAGAAAACAGCAGAGGTACAGCCAGCCTGACTGCCAGGGAATCAGAGAATCACTACAGCTGGAAAAAGACCTTTAAGATCATCAGGTCCAACCCTCACTCTGCTGGCCCCTCCTGGCAGGGAGTTGTGCAGAGCCACAAGGTCCCCCCTGAGCCTCCTTTGCTGCAGGCTGAGCCCCTTCCCCAGCTCCTTCAGCTGCTCCTGGGGCTCCAGCCCCTTCCCCACTCCTTTGCCTTCCCTGGACATGCTCCAGTCCCTCAGTGTCCTCGCCAAGAGGGGCCCAGAACTGCCCCAAGGATTTGAGGCGTGTCCCCACCACTGCCAAAACTACAAACACTTGTGTCCCCTTCCCTAGCGAGGCTCAGCCTCACCCTGTGCTGCATTCACACACCTCAAGCCCAGGAGCAGCTGCAGCAGCTGCAGTGCAGTCAGGGATGAACTGAGAGCTCGGAACAGCCACATCCAGCCAGACCCCGCTGCGGAGCAGTCACTAAACCAGGCTGCAGATCCACGGACAGCCCTCCTCATGGGTTTGGTGGCTGCACTGCCCACACACAACAGCAGGACTGAGCTTCCCACATTCCAGCAAAGGCTGCAGGAGCAGGGCACACACACACACAGTACCTGGGCTCTCTGTGTCTGCAGGCAGGAACCCCTGCTTTAGGAGCTGCTGCTTGAGCTCACTGCTCTCCACAGGGACTTCTGACACCATGTTGCATGGAATGTATCCCTCCCTTCCAGCACATTCCCCCCTGTAAAAGCCATCAGCATCCTTGTCTCCACAAACCTGCAAGGGGAAATAGACTGTTATGCTGCAGGGACTGAGCTGCACACAGAAAGAATCATGGAATATCCTGAGTCGGAAGAGACCCACAAGGATCATGGAGTCCAGGTCCTGGCCCTGCACAGACACCCCAACAATCCCACCCTGTGCATCCCTGAGAGTGTTGTCCAAATCCTCCTGGAGCTCTGGCAGCTGTG
The DNA here is from genome assembly GCA_013390045.1 of Picathartes gymnocephalus. Classification (NCBI taxonomy): domain Eukaryota; kingdom Metazoa; phylum Chordata; class Aves; order Passeriformes; family Picathartidae; genus Picathartes; species Picathartes gymnocephalus. The sequence goes on from WEKY01021704.1 coordinate 97,326, forward strand.
CCCATTCCCTGGGGAGCCTGAGCAGTGCCCCGCCACCCTCTGGGGCAAGAACCTTTCCCTGAGATCCAACCTAACCCTCCCTGACACAGCTCCAGCCATTCCATAAGGTCACCAGAGAGAAGCTATCAGCATCTGCTTCTCTCGTGAGCAAACTGCAGACCTCCCAAGGTTTATGCTGCCCCTGGAACACCAGATGGATCCACAGAGTAAGAGATGTTCACTAAGCTCTTACTTTCAGGATCTGCCCCTCCTTAAATGGGAGCTCCTCTTCTGCTGCATCAGGATTAGGGGACATGGAGACAGGATCGTAGTCAAAGAGAGCCACAAAAATCCGAATGCCATCATCTTTTCCAGAGCTTTTCAGAGCAGTGCTCCTTGGAGGGCCTGTGCACAGAGGGGACACAGCAGAGAGAACATCAGCCCTGGCCCTGCCCCAGCCCTGCATGGCCCACACACGGCCTGCCAGCCTCTCCCAGGAGCTTCCCTCTCTCCTGGTTCCCGCTCACCTGGACTACAGAGCAAAGGTTTCTGCATTTGGCTTCTTCTTACGCTCTTGCTCCGTCTCCTGCTAGGAGCCTGCCAGGCTGTGCCGGGCAGCTCCAGGCCCCTGGAATCTTTGTGACTGGATGCCTGCAATTGGAACCACCAGTGAATTAGTAGCAGCCTCTGCCTTCCAACTCCCTGAAAAGTGCTCAGCCCAATGCACTCCACAAAGAGCAATGCATCCAAGTGCAACATTCCTCTTCAGGGACACTCTAGAGCTGAAAAGACCAAGGGAGTTGGAAAACAACTGCGGACAGGCACGCACCCTGCCAGGCACCAGTGACGATCACCAGGGTGAAGATGCAGGCAAGGGCATTTCGAGGGGAGGCAATGACATTACAGTCAGCATCTACACAAAGCTTTCACCAATCAGCTTATTGCACCAGGGATTTTCGTTTGGGTCCCACAGCCTGCTGCCAAGGGGAGGAAGACCCAGTGTGAAAAGGAATACTGCATCAGTGACACGTGGTCAGGGAGTAGGAAAAGCAGAAGCAGCTACTACAAGAAAAGCCACGGAGCAGCACAGAACTACAGAATCTCTCAGATATTCTTCCAGACTATCCTGGAGGAGGGTCCTTTCTCTGGACAACACTGAACAAAGCAAGATACAGGCAGGCCAGGGAAGCAGAGGGAAGCCAGTGCCACTGCAAGCTGCTTCAAAGCCAGAATAGGAAAAGTCACCCAACCCTTTTGTGCAAGGAGGTGCTACGTATCCCCTTCGAAGAATGTTCGAGCCTCCTTCTCCAGCCAGGTGACTTACAGTCCAGCTCCCAGCCCTGCTCCTCAGAACTGCTCTCACACCTCAGGGCTGCCTTCTCCTGGCAGAAGAACCGCACGGGCTGGCTCGGGGACCCGGCCCACTCCATACCCTGCTCTTCCATCATCTCCAGCCTGGTCAGGTCCCTTCTGCCACCCTGGTGGGCAATCTCAGACTGACTGGAGCAATCACTCCAGTCTCCCTGGCAGCTCTGGGACCTCTCTGGCCACAGCTTGCTCTCTGGGGAGGATGCACAGGTTGAATCCTGATCATCTTCGGAGTCATATTCGATGTCTATTTCCAGGCTCCTGGGGCTGGGACAATGAGTCAGCCTCACAGCAGGTTCTGCCCCCCCTGATCCCACTGCTCTCGGGGCTTTTTTCCGTAAGGTGCCTTGTCTGGCCCGGCTGTACAAATCCAACCCCTCCTTCCCACCGGCACTGCTGACAACATTCAGCTCCTCCCTGAGACTGGGAGCTCGGTATAACCCGCTCCCCATCTGGCTGCAGTTGCCCAGCAGACGACTGCAGTGCTCTGTTGGATCACTCTGTCTCTTCCTACTTATCTCAGGCCGACTCCGGATCTTCTCTCGACAATTATTTCCCTTCCTCTTGCTCCAAGAGGGACTTGTGCCACTCCCAGACTTTGGATTGCTCTCCTGATAGCCCCAGTTCCAGTGTGCCTTCTTTTGACTCCAGGCCAGCTGGGCAAAGGCAGGATTTGCATGGTCAGCATCTGCTCTGCTCTCCTTAGCACCACTGTGCTCCCCCTGTGGGGACTGAGCAGACAGATCCATGGAGGTGTTACTCCCATCTTCCTTCAGAAATGGCTCCTTGCTGTTGGGTGGTTTCTCTGTTCTTCCTGAATGGTAGGTTTTTGTTTCCAAGGAGCCTTGAGGGTCTGTCTTTTCTTCTGTAACACTCTTCTCATCCTCATCTTCATCTTCATCCTCATCCTCAGTCACTTCAGGGATGCTGAACAACTTCTTGCTGTGGTTCTTCTGAAGTGGGAGCTCCAGGATCCTCTCCAGAATCTCCTCATCGCTGTCAGTATCACAAAGATCCATCTGTACCCAGACCCCGAGAAAAGTCACAGCCAGGACAAGCAAAGGAAAAAAGAGAGGAAATAAACATTAAAACAAGAGGCAAAGTGACCCTGATTCCCTCCCAGCAGAGCAGGATGGAGCTGTGGCTGCAGCAAAGCAAGGGGAGGGGGCAGAGGGAGTGATGATCTTCTGGCAAAAGCAATCAGATGAACCAGCAATGCAGCGGGAAGCGAGGAAGGCAAATGCATGGAAGAGCTCCCTCCCAGCCTCTCCTGAGCACACACAGCTACCTGCAGCACCTCTCATCTGCCGCGGGAATCATTCCCCATGGCCTGGGATGGGGGCAGAGGAGGTGAAGTCCCTCCATGGCAGAGCTGAGTGGGCTCTTCTGCCCACAGGGCTGAGCCTCAGCCTGTGCTCACTCACGGAGCCACAGGTCCCCCTTAGTTCTGTCCCCTCCTGGAGCACAGGGAATGGCCCTGTGCTGTAGGACACCCTTGGAGATGTTGCTGCCTGGGCTCTTCCCATCTCCTAGCAAAGTGCGGCCCTACTGCACATTCCTGTCTGCAAACACAGGAGCAGAGTTCCCACAAAAACAAAGGAAAACCCTTTATCTCAAAGGGTCACACAGACATGAGTTCCACTTGCAGATGGGTGAGAGCCTACCAGGTTACAGAAAACTTTGGAGACAACACTGCTGGAATTTAAAATTTGTTGTGGATCAACTGTAGAATTTATGGGTTTGTTTCTTATTACATTAGCACTAACATAAAAGGTAAAGTCCCAGGTGCATAGTGTCATTTTGGTAGGAAGATACCTCTGGAGGTCTCTTATTCAACTTCCCTGACAAGTTGTATCCTTATGTACTCTAAAGGCACTTACAAACAGCTTACAAAGCATGTGTAGCTAGTGATGTTTTAAACTACAGCCATGAACAGGTCTGTTCAGACATAATTAAAAACTGAACCGCAGAGGGGGAGAAACAAAGGCAGTTGCAAGCTGACTACTAATAGTTCCAACCTCTATAGATTTTTCCAAGAAAAAGTTGGTCTTGAATTATATTTAGAACTGGTTGAAGGGGCCTCCAGAGGTCTCCAGTTCATTCTCCGAATTGCAGCAGGACTGCTGCAAACAATGAATCAGAGTCTTTGATTAGATGAGGTTTGAAAACACCAAAGAATGGAGATCCTGAACCCTCTGGGGACCTGTCCCAAGGCTGCACCTCCCTCCTGGGAAAGAGGTCTGAACTCATCTCCAACATGAACCTCCCAAACAGCAGCTCATGATTTCTGCCTCTTTTTATGGATCATCTCCCAGAAACAAGAAGGCTTTGGCTCTCATCCTTTTAACCATCACACAAATAGTTACAGGCAGTTACAAAATCTCCCACTCCTCTCGACCAGAAACCCCTCAATTTTCTCAAACTCTCCTTACAGAACGTATGGTCAAGGCTCCTGCCTTGTTAGCACCAGTTAGGAATATGGAGAATTCATAAATACAACCATAAAATAAGTTCAGTAACGCTTCTTTTAGCTGTTTGCAAAGTTGTGGCTTCTGCTTTGGAGTTTTAACATAATATATGGTTTCAGCAATTAAACAACTTATTTGAGGAAAAAACATTTTAAAAGCAGCACCCCTCCGTGTTTTCATCCTCTGGATCCTGAAAGAGTTGGCTGAAGAGTCTTGAGGTAACAGAAAACTTAGTTAAATATGCAGAATCCTAGATAACAGCCCTATTCCAGTCACATCCCCTTCAGTCCATAAGGCAGTAATGGACTCTGTGCCTTAAAGCTCCCTGCCCCTCATGTCCTCTCCTGATTCAGCATCTTGTCAACCTCACTCTGTCACTGTCAGCACAGAAAACAATCACTTTATCCAGTCAAGAAGCACCAGTTTGTTCAGCTCAACAGGACATGAGCAGGGTTTTGGTACTTCTTTCCAGAAAAAACCCCAACCAAATAAAAACATTAGGGCAAATAAAACACCCAGAAAAAAAAAAAGGACAAAGAATAGTGTTCTTGATTGCTCTTATTTCCTTTTTTCTCCTTCCAGGAAGCTTGTTTTTCTTCCGTTTTTTCCCAGTCCAATCCCAACAACTGTAAGCCCTTCCAAAACCTTCAGAGGCAGCCACAGCCCTTCCAGCCACCAGGCTCTCCTGGGGCTGCAGGTCCCATCCCTCATCTGGGAAGCAGAAGCCGCTCCAGAAGGAGAAAAGGAGATTTACTCCAGAGTCATTACATTGTCTGCTACCATTTAGTGCTCACCAGCCCCATCCCTGCAGGTAGGGCACCGTCAACTACAGATGTTCTTCAGTCACATGAAAAATCAAAGAGAGGGTGCTTTCCAGGCATATCATATTTCCTGCAAAGCTTTTTAACTTCCCAGTCCCTCACCCTCATGAACATTCATCCCAGCTGCTCTAATCTGTATGGTTACACACCAGTTCCAGGCCATGCAGTTGGAACCACATTCCCACAGGTGCATTCAGACCAGATTTAACTCCTTGAGCAGGAATTAAGCTGGTCACTTACAGCTCAGCTCAGGCAGGATTTCATCCCTTGCAGCATTTGAAGTGCAAAGCCACAGCTCTGCTCCTACTTGCCATCCCTGGCTAGAGAGAACATCAAGGCCTAAGCCAAATAATCACAGAATCATGGAATATCCTGAGCTGGAACGGATCCACCAGGATTGAGGGCAACTCCTGGCCCTGCACAGGACACCCCAACAATCCCACCCTGTGCCTGAGAGTGTTTACTGTTCCCTGTTTACTATCTGTGTTAAGAACTCAATCAATAGCATTGATTTTAACCCTGGATTTTAAACATCACATCACATCACAGTGTTTTTTGAACTAATTTAACCCTGGCTCCATTCATTACAAACAAACACCCTTCCCTCTCCCAAAGAACTTGTGTTTTTACTACCTTGAGCCAACATTGGGAGTAACAGCAGAGCAGCAGGACCCCGGGAAAGGCTCAGCCCAGCCCCTCCTCCTGTGAGTTGATGGCATGGGATGGCTGCACCGGCGCTCCCCGCAAGCAGCACTCAGGACAAGTTACCTTTTCCCCATTCTCCTGGGAACATGGCTCTCTCTGGTCCCATTTCTTATCTTCCAGAGCTTCTGAAGACAGCTCATCTTCTTCCTCCTCTTCCAAAATATCTGAAAGGTCAGAACTCCGGTTGTGCTCGGTGAAAAGAGTCAACTGTCGGTGGCCCAAATCCAACAGTTTTTCTTCTTGCTGTTGAAAAGCAAAACACATTTTCTCAGTTCTCCCAGACTCTATTTCAGCAAAAAAGGAGCATTTTTCCCTTCTCTGAGCACATACACAACTCAAGTGTGGTAGGAAAGAAAGTGAGCAGCACCTGAGGGAGTGACTGGCACATGCGGACACACACAACCACCAGCCTCACTTCACAGCCTGCAGAACAGCACTGCCTAAGGCTGGAAAAATCACAAGGTCAAGTCCAGTTCACATCCCTCCATGGGCACACACATGAAACCAAGGTTAAACAAACCTCTCTTTTCACTCTGGACATTTCTTTCATCACCTCCTTGCCAGGAGACAACCTCAGGAAGTCCTGGCAACTGCTCCCACTCGTGTTTCCATCGTGGAAGGTGTCCTGTGTCCCCTCAGCCTGGCTGGGGGAGGACGGAGGCTCTGGGCTCAGGTGCTTCTCTGCCTCTCTCTCCGTGTCAGCGCTGGGACCTTTGGGTGCCTCCCCCACAGAGCATACATGGCAGGATTCTGTTTGAAGCTTCACCCCACTGTCAGTTGGGCTTCCCAGCTCCAGCGCTTTGGTTCTTGGTTGCTCCATCTGGAAACAAACCAACTGTGGAATCAAGGGGAGGTGTCTCAGACTAGTTATGCACCAGAACAGAGTCTAATCACCCCAAACTCTTTGACCCTCTCTGATGTGTTCTTTGCTCTAGGCATATGAATATTTTGGCAGGCAACTTGCAGCTGGGAATGCTGGGCAGCCCTGGAACAAACCCCTCTCTGTCCTCAGCTCCCAGGAGACACACGGTGCCCCTAGTGCTGCAGCTCAGCAAAGGCCCACAAGGGCATTGACAGTAACAAGTTTCAGAGTAGCAAGAAGAGCCCAAGCTACACAGCAAGGTCACTTCCCACTGTCATCTGCCAGAGGAATGGCCCAGACACCACCCGGCACGTTGGGTTGAGCTGGAGATGGGGACACTACTCCAGAACTTCCTGGGTGTGAAGAAAAGGGGAATTAACGAAGAATAATATACACAGAGGGTGCAACAAGCTCCTGATTAGGTCATCTAGTGAGAATTAAAGAAAGTCTTCATCTGTATTTCAACCAGTCCAAGAAGACCTCTGGGAGGTGGAGGAATGGAGCTCCAGAAACAAGAAGAGTAAGGCAGGTGGGCCTTCATCAACCACCTCTTTCCCTTTAACCAAGGGAGCCTCCCTGTATTTTGCAATGGAGCACAACCTTGTCTTTATGTACCAGGCACACTTTGAAAGCACTGAAGGATCAGACTCCAGGGCCACTGGGACATTGCAGTGTCAAGCTTCTCAGTGTCCCCAGGGCTCAGACAAAAGCCAGCCAGGCCCTGATCTCATGTCTAATCTCACAGATTCTCCTGCTCTGTTTCCCTTTGCTGACAGCCAAGTGAAGAGACACACCTCAAGGGAGAAGGATGATTTGCATCCTGGGAGCACCTGTTTCACTCCTCTCCACAAAGGAGCAAAGCAACCACCGCAAGTGCCGCCATCTACACCAGACCTCTGAATGTCTGGAGGCAACAATGCTGGAAAGAGGTGAAGTGCGGTAAGAGGCTCATGGAAAACCACGGAAATCTGGGCTGGAACTGAACCCACTGGCTGAAACATCATTCTCACAGAAACCTCCTGGCACATCACAAACATCTGAAGCTGGGACAAATCCACCAGGACACTCCTCATGCCTGGAAGTGTTCAAGGCCAGGTTGGATGGGGCTTGGAGCAGCCTGGCCTAGTGGAAGGTGTCCCTGTCATGCACTAGATGATCTTTAATGTGCCTTCCAACCCCAACCATTCCATGATTCCATGAAACGTGGGTAAATGAATCCAGCAGCTGACTAAAGTACTGTGAGCTGCAAATGCACAGGAGCTGATCACTGAAATTTTGGACTCACCATCTCAGTTCTTCTGGGTACTGAGCTGGCCTTTGGTCTTGGGCCCACCATGCTGCTGTTGCTTCAGCAATTCTCAGAAGTCTCAGCCTAACTCTGAGCCTTCACAAGGTCACACGGCCATGATTAATAAGGTTATGCTAAAATTAACAGTTTGAAGCACTCCCCTCCCTTCAAGTCAGAGAGCACAGCAATGCCAGACTAACATGGGAGCATCCTTATAACCTTTTAACTCTGCAAATTCTTCCTTTCCTCACTCTGATCCTCATCTGCTAGCAAAGAGAATTAAGAGGTGAGCTGCATCTTCCAGGTACACAACAGCAGCCAAAACTCCCTGACAGTTTGCCACCGCTGGATGATGGCCCAGAGGCAAGTGTGTCACAGAAAGATGCGCAGTGGCATCTTGTCCCCCTCCCCAAAAAGGATCCACCGCCTTTCCCTGCACAGCTGGCACGGGGCAGGAGATGTAAGCACTTACCTGCATCTCTGTCCCTTCACTCGGCTGCTGCAATCTCAGTTCCTGGGAAGGGCCAGGCTCCATGCCCGGCCCTGGCAGCACTGTGCCAGCCTGCTGGGGAGGCACACTCAAGCATTTCTTCTCTCCCACAGTGTCAGACCCCTGTGGGGAAATGCCTGGAGCCTGCACCAAGGAAGCACTAGGGGAGGGGAGGTGTGCTGGGGAAGAGGCTTTCTCTGGCAGGGGCTGCGCTGAGCCAACGGGGCTGGAGGAGGGATCAGTCAATTTGGCATCTGAGCTCTCAGCAGGAATTCTCTGTTGGAGCAGGGGCATGGGCTGTGGGCTGTGGGCAGGCAGCGAGGCCCTGGTGCCCACCTGGGGCAGTCTGGAGGGGACAGTGGTGACCACAGGGGAAGTGCAGTGGGAGGATCGCAGCAGGACCGAGGAAATCTGGGCTGGAACCGACTCCGCAGACTCCCCGAACTGAGACATCGTCCTCACAGAAACCTCACGGCACACCTGGAACATCTGAAGCTGGGACAAGTCCACCAGGACACTCCCAGCTGTTGGAGAAGTCACTTCTATCACCTGTAAGAAAAAGAACAGGAAGGAATTATTTATTGTGCACAGCTCAGCCCTTCTGAGAAGAAAAATTCCCAACCCAAAGTTAAGACAGAACCCAAAGCTCTGGAGAGCAGCTGTGCAGAATTCCCACCTTTCTGCACAGTATCTGGGAAGAATGAACAGATAAAAGAGAAATTTGAGGAACGGAATAGTCTACAAAATATGAATATATTCACTCCTACTGCAGATTTTAACTCTCCTTGTTTCCTAAGCTTTAAAGAGCTTTTCCCTTTTTTAGGCCACTCTTCTGACTACCTTCCCAGACTCCTCCTTTTTTTGACCTGTGAAAAGGAAAAAGCATTTCCACAACAAAAGAGCAATTATCCAACACAGCATCATTCTGTTTTGCACTGTGCTCCTTCAAACAATATCATATATGCACAAGACCACAGGACACTTTTAATACACAACGTCCTTGAATGTTCTGTACCAGTAACAGCACTGAACCCTGGGGTGTTCGTATGTTACAATCATGGAATGGTTTGGGTTGGAAGGGACCTTAAAAACCATCTCATTTCAGCCCCTGCCAAGGGCTGATCACAGGAGGCTGACTGTCCCGTTTTGCTGCTGAACGGTCCTGCTCCAGGAGCACCTCCAAAATCTGGACAGATGTCTTACGTGGTGTGCATCACACAGCCCAAGCAATGTCCCTTCTCTGATGCCACTCCTTTCCAGGCCAAGGACTGTCACTGCCTCCTCATGACACCTTCCTGGATCCAGCTTTCCATGTCTTAAGGTCTGACACTTCGTACTACCCCTGCAGCAGCCCCAGTCCCCTGCACAGCCAGTACCTTCTGCCCATCCGCGTACACAGCATATCCGGTCACCCGGACCCCGTTGGAAGATCCCTCGGCATCGATGGTGACAGGTAACCAGCTGATAACCAGGATACCTGGAGAGGGACCAGCTTCTACTTGGACATCCAAAGGAGCGTCAGGTGTGCCTGTGAGAGAGCAAACACAATTTCCTCTTGCTTATCTGACTACAGCATAAAGCTCAACCCTAGTTAGAATCAAAGAGCAAACTCCCAACCAGACTTGCCCCTGCAGAACTGAACTACAACAGCCAGGCCAGCCCTGGGAAATGACAGACAGAACCAGAGGAAAAAAGGTGCTCTTGTTCTGTGAAAGCTTTAATGCACAGAAAACAGAACTTTGCAAAAGCAGCTGAGGCCAAGATGCAGCAACCCTTAGAGCAAGGTCATGGCAAACCATCTCTTCCCTGCCCAACCAGGTGCTCCAAAGAGCACAGAGGATGTCTTCCCAGAGCAAATGAAAGCAAAAGGGATAATCAAATTTTAAAATAAAGGAAGAAAAACATTAAGACAAAACAGTGCAGCACTTCAGGCTTCGGGGACCAAATCAACCCTGCTTCCCTTTGCTCCATGGCTTCCCAGCAAAGGGCCAGCTGAGCACAGTCTCTCCATGTGCAGAGGCCTCCAGTACCTGCTAGAGGGGTAGTGAAGTGTACCACGGCTGAGTCCTGCTCCTGCCCCTCGGGCCCCTCTTCCCAAGGAGTTTTCATGGGCCGGGCCTCCAGCTTGGCCACGTACTGGGTGCTGGGCTGCAGGTTGCGGAAGGTGTACCAGTACACGCCCGGCTTGGTCACATCACACTCCTGCCCGTTGAGATACACCCCGTGGCTGTAGTTGCTGTTGCAGGGAAGCCACGTGACCTCTGCTGACGTGGCTGTGATGCTTCTGACTTTCAGCATTGTCGGTGTCAGGCCACAATCCTGCCCCACAAAGAAAGTGCAGCGCAGTTTATCCGAGCGGCCGTGCTCCGTCACTGTCTGCACAGACACGCGGTAAGCCCTGCTGTGTAAATCCAGCTTTTCTATCACCGCTTTGGTCTGAAGGCCACTCTTCACGTTCTGACGTAGCTCTTCGTCCACAAAGATGTTGTAGCTTTGTATGTCTGGGCAGCCAGCTGGCAAAAGAGGTGGTTCCCAGCCTACAACTACACTTCTGGCAAGCTGCTTGATCAGAGTCAGTTTTCTTGGGTAAGGCACTGCTGTGTGACTAATGGGTTCCTCCTGGTCTCCTTCTGCTCTACTTGCCAATGGACTGATGCTACTCTCTTCAAGGGAGAACTCGCTCTTATCTCCACTGCTGGTGCTTGCACTGACCAAACTTTTCTCCTGGTATGAGCTATGGGTGAGATCATTCAGCTCCGGAGGCAGAAATGTCACAAGGTCATCATCTGAAACTCGCTCAACAAAATTGGAGGGGACCAGCCCTCGCCGGCCATCCATCAGCTCCCCTAAACAAAAAACAGGACACCTGTTACCACTGCTCCTGCTATTGAGCCTTGCAACTCAGCTGTGAGGACTTTGAGACAACATCTATGCCAGGGTACAATTGCTCTGCAGTCAGGAGTGCAAAATATCACAGGGAGGTTACTCCTGGCAACGTTTCCTGATTTCCTAGGGCTTCTCTTGTTAAGTCCAAATGGACACAGTGAGGAGACTCACTGCTCCATGCATTTCAGCGCCAACTAAGTAAAAAGTTGGGTTGTGTAATTAGCTAAAGGCTTTCTCCTTCTTCATTATCCCATTCTTCCTCACCACAGCTCTTTTACTAACTTTTTTAGCCTTCCCGAACTATGCAGATGGATCATTTTACATCTTCTCCCAGCCACATAGATTTGGGGTTTGCAGTACTTCCTCAAGGAAGTCAATCTTTCCATCTCTGTATTTAGCTCTGGCCTTCCTTTTAGCTCCCTCCTTTCTTAACTCCTGTACTAAAGGTGTCCCAAAAAGACTTGTGGGGACAACAGGTACACAGCACTTGGTCTTTGCAGACCCATCAAACCACAGATGAGCAACACATAGGGACTGCACCGCCCTCCCCCTGCCAAACTCTGCCTATAGCAAATCAACTGAAAGCAGGGAAGGGAAATCAGAAAAGATTAGTAAAAAATAACCTTTTTATTCTTTAAACAATAAACAAACAAATAAATGAGAAGAGAAAGAAAGAAAAATGAGGCAGAGCAGTCACAGAGCAAGCAGTGCAACACACATGCATTTGTCTCAGCTCTTGCAAAGCACCTCAGGAAATCAGGAACCATCACCCCTTAAGTAAATGACTCCACAAAGAAATCTCAGCACAAATTTACAGCCCACAAATCTTGGTTTCAATTCTTAATCAATCAGGATCATGTTTGCAAAGGGGCCAAAACAGAAACACTGTGTGACACCCGCCAGGGTCACAACTGCAGTTTGGGTTGATTACCGTATCCCCCCTGTGCCAAAAGCGCGTGAGGCAATGAAGCCCATCACCGGCTGCAGTTCCTGGCTCAGTACAGTCACTGAAAGAGGGACACAGCCCATCTGCAGAAGGGTCTGAACATGCTCCTCACCATGAGGAGGGAGGAACCGTATGGGGGTTGAAACCATTGGGGATGAAACCTGGAATTTGCTGAAAGTAGTGGCAAAATTTCCACAGAAATCACCAGACCAGGATTTCATAGCTTAGACTTAATTTAATCACAACAAAAATAAAGCTGTTTCCAACAGGATCCGCTCGTCCTTCTAAAAAACTAATTTTGGGCAGAAAACCTTTACCTTGAGGTTTCAAGATTCACTAGATTTCTCTCTCATTTTCTGGAGAGAAATAACTCTCCACAGCAGTTCAGTCACATTGCATTTTACTAAAACACACCTTCAAAGAAGCCATCTTCATCCATGTCTCCATAGATGTAAATATATTCTCCAGCAGTCAGTGGAAGCTCTGCCTCTGGATTTTCATTAGGTCCATCAAAAGGATTGTAGCTGAAATATTTACAATTGGAAGACTTAATTTGCATAGGAACCTTCCCAGCAACACATTCCAGCTGTGGTGTTGATAAGCTTTTAATTCCTGGGAATGCATCCACTGTGGCAAGCAGCGAATTCCACAAAGGTCAAGACTGTAGTTTACATATAAAAATATTTAATAACAGATAATTTCTGAGGAGCAGAACAGATGTCTTGTGACATCCAAAGGAACAGGGACATGAGGGTGCTGAGGGGACTGGAGCATCTCTCTCTGAGGACAGGCTGAGAGAGCTGGGCCTATTCATCTCTGAGTCAACAGAAAGGGGATTTTATCAATGCACAGGTATATTTAGGGTGGGTGTCAAGAGAAGGGGCCAGATGCTTTCCACTGGGGCCCAGCAGCAGGACAAGAGGCAACGGGCACAAAGAAACAGAAAATTCCACCTGAATCTGAGGAAAAACTTCTTTACTTTGACGTTGAGGAGGCACTGGAAGAGGCTGCACAGAGAGGTTCTGGTGTCTCCTGCTGCTCTAACTCCAGATTTTAAACAGCACTCCAAAAACTTCACCAGCAAGAAAATTAGAAATACATTGGTGATATGGCTTGGACACTAGGCAGTTCTAACCTGCCTGTCCGGGGATCCTCAAACTAATCAGAGGGTCCCATTTCACAGGAAAATGCCTCATGAAAAACCTTTATCTTTACACACACCTACTGCCAATTCCTGCTCTTTACCCTTAAAAGAGATTTCCTCATGCCAAAGCAATGTTTACCTTTCTGTGATCTGACTGAGACGTTATGGGCCCAAGACTGACATGAAGACACAGACCACATTTGATGGGCTCGTCACAAGCACAGAATCATCACAGTTCTCTTCCTCCCAATTCCCAGTGGAAAAGCTGAGGGATAGGTAATACACTTTGAACTGTAGCAATTTGGGCTTGACCATGATGGCCTAGTGAATAGCAACAGTTTTCAAAAAAAATTGGGTTTATTCTGTGCTTTTTTTTTTTTGTCCTTTAAAAATTACAGCCAGAAAAAATTGGCCAAAAATTTCAGGAATTCTAAGCTGTAATTTTCTTAATTATTGGACTAAGATTTCTTGGAGAAAATTTCTTGCACTGCTCTGAAAAAACCAGACAATTCAAGGAGTACATCAAGTCAATTTTCAACAGAGAACAATATAGTAAGTTTCACACAGTGCTATTCACTGAACAGCTACTCAGCTTAATATGCTTTTCTTGAGCTAAGCCGGGATTGTGCAGGAAGTAACAGGTCTCAAATCATTCAGTCAGGAATGGTTTGAGTTGAAAGGAACCCTGAAGCTCATCTCATTCCACCCCCTGCCATGGGTAGGGACACCTTCCACTGTCCCAGGGTGCTCCAAGCCCCACTGTCCAGCCTGGCCTTGGGCACTGCCAGGGATCCAGAGCAGCCACAGCTTCTCTGGGCACCCTGTGCCAGGGCCTCCCCACCCTCCCAGGGAACAATTCCTTCCCAATATCCCATCCATCCCTGCCCTCTGGCAATGGGAAGCCATTCCCTGTGTCCAGTCCCGCCATCCCCTGTCCCCAGTCCCTCTCCAGCTCTCCTGGAGCCCTTAATCCACTGGAAGGAGCTCTAAGGTCTCCCCAGAGCCTTCTCTTCTTCAGGCTAGACACCCCCAGCTCTCCTAGAGTGAAAACCCCATGGAGAAATAAGAGAAAAGGTCTCCTAACAGTGGTGAATCCTAGAGAAGAGCGTTAAGTAGGGAATTGTGGATAACCTGTGTAACTTCACAGAGCACAAGCAATGACCATTCAGTACCTGTATCGAGCTAAGAACACCTGGAGCTTTGCAGGGCCTTGGCTGCCTGGCTCTGGCATGAGGGAGATGCTGTCAACATCCAGTTCTTCCATTTCACTTGCAGTGTCCACCTAAAAAATGTTAAAGATAAAGATCTATGTAAAAGAACACTCAGTGTTTGTACATAGTGGACACACCCTCTAAACTCGTGACTGCTGTCAGTCTGGCTCCTGGGCTAAGGACCATCTGTAAGAATAACTTTTTAGGTGAAGTAACAATAGTAACAAGAGGCAACAGCCCCAAGCTGGAGCTTCAGGGCTTCCTGTCAGACATCAGCAAAAATTCCTTGCCCAGGTGGGTGATGCACCCTCGGGAACAGTTCCCAGAGCTGGGGAATCTCTGTTCTTGAAGAACCTGTAGCCTGAGCTCAGCAAAGTCATGGCCATACTGATCTAGAGCTGGTGACAGTTCCACTGGAGTAGGAGATTGAACAAGAGGTTCTGGAGACCTCTTCCACCCTACACATCCATAATTCAGTAAACTGATTTCTACCTCTAAATGGTAGCTGTGCCTGTGTGCAACACAAATGTCAACCTGAACAAAGGAGCTCTGCTGGATGTTGAGGTCTTTAACTGCTTCTGTCCTCCCCAACACCGGTAAATTTTCTGTAGGATGTCTGTGTACTTTAGACAGAACTTTGATTGGAACTCTGGGTTTCAGCTGGCTTTGCTAACAGTACATGCTGAATGAGTCAGGGCAGGAAGCTCCCTCTCCTGTTACAGCCTCTCCCTTTCCAGCCACTTCTTACGCTGGAGGCTGCACCTTCAAGGCTTTGCCTACTGGCAAAGCACCTTCTCTCAGCTTTTTTGATCCTGGTGAAATTTGGGGATTTTCCATCCAGTGACAACGGGTTGTGTAATGCAACCCTACTTCTTGAGGCAATGCACTCCCTAGGGTTTGTCTGAATTGTGCCAATGAACCAATTCAAGCTGTCTTTTTAAAGCAGACCTCAAGGCAAATGTATTCTTGATGAAGACCCATTGCAGCCACCAGAACACAAAGTAATTTTTCTGATACATCTCGGGAAGAGTTCAGAGCATGTTTTCAAGGTACTGTACTCCTTGTAATGCAATCCTGCCCTGTGTCCTTGAAGAACAAACACCTGTAACATCCAAATGGAGGGACTCAACCTGGAATGTTCCCACAACTATGTGCTGTGGAAGCCAAACACTCCAGACATTGTCTCTTTTCCAAGGGTCCCACACTGATCTCTGCAGGCATCGATCTCTCCAGGGAGGTATGGTGGCTCCCAAGCTTTCTCCTGCACTAAAAAACAGGCATTTTTCCTGCTATAGAATTGCTAAAAGTTCCATACCTGTTCCTCCCCAGGGGTGACCTTCACTTTGAACAGGGCATTTCCCTGAGCTCTTACACAGTGGGAGGCTCTGCCTGGCACTGCAGCAGCCCTTTGTTGTGGGTGTCCTGACCTGGGCACCTCAGCACTTCAGTGGCTTTAGTGCTCAGGAAACCCCGCAAGAGCAAAAAGTGCCCCTCAGGCCACCACACCCAGCCCTGCTCACAGCACTGCTCTGCCCTGAAGTGTCCCCTGAAGTAATGCACAGAAGAGAGCATCAACCCCTGCTCAAGTGAACCCCCACACCACCATGGAAGGGCTCCAGGGGAGGATAAGCAACAACCATGGAGGAGATCTTGGTGACACAAACATGCAAACCGTGTTAGTTCCACCCCTCCTAGCACAAACTTGGCATCTTCTCATGGTTTCTTCCAACAAGTAAAATCCTAGTAACTAAAAACACCAGACAAGAAGTTTGAGTTCCTCATCGACAGCATAAAGCCAAAAATAGTCTGGACACTGTTTTTCCCCATGCTAAAAATTCCAGTTCATAGCCTTTATATGTTTTAGTGGCAACTGAGATGCCACAAGGAAGCTTAGCAAGAGCTATCTCACACTTCCCATTCCACTCCTTCTCCAAGCTCCCAAGCACTGTCTAACCAGTTGTTTCCTTCATGGAACACAGCAATATATTCAAATGAACATTACAGACGTGGCATTCAAGGTGATTTCAATATTTTCCTATGGTTTTTCTCTTGTTTTTCCTATTTTCTTCAGGCAGCCAGAAGGAAATGAATGCAACCTTACTGGTGAACACATGTGACCTTACTGGGGAATGAATGCAACTTTACTGGTGCTCTCAGCAATGCATTTATTCCTTTCTGGCTGGAAAGCACAGGTGGCAGAGGGGTCTCCCATACTGACCTCTGGAGTTGGGCAGGATTTTGGGCTGTTCTGCATGGATTCAGATTTTGAAGAGCTGGACTGAGACTCCCCTTTCTTGGATTGTTTCTGAGCACTGGTGGGAGCAGCTGGGGAGCCCATGGTGGTGTCCGGCCCCCTCTGCAATGGCTCCAGCTCATCACTCCCTTCATTGCGAACCTTCTTTGTGCTCTGATGGTTGAGCAACCCAGGAACAGCTGACTCTGCAATAAAATCAGCTGCCCATTAGTTACAGCCACAGGCAGGCTACAGGATCAGCCGCAAGCATCCCAGGGAGCAGCCCAAGTCTCTACAAATGTGCTTCACTCAACAGACTGGACACCTGAGCTCTCCCTGGCCACAAAAATGTCCACTTCTCTTTACAAAATGAACCCAAAGTATTTCCAGTAGGGACAGAGATGCCAAAATTACACTAAACATTTGCATTATGTCCTTTTCATTTACATAAATATCAGCCCATCTGTCCAAGCCCTCTCACGCAATTACCCTTGTCCCAGTGGGGCTGTGGGGCAGAGCTGCACAGAGCAAGGGGCAGCTCTGAGGTCACCAGAGTGGAGGTGAGAAGGTCAATTTTTCCCGTTTGAAGCCGGAATTGTTGGAGTTCCTGTGACAGGAGGCTGAACTGCTCCGTTTGACTGCGGCACTGGTCTTCCAGATCCTTCACCCGGGCCTGCCAGGAGAGAACAAGGTGAGGAACAAACCCCTGTTGAAACACTGAGGTTCCAAACAGGATTTGCCTTTGCTGCATCATTTCCCAGACTCCAAGGAGCTAATGGATGCTTTAATGCCCTGCCAGGAACAGTCATTGGAAACTGGCAGCCTCACACCTCTACTTAAAAAAGCTGAGGCTCATCATCTCTGAGGAAGCTGAATACAAACTCCATTTATCCCTAGAATGTTGGGTTTGAACTTCAATATCCTCTCTCAGCCCTGCACAAGACCAGATGAGATGAGTCAGAGATAAATAAGCCTTAAAGATTCAAAAGGCTTTGCATGGTTTTTGGATCATTAAAATAATGTCTCCGAAAGGAACTGCTCTCCCAATTTTGTCCATCACTCCAGAGGCTCCAGCAAGCTCCTTAACCTGACCTCCCTACCATTCCAGGCAGGACTACCAACTGTCCCTCCAGGCCGTGGCTCCTCCAGGCACTAGGAAGGGCAGAGAGCAAATGGGCCCATGTTGGAGAACTCTCGTTTGATGTGGGAAGCCCACACACTTTCCCCCCTGGTCCTACAGGGATGATTAACCCCAGGCAAATGCATGCTGAGGACAAGAAAGCTACACCTCAGCAAGAAGAGGTGCCAAGGAGCCTTGGGAAACACTCTGGAGAGGGAAGGACACATTCCTGCTAGAGAACCATTTGTATTTTCCTATATTCTCTTTTTACCATCTCTAGAACTTCCCCTTACAAAACACTGCTGATTCTCGGCCATCTTCACACATCCCCACATTCCCCTGGGTTGTTGGGAGATCAATTCCCAGGTGATTGCAACTGGTCCTTTCCCTCCTCTCACTGTTTCTTATAGGGTAAGATGCACCAAAATAGATGACTGCACGGCACTCTTCAAAATTTTCCATTCTACCAAATGTATTTGAAGTATTTTTTCTCCATCCAACTCAAAAACTAAATGATGCCTTGAAATATTACGTGAGACAGAAAGTCTGAGTTTTTAAGCAGCTCTAAAAATAACATTTCTGGCCTGGAAAAAGCTCCCTCTCTCTGGTCTCATAGTAACACAAAACATTTGAGCCACTCCCTAAGAATTTAGGAGGGTCGTGCATTTTTATTTCACTGTGATGTATCTGTTTTAGGCATTTCAGTTTATTACTTGTTCCCTCCACAAGTCCAAAGGTGCTCTCATGCCCTAATGAAAGCCTGGTGAAGTCTCTCAAGTTTAGCAAGAACTATCTCTGAACTGAAATTAGATGCCAGGAGTAACTCCCAGAAGTGTCTGTGTTATCCACTTGCTCAGAGTCAACTCCTTGTTTACTAAGTCACAGTGCACAGGATTCCTCTGCCATTATGAGTGTTTGAATTTACTTATAGTTTGGATTTTTCACATAAAGACTTCTCCCCTACACGTTGCATCTTAATAGAGAAAAGAAACCCTCAACAGTAAGAACAGTTGCACTGGATCAAAGGAGGGCTTCCTCAAGTCCAACATCCATCCCTGATCCCACCTTGGGACAAAGCCTACAACAACAGACAGAATGACTGCAGGACCACAGAGGGATTTCCTGTCTTCTCCGGAGACATGAGCCAGCAGATGTATCTGGATATTGTGTTTAATAGCATCCTAATAGTACCTTGTACTGCAAATTCCTAAATCACAGTTTAAATCCATTTACACTGGCGGCCAAGCCAATAGCCAGGATAATTCACCCTATTAGTCAGGTGTCTTTTCAATCTGTTATTCCAAACAACATACAAACATACCTTAAGCACTACTGCCACATCATACACAACGTGTACTTCTAGCAGCTACTTGCAGGGGATCACAGACAGCTGGGGAGCAGCAGGTTTTTAGAGAAGTGCTGGGAGGCAGGAGGATAAGGAAGAGGAGGCCCAAGGATGTGGCCAGAAGGTACAGGGAACCAGCAGGAATCAAGCTTCAGACACAGAGAAGACTTCTGTGTCTATGCCCAATCCAAAATGGGGAGAAAGAGGAGTCCCCCACAACAGGGACTGGACTTCCAGAAGAGGCTGCAAGAGCAGGAGCAGAGCTTGCTAGGGTCAGTTTAAACACCAGCTCAGGAACTGATTCTCCACACCCAACCACCACCAGCTCAGCCCCATCCTCTAAGACACTCTCGCTCTTGGTTGGTCTGTTCCACTTCTCCAGCTCATACTCTCCTTTCAGATGTCCCTTGTTCCCTTTCTCTGTATCTTCTGCTATGTACTTCTGAGATCAGAGAGTCCCCATTTTGCCAGAAAGGAACTCTACAGGTGTGCAGTCCAAGCTCTTGCTAAAAGCAAGGTGGATGCCAAAGGAATTAAAGGAACATCCATAACTCCACATCAGTGTGGGTGCAACTTCTGCAGGATGTGAGCATACTCCAATAAAGTCCTTTCCTGAGAGTTGTGCCAACTTGTGGCTGACATTTTTTTAAAAATGCCCTACCTCCAACCCTGTACTTCCTGTGCCAGCAGGGAATTCTGAGCCCACCACTGGGCACGTTTAGTCCCTACTCTCTCTCCTCCACATGCCTTTGCAGTCAGTGTCACCTGTGTTTTATCTCCCCATTCCTCCTGAGATCTCTGCCAGATCAGAAGGTTTTAAAGCAGTTTTCTGTCAGCTACAAACCCCAGCACTTCTGTACCAGCCTTCTTTCCAAACCACCTGTGAACAGGCCAGCTAGCACACCTCCCAGGCTGGAACTTCATTAGTTACCACCTCTTCCGGGAAAATTATTATCCACAATCTCTGCTTCCCATCTTCCACCCAATTACAAAGCCAGCAGGACCCGTCTTCTGCTCCACAACACTCATTTGCAATGGTATCACCACTGCCTTTGGGGTTTGAAGGAAACACTTCACTCTTGGATTGTGAAGACACTTAAACGTGGAGAAGGAGCACAGTTGGACAATTCTAAAAATCTGCAAGTGCCAAAAAAAGTAAGCTCCTAGTTCTAATTGGTCAAGAAAGCAAAGCACTTAAAGAGAAAAGTAGCTGTTCCATCAAATGCATAGTGGAAGCTCCTTTAACTACATTTATTTCTTGGCAGTAACACTCTTGCAATCTTTTCCAGAGTATAGTTAAAACAGGAATATCAAGCAACTGTCAAAGTCAGAACAGAGGGAAAAATGTCCTGTTTGACAGCATTAGAGCAGTACCTGCATGCAATCCAAAGTACTCTGGGAGCAACAAGAAAAGCAAAAAGAGATATCAAACCACATCAGCAGTTACACTACAACACTGCCAAAGATAACCCAGCCCTCAGTCTGAATGGTTTTCTCACCAACTTACAGTGTCTGCCTTGTTCCATACTGAGATTCCCACCTCATTCCCATGACCATAACCCTCAAGCTTTTCTTCCTAAGCTGAGATGGTGCTTCTCTCCATGGCATTCCTGCATACACCCCATTCCATACTCTCCTCACCCCTGTCACTGCCTTATCTCAGAACTACAGAACACCTGAGGCTGAAGGAGATCACCTGGAGCACTGGGATCACCTGATCCAAGCCCTCAGCTCAGAGCAGGGTTGGCTGCCGAGAGCTCTGTTCAGTTCTGAACATCTCTAAGAAGATTCCACTTATGACAATCATGGGACAGAACTCTTCAAACAGGAAAATGGACTACACTCATTCTTCGTTAATATCACATCAAAAAGCAATTCAAGCACATGTAAAAAAGACAATACGTAGCACAGGCATATCAAACCCCCTCATTATGCCATAAACTGGTGTTCTGGAATGACTATGATTATACTTAAGTAATTTAAATGACTGTTGCTCTGCATTAAACTGGCTTTTAATGACAATTCCTCTTTCTTTGGTCTACTTTATAAAATTCAGGGTCAGGTTGAAGTGGGCTCTGAGAAAACTGGTCTACTGGAAGGTGTCCCTGCCTATAACAGGAGGTGGAACTGGATTAACTTTAAGGTCCCTTCCAATGCAAACCATTCTCTGATTCTGTGATCTCTGTACCAGTAACATGAAAGCAAGACTATTAAACTGATAAGACCCTTGCAGAAGAACATTATCCTCAAACACAGAACAAGAGGACTATCTCTTTCTTCCTTTGCACAGGGAGATGTCTGGTTTAAACCAGGGACACCTTTCACTAAACCAGGTTGCTCCAATGGCCTTGGAACAGAACCACAGCAACCCTCCCTCTCCCTAAAGGCTGCTCAGAACTCAGGTAGACACCAGCTGATGTAGAGCAGCACCTGTATCAGCTGATCCCAACTCTGCAGCCAAAAGCAGAGGTTCCCCAAGGGGAGGTGGCAAGGGCACAAGATATAATGTCACATCCCCCAATACTCACCCAGCTGCAACAATTTCAGTCCTGTTCAACAGGAGCCCAGCACTCTTGGGCTCTATAGCTCACACACTGGCCAGGCCCCCTACAAAGTTTTGCTCAGGGAGCAATCTCCCCCTATTTGCAGTCAGGGAGCAATCTCCTCCATCCATGTTCCCATCTGCAACATTCCTGGGTCCCAAGAGCCCCAGGACTGCACAGCACTGGCACAGGGAGTTCGCTCTGACAGCCCTGACTGTTTGTCGCCACTGCAGACAGAAGCACAGCCCCAAGAGATCCCACTGTCTGGGGGTACAGTAACACCTTCTGCTCATCTCAGATGTTTCAGTGCCCAGAAAATCTCTGAGAGAGCAGAAGATGCTCCCCTTGCCACCACACCCAACCCAACCCTCTGGCAGTCACTAAACTGCCACACCAAGTTCCAGGGTTTGGTGCTGTGCCTTTGCAGCTCCAGGAATCCCATGTTTTCTCCAAAGTCACCCTGACAGACACTGAGCTGGTGCCAATCTGCCGCTGTAGCCCTGCTAGGAAGCAGGGGTAACAAGACAAAAGGCACAGGACGTAGATCAGGCTCCAACTAACTTTATTTCAAAATCGTACACCTTTTATAATCCCTGTGCACAAGTATCATGCTATTGGTTAGAAAGACGAACACGCTATATAACCATTGGTTAACTAATAATAGCTTTATCACACCAGCTGCAAGAACATATTTTCATACTTGTAAAAGCAGTTTTATAAACAATGCTGCAGAACCGTGAGAAAACTTTCTCTCTTGCTACAAACATGCCTGAGTTCTTTACTAAGGCTTTTGCTAGCGTCCACACCAATCAGCCCCACAGCAGTGCTCAGCACATCTGCCAGGCTGCACTGGTCACACTGTCAGCCACCAGCCAAAGCACATTCCCTGTGCATGTCAGAGCAAATGGGACAAGGGAGCTGCCTCAAACTTCACCAGTTCTTATGCTCAGGTTTTCCTATTTTTCCATAATAATTTTTTCCTATTTTTCCCTAATGAAACAAATAGAGCACAAATACACAAGAGAAATTTTAAATCCCACGGACCCAAGTATTCTCCTTTCACAT
This sequence comes from Picathartes gymnocephalus, assembly GCA_013390045.1. Taxonomy (NCBI): domain Eukaryota; kingdom Metazoa; phylum Chordata; class Aves; order Passeriformes; family Picathartidae; genus Picathartes; species Picathartes gymnocephalus. The sequence goes on from WEKY01021704.1 coordinate 119,800, forward strand.
GATGCTGGAAAATGGAGCAGGCAGATCTGAGTTTGATTACTTAATGCACCCCTAAAAGAGTTTTTGGGGACAATCTGAATGAAGTAATCTAAGGACTGGGCAGGCCAGGATATAATTCCCCAAACTTTGACCCAAATATTACTTTCACTGCAGCAACATGTTGCATCCCATCAAGGCACTATAGCATTTTGCACAAGAAAACTAACAAAACCCAGGGCATCCAAACTGATGTTATAAACAAAAGGTACCAAATCTGGAGCCACTAACCCCTCTTGTTTCTTTCTGTCTTACCTCTAGAAGCTGTACTGCTCCCTCATGTTCCCTTCGTGCCTCTGCCTGCGCCTAAGGAAAAATAAGGAAGGGAGTAAATCAGAAAGCAGCCAACCTGAGTTCATTTCTACTGTCATCCTACCTCAGCAGTCCATTGTAGACTGGAGCACGGGTCTGGTGAGGGGCAGCTGAGGGAGCTGGGAAAGGGGCTCAGCCTGAAGAAAAGGAGGCTCAGGGGGGACCTTGTGGCTCTGCACAACTCCCTGCCAGGAGGGGGCAGCTGTGGGGGTCAGGCTCTGCTCCCAGGGAGCAAGGGACACGACAAGGGGAAATGGCATCAAACTGTGCCAGGGCAGGGTCAGGTTAAATATTGGGAAAATTTCTTCACAGTCCCTGGCACAGACTGCCCAGGGCAATAGTGGAGTTGCCATCCCTGGAGCGGTTTAACAGCCCTGTAGATGTGGCACCTGGGGATATGGGTCAGTGATGGCCTTGCAGTGCTGGAGGAACAGATGGACTCAGTCATCTTGGAGGACTTTTCCAACCTTAACGACTCCATGATTTTATGATTTAAAGCACTGTACAGTCTGGAAACATCTCTGGGCTCTGGACACACAGCCTTGAGAGGTCAGAACTGACACTGACAAGCAAAGCCCTTCACTTTGCTCAGGTACAAGAGTTCACCTGGACTCAGACACTCTTACCCTGTAAACTCACATCTACCTCCTCCATGCACACCTCCAAAGGGAACAAGGTGCAGGAGTCCTTTCAGAGAGGAAAAGGTCCCCCTGTCACACCCCACGTACCTGCTGCAACCGCCGGACCTCCTCCTGCTTCTCCTGCAGGACTAGCAACGCTTCCTTGTGCTCCACTTCCAGCTGCTGCCTCCGCTCAGCCACATTTCTCATGTGCTGCACGACAAGGCACACACAGCTGAGGGGTGACACTGCTGAAGCCCCGTCCTGTGTTCTACCAACAGCCAAACCAGGGCCTGTATTTCATGTCATCATTGCACAAAGAAACTCCCGTCACAAGGCAGAGCAACACAGTCACAGAAAACCCCTCAAATCAGTGATGGCCACCTTTTCTCCCACCCAAATCCCTTATGCAGCCTTTCCAAAGCATCTCTGTCCACTTTGGAAAGCTGTGTTCCAGGATCCTGCAGAAGGAGAATTCCCAGTGGAAGCACAGAGACAAAAGAATGGTCAAAAAAGGCAAATAGACAACCAGTGCCATTCAAAGGCAGCAGTAGGTGTTTGGACAGTCCTTCCAGCCATGTGGATCCTACTGACCTTCAGCACCTGCTCTAGATTCTCCAGCTTGGTTTGGAGTCCTTGATTTGTCTGAATTACTGAATCCCGTTCCTCAGTCACCAAAACAACCTGCAGTTTCAGGTCAGCATTCTCAGATTCAACCTGAGGAGAAAGGATTTTCAGTGAGCACAAGCAGGCATAGGTGTTCCTTGTAAAAATAAGAGACCAGTTTACTTCTGTGCTTTCTGCTGGCAATGATACCAATACCAGGAACCTCCTCTCCCTCAGGTTTTCACTTAAATAAATGAGCATTTGTATCAGGCCTCAACGTGTAACACTTTAGTTGCACACTGCTTCTCTCCCTGGATTCATCTTCCCTCCCCTTTTGCAAGGAGGAAGAGACTGGGATAGGAACAGGCTACATAATGAAAAGATAAAAAAAACAAGCACAAGGTCTGTAAGTATTTTTAATCCTACATGGTGGGATTAAACACAGAACAGGACAGAAAATTCAGTAGCCTGCTGAAATCATCTTTGCCTCCCCCACTTACCACAAGGAATTTTTGGTTCCAGAGTGCACTATGGCTTGATGACTCCCAGCAACGCAAGCAAAGACAAACGTTTCCACTTACAGCAGTTATTAAATATGTAAGAAGCCTTATGCATGGTGGCAAATTGACACATGGGACTGACAAATGACTTTCTAACTCTTGTGCATTAGATTTGTCCAGAGAAGAAGCTGGGAACAGACGCCTAGATCAGCACACAACCATTACTGAGCTGGAAACTTCAGAACAGCATGTCCTTCTCAGCAGAGTTTTGCAGAAGTCAATGCTGCCAACCTGACAAAGACACTACTTTTACCTGTCCTGCCCACCCAGCCTTCTCATTCAGCTGCAAGTTCTCTTCGGCCAGTCGTGCATTTTCACTCTGCACCTCCTGCAGCTGGGTCTCCTGTCCGGAAAGAGCAGGAATTACCACACCAAGGCCCTCTGCCTAACTCCCCCAGACTATCCTGCAGAGCAGCTTCACTGCTCTAGTTTCCTGATGGTGCAGGATGCTGGTGGGATGCTGCTCTAGGGCTGGGAGGCAACAGTGAGCAGCACTGCTCAAACAGAACCCAGCCCTGGGCCAGACAATGGGCTTGGACCTGGATGACCTTTAAGGTCCCTTCCAACCCAAACCAGTCTGTGATCTCTTGAGCAAAGCAAAGCAGAAACAGAAAGGAGAAATCCAGATGTTTTGCTATGAGCTGCAAAACCTCCCTGGAATTAAACAGGATTTCAGCCAACAAGAAGCACAAGAAAATGACAGTGGGATGGTGTTACTGTCATTTCGATACCTGTCTGGAGTGCCTGTGAACATGGTTAAGTATCTCCCCACATTAGCAAGGGCCATGGAATTCCATCCTCTGATTTGTGTAGCTCTATTCAGCCCACAAGTAGCTGAAAGACTAAATAAACTATCTCAGCCTTAAGGCCTGGAACCCCAAATTTGTGACACTGTCCAAATAAACAGAAACACTGGGGATTCCTTATTAAGATGAACTGAAGAGAATCTGAGAGAGGCACACAACAACTTAGCTCCTCTTCTCCCATTATGCTCATAACAGCAGGCAACAAGAACACTTACTAGTTCTTTGCATCTTTTATGCTTTTTCCTCACTTCATGCTCAAGGTTTTCACATTTTTTGCGCTTTTTCTTGAGTTCAACCTCCTGCATGAAACAAGCAGAAGCAGATCAGCAAGCCCACTCTTACAAAGCATATGAAATTCAAGCCTAGCCTCTGAGACGCAGTGCTGCATTAGTTATTTTTATTTTCTTATGAAAATCTCTTTGTGACAAACTTAAACAATGTAGAAACCAAGGGAGATTTTTCTGAAAGTTAGGAAAATCAAAAATAAAACAACTATTCCTCTCTTCCCCAAGCCTTCAGTCTGGAAACAGCTCTGCCCCCACATGCATGGACTGCTCCTGTTTACACAGAACAGCAGAGAGGACAAGGTATGGGGGACAAAACAACAGAGCTGTATAAAATTTTCACCTTTAAACTCTAGCTTTGCTATTTTAGCTCCTAATTCCAGTGACACCCAACAGAGCACAGATATCCTGCTGATGTGCAGATACTCAGTACCCCTCAGACAGACAGGAGCTGCTAAACCACCCTGTACACTGTCTTAATTGCTGAAATAATTCACAAGGGACACATTCCTCATCCACATCCATTCCCAGTTCAAATAAGTCTAAACCAAACAGAGCACAGAACCTACTGGCATGTTTCCCTCTCATTTGAGTGTGACATACTCCTCTGCCAGCCCAGCATCTCGAGCTGCCACCCAGCAACACTCTGCATGCAGACAGCTTGTGTTTTCCTAAAGATTCTCTGAGTTTCCAGGTTAGCAGAGCAGCTGCACTTAAAACAATTTCACCTAAAATGCCAAAATCTCTACCTGGATTGCATGTGTGAAACCCCCAGCAAAAACAACAAAACAGTGGACTCCTTCCCCCAAAAAAGGTTCACAACTCACCAGCTGCTGTATCTGTTTGCTGCTCTCCTGGTTTGTTACTGCATTTTTGGGAGGGAAATTTTCATGTCCTTCAGAAGCAGGTCCCAGTGGTTGCACACCTGGTTCCACCTGAAAGTGTAAGAGATGCCAGAGTTCAGGGACATCCAGGACTACAGAGCACACTGAGGGAGAAGGGACTTTCCTAGCAGCACCACCCAGGAGAGCAGTGCTCCACAGGGAACTCCTGATCTCTGAGCTCCACCACTTGACATGGAGAAAGCTGGACACCACACCAGGGATCTCTGTGCTGGGAATCTCCTGGAGCCCAGGGCCAACCAGCCCAGCTTGACTGAAGCACTCCTGAGGAGCAGTGAGCTCCTGGAAGCTCTCAGGTCCATTTGTGCCTCACCCAACGACTCAATGAGAGGCAGCAGCACCACCTTTCATGGCCCTCCCTAAAGACACACAGGGAGGAGAAGGGAGAACACAGCCCACAAAGGGCAGAAATAAGTGAAGATGTCAGAATCTAAGGGCAGGGAAGAGCAGACAAATGCTACGAAGAAATGCAGCATCCCACCTCTGCTGGTAGCTGGGAAGGGCTGAAATGGCAGCAGTGCCATGGCTCATGTGCCACCACCAAAGCAGATGAAAGGAGACACTTTCTATACCCATTTGTACACAAGTTTCTAACTGATAAATTGCAAAAAAGGCAAATACTTTAAAACAAACAAACAAACTTATATTGCAGCAGGGGAAAACACATTCACGGATCTATAAAGAGTTTTTTTAAGACGTCAGTAAGTAAGTGGGTGAGGGAGACACAGTAGGAACCTGCTTGGGTGCTCAGAAGACATTCAGCGGCAGTCCTTTAACAGGTGTAGACACTGAGCCACCACGGGGTGAGGGGAGGGTTTTCTTTCAGTAAAAATGAGAGAGCCGAAGAAGAGGGAGCAGGAACTGTGCTCTGCAAGTACTGATGTAGCAGAGACAAACAGTGATGAGGGCTTCGTGACTCTGAGTGATTACAGAGACAAATGATGGTTTAACAAAGAGTGCTTAAACAAAAAGGTAAAGAAATCTTTTGGGAAAGTGACAGAAAACTTCATTATGCTATCATATAAATCAATGCCAGAGTACCCGGGATGCTGCTGCATGCTGCTTCCCCAACACAAAACTGACAGAGAAAACACAGAAAGGAGGAAGACAAAGACGATGAACACTGAACAATGGAAGAGGCTGGAAAGAAACAACAAAAAAAAAGAAAAAAACCAAAAAACCAACAAAGGCAGAAGGAGAGAGTTTTATAAATCCAGGAGTGGCTTGGAGTAGCCGGACAAGCAATGAATATTCAATGCATCTGCTGTAAGAGCCGGGGGGCAATAAACTAGAGCAGCTGGCGGGAAGGCGGGGGCAAGATGCGCAGCCCGTCCTCCCACCGGGGGATGTGGGATTCTGCCACACCGAAAACACGGCAAGAAACCGGGAGAGCCCCCAGGAGCCAAATCCCCCGGAGCGCGCGGCTCAGAGACCCCTGACCCGCCGGCCTGGGGACTGTGGGGCACAGCGGCACCCGCGGCCCGGCCCGGCCCGGCCCGACGGCGCTCGGCGAAGCCGCTCCTCGGCGGGGCCTCGGGGCAGCGCGGCCTTACCTGGCAGCGGCG